>ML791292.1:546110-574681 GCA_009831015.1 Picea engelmannii
CTCTTAAATTTTGAATGCGAACAAAATTTTATTATTAACATAATATTATTAAACATAAAAAAATATTACTCGAAAAATATAACTTTTTAAAAATATGTTTACTTGAAAATGATACAAAGAAAAAAAAAAAACGTATTCAACTTTCATATGAACACTTTAACATGAATATTTTTTATATGGTTACAATAATCATGAATTTTAATTGTTAAATAATTTTATTTCACATCATATTAAAAATATAAATAAATAATTTATTATATAGATCAAATTGGTTCATGTGGCAAATGCTACATTGGAGAAATAGGTCGCTCTTTTCACACTAGGATTAAAGAGTATGGTGTTGACATTAAGAACGAACGGACACACACCTCAACATTATCCGAACACTCTCTCACAAAGAAGCACCATGTTCACTTAGAAGACACCAAAATCTTAGCAAGAGAAGACTACCTCCTTAAATGACGAATTAGGGAAGCAATCGAAATCATCAAAAATCCCAATAACCTAAACATAGACAACGATCTGGAGATTAGTGAAAGTTGGATCCCACTCATTTGGGAAAGAAGATAGTATAAGCTTTCTCCCTAGGACCCAAGAACTTGCACCGACTTCGAAAATTGCGTTTTTACCTAAAACTTCTCCCTTAGACTACTAAAATTTAAAAATTATTTTAATTTAATAACTAGACTTACTTAACAATACCAATAAACATCATTAATAATTCTATGAATATCAAACTATCCTACCTTAATCCCTTAAATTTTTTTACCACTATTAAAATCAATTATTTTTTAACCTAAACTAGCCTAAAAACCCAATACATTAATAATAATTAATAATAACAAAAACCAATACATTAATAATAATAAACTGATTATCAAATCAAAATCAAAATCATAATTTTTACGAGCCTCCTCTCACCTCTCCTTATAACTACCACTTAATATATTAATAAACAATTTAAAAAAAAATAAAAAATACTTAACTTTATTAATTTATTTTATTAAATCTAAGATAGAATATTTATTAATATTTTTTATTAAATTCTAGGGTTTCACCCAACCGACTTTAAGGTTCCCTCCGCTCTTTTTAGTATTTATTAGGGTTCTTCTCTTATATTTTTCTCAGGCTTTTATGTCTTGAAGATGGATCATGTTGTGTATCCAAAACACCGACAAAAAAACGATAACACTATTGTTCTTCCGAATTCTAAAAAACAAAACTCCCATCACATAAATCTAAACCATCAGACATTTTAAAAATTGAGAAATTACTTATTTTACTTTATAATTTAATTTCTTTGCTAATTTTTTTAAAGAGAAGTATTTACATGTTACCATAGTTTTGATGAATTAAAAGGTTAAGAAGGTTAGTATTATAAAAAATATTTTTAAGGTCAATATTATAACAGATATTTTGAAATTGTAATTTAATGTGTGAGTATAAAATACATTTTATGAGAAGTGTCACAAAAATGACAAATTCTTTATGCTAGTCAAAAGAGACAAATACTTTTGATCTTTAGATTAGGGTTGATCACCTCCTTATAGTATCTTAAATTTATTTTATCCTCTAATTCTTTATTGCACCACAATTTCTCCTTAAATTTAGATGTAATAATATTTTTAATAGGTATTCTATAAATTGATCTCTTACTTGGTTCCTAAATGATTTAACGAAGACTTGGCATCTTTATGCCAACCTCACTTAATATGTAGGTGGTTTTGACTAGAGTTTGAAGCAATCTTGGGAAGCCTATTGTCTTACATGTTGTTTATCTTGTTCTTGTACATTAGGTACCTATTGAGAGTCACTTCCATGAGAAATATATCATAGAGTGTATTGACTTTAATTTTGAGATTATACATTATAAAACACTTTTGTATTTTCTCTATCTCTCTCCATGATTCTCTAGAGACGTTGCAGCCCCAAACTTCACAACCATATAAGATAACAAGAACGATGTCAGTCTCAAAGAGAATTTATTTTTATCACATAAGAAAAGGTTTCTGAATTTACAATTTTTGTCAAGGCCATAATAGACTTTCCTCCCTCCATTTATCATTTTCTCATTGCTTTTGATGAATATATATTTCTAGATATTTGTATGAAGTCACTTCCTTCAAGTTGTTGTCATTAACAAAATTAGCATAAGTGATATTTTTGGATCTAATTATCACAACCTTCATTTTGTCAGTGTAATACCCTTGTTTCCTCCAGTTTGTAAATATAACTATAACTGGCCAAGAGACTATGGAGGACTAAATATGTGTGAATTTTTGATTTGATGAACCTTTGTATAAAAGGGTCAATGTATGAATTTTCTGTTATTAATAGAAAATGGATATGTGTTGCACAACTACTGAAAGGGGGGGAGTTTTCCAAGATAGACCATGGATGCTATGAGAAATATGGTGAGGGAAACTGAGAATGGTTGAGATGACCCTCACCAAACCAATACTTACTGGATGTAATTGATCAACAATCCTTTGACCCATAAATGAATTACCAATCAGGATGGTAGTTGGAAGGCCTCATCAAGAGTTAATGAGGAGATGGGATAGAGTACCCATCTGTAAGGCTTCTAGGATTGACCATGAGTTGGGGATTTAGACACACACAACCTTGCTAAGGAAGGAAAGAAAGGAAGTAATTTGGGAAACAAAGGTAGATCTGCAAGGAAGAAGGGTAGAGGAAATGATCTTCAGAAGAGAAGAGAGCGTTGTTCAACTCTGGAGTGGAGAGGAAAACTGAGAAGCAAGCTCATTCTGTTTGTAAGAAGCCATGGGAAGGGTTTCGATACAAGATGATAAATGAGGCTAATGAGTGACTGTGGAAGTACTCATGCATACCTCCTTGCTTGGTATAGAGAAAATCCGTTTCCAAGATCCCGTGGGAGGAGGAGAGTAGCCTCCGTCCTTGGATTTTGTTGAGGAAGGAGAAAGAGTCTATCTCAGAGTGTCATGGTCTATCTCGGGGGTGGCCAATGATAAATCCGTCAGGAGTGGCTGTGCCTATGGTTGGGTGGAAACGAGAACCCCTTTTAGTAGTCACTTCACATTTTCTAGTTCTGATAAGTATTTTCATACTCTGTGTAATACAATGGATGTGATGATTGAATGTCTGTGTTTATGGTTAAGTTTTACAATGTTTGAATGGTTATTATAAATGCTCATTTGCTTCTGTAAACTGATATATTTACCTGGCCTTCTATTTACCTCAACCTAGATTCTAGAGAGTTATGGGATGTGATTCTGTCGGACATTCGGGGTAGGATTAACTGAAATGTTAAAGTCCCGTCGACCTTTTGAGTCTACCTTAGCGGGAATGTCAATTTCAAATTCTGCAAAATAAGGGAGCTTCCTTCATACCTTTCACTCATGTGACCGAGGGCTCATACCCATGACCTTAATCAAATTTAGGATAAAATATGAGTGTAGACCCCAAAACTTGATATGATTCCATATGACCCAGGGTTGGAAACTCCTCGCTAAGCCCGAAAGGAGTGAAGCTACTCTAGCTTCAGAACTCTAGGAATTCGGAGCTCCGAGACCTATGACTTCAAAACCCTTGAAAACAACTGAAGTCAAGAGTTGCGAATTAATAAGGGCCATGGATATGGGAATCCATTGGGAATCTCTCTCAGCCATTAGATCGAACCTAGGGAGGGGGTAGCGCTAAGTACTTCGATGAAGTCCCACTTCGGGAGAATAGGGGCGGTCTAATGCCAAAACTCTCGAATGTCAGAGTCGCGAAGTTAATCTAGACCATTGAGATTAGAGGGACGCATGTCCATAGATCAAAGACTATTCGAAAGTCTGGTTATCAGGCGATATCAAAGTGTAAATGCAATAACATGCAATTTCCCGTGAAACTCTATAATCCAGAGTAATTCCTGACCGTGAACGCTAGGTGCACGTGGCAGTAGATTGGGCATGGTTTGAAGTTTGGAGCTCCGAAAGGAAGTTGGAAGTTACATGCCAAACTCCTAAATGTTGAATTTATGAAGTGACGTGGACCGTCGATCCTCGAATCCTTCGGGATTATTCTCAGCCGTCGATCTAAGGACTCTATTGAGAACCCCTCTTAACTTTCCCACCAACCAGGACACGTCGTGGAGTGACACGTGGCCCCCTCTTGTCCCCTATCAAATGTTTCCCATTGGACCAGATTCGTTGAATGAGAGGCTACGTGGCAGGAGATCCGATAGTCCCGAGACTTGGTATTCTGGAGGAACTTGGCCAAGAGTCTTCAAAGTGTGAATACTCTCGAAGTCGCGAACGACGATGTAAATCTCAATCATTGATAGGTAGAGGATACGTGGTGCCAGATCTGATGATCAGGAGACTTGGCCCTCTAAGGGATTCACGATGTGGTGAGTTGATAAGATTCGAAGCTCGGAGTTGCGAAGTAACAAGAGTCATGGATATATGGATCTACTTGGGCAAATCTCGACTGTGAGATATGAAGGACATTAGAAGGCTGTTTGTTTGGGGTTGATGTGGCTCATTGACGTCATCTAGGGTGACATTGACCTGCAACTAAGGTGCCACATGTCATTAGGATATGGATGTTTTGCAGACCCCTTATGCCTATTAGAGCATAACACGTGTCAACCCCTTAAGAGGGAACATGTCACCCATGACCCTTGCTATGTGTGAGCCTCTAGTATGTGCCTACCTAGCCAAAGTGGTTGGTGATGTGACCGAGACTCTGAGACTCCGAGACTTCAGGACTCCAAAGGATTTGGGGTGTAGTATCATAGAGGGACTAAGAGGCCCGAAGGCCAAAGCCACATGGGAATCTTACAATACTTCGGGAGTTCAGGACTCTGGGAGGTCTCGTGTGCAGAAAAAAAGAGGCGCTTAGCGCTAAAGCATCGAACATCGAATTATCCTTAGGCATATGCCTTAATGAGGAGGAAGATCTGTCATCAGATTTAATGGGGGATGGATCACCACCATAGATACATGAGTGTTGGGAGTTCCAGGACATCGAGAAATTCTGGATGATATGTATGAGATGGACCCACGTGGCCCTTAGCTAATAACAACCGAAGAGTTTCAGGAGGAAATAACTTGAAAACCAGAACTCACATTTCGACATGGTGGCAACTGTTGGAAAGATCATGGGGAGCAGAAGCTGATGGAGATCGTGGAGTTAGTATTTGAGATAATGAAGGAAAATGAAATTATTATTCCCCACCCCTTAAAATAGTATTTAGGGTTCGGGTGTGTTATAAATTGGTATCAGAACATGGAAAAAACACTTGGCTTGCTTGGGATCATGCACAAGTCACATAATAATATTACTAAATAAATTTAAGGGGTAACACCCTGCCTTATCTCTATTGGCCCTTGGTTATGGAAGAAAGAAAAGATCAAGGAAGAAAAGGTCAAACACGAACTACGCGGGAGACACAGTGACTGTCCCTAGGTCGAAGTAAGCAAAAGAGAAGAAAAGATTAAGCGAAGCACGAAAAAGAAAGCCGTTAAAAGAGGAGATCAGAGATGACAGATCAACAAGAGAAAATAATCATAGGCAACTAAACAAGAAGAGAAATCCACCATTGGATGCTTTGGAGCACTGTGCGAGAAGGGAGGAAAGACAGGCTGGTGAAGCCTTGAAAACACAGGTCGAGTTGACCTAGGGTTTTGGGTAATTAGGGTTTTGACACCTAGGGTTCAACCTAAGGCTATCAGTGAGGGACTATAATGTATAAATAGAGGTCGAGAGGACCTAGGTTGGGTCAGTAATAGAGTTGGGTATTGATATTGATTGTTGTTGGTTAAGATATTATTGTATTAGGAGAGAGAGGAGTGCTGAGAGGGAGAGCCTTCTGGTATTGTAAGATCTTCAGCTGGGTACGAAGATCAAGTCCTCCAGCTGGGTGCACAGGAAGGTGGGAGACAAAGAGAATAAGAGAGAGAATATCTGCTGACTAAAGAGCACAGATCAAAATTGTAAGCTTGACCTTAATATATAATAAGCATAGTTTTGTGGATGTAGCCCTAGAGAGAGGGTGAACCACGTATATTTTGTGTTGTATGTGTGATTGATTCCTGGATCTTTGTCATTTTTATACTGTTATTTGCATTGTTGTGTTAGATCAGATGTATAGCTGCGCATAATAGATCTAGCTGATAAGAGATATATGAATGCTGCATTATTGTTGTATTAGTTCCACTTGATATTCCCCTAGTTGTAGACACCTATGTCCTGCAACCCCCCTCTTAGCTGCTTCGGGTGAGACTGCATATGCTTCGCAGGTGTTGCCGAAAGGGCCAGTAGCTAGGGCTTGTTGGTGCACTCTTGGAGTGAACCCCGGGTCTGCCCCTGTGCCAACAAATGGTTCCGTTGTTGGGACAAGAATCCGTTTAAGGGAATGTCAAGGTGGTTCCTGTCAAAGACCGAGATTCAAAAGTGGATAAAGGATCGAGAGAGGGACTTCGCTAAAGCCCAGAACAAGAACAATAAACTAAATGCTGAAGATTGGCTACAAAGATACATCTTCACTGACATTCACGAGATCTTCTTTGGGGGAATCCACCAGGAGTTGTTTGAATGGTTGGCTAGGTTAGCCGATACCCAGTTCGAGATTAGATCTAGACCTCCTGTGGTTTGGAAGCCAATACTGATTGAGAAGGTCAAGAGAGCTGACAATGCTGTATCCAGAGATGTAGATCATTGGTTTGATAGTACCATTGGAGGGTATATCACCGAGTTTGCTGTTGACAAAACAAAATCGTATAGCCAAGCTGAGAGATACTTTTTCAAAGGACCTAGAGTAAAATTTTTGCACTTTATGAAGCTGAGGATCCAGATGCTCTTGCATGAAAACCACATCTTGAAGATTCAATAGATTGATCAGACCCAAAAAGGATAATGTTCAAGATCTCAGACAGTGACAGTGACATAGAAGCGGGACATACGTGCAGTGCGAAAGTATTCTGAGGGGTTCACCTTGAGAACCTGTTTAAACAAAACTACAGAGAAGAGGGTTTGTACAGTGGAGAAGAGGTAGATCTAACCGACTAAGAA
Organism: Picea engelmannii; assembly: GCA_009831015.1. NCBI lineage: Eukaryota > Viridiplantae > Streptophyta > Pinopsida > Pinales > Pinaceae > Picea > Picea engelmannii. The sequence goes on from ML791292.1 coordinate 553,152, forward strand.
CATTCAGAGCCCACCAGAACAGAAGAAGGAGAAGCTGGATAACTTCGCCAAAGCGAGCGAGAGACCTCAGGAACTGCGTGGACCACTGAAGTAAGTAACATTAATATTCCTATTGTCCCAACAATACTTAGCGCTCAGAATAGTCAGAACCACTAGAGTCCTCAGAGCACTGTTACTGGTAGCTTAGCATCTACTCAGACAAAAAGCCTTGTCATCTCTATGGAAAATGAAATGAGGCTCCCTATCTTTAAAGGAGATGGATCTGAAGATCCAGATCAGCATTGGTTTCTGTGTGAAGCTGTATGGAATATTAAAAGTATCACCGACGAAGCCATCAAGAGGACCTAGTTCAACACTACGCTAAGGGACTGTGCACTGAGCTGGTACATGAAGCTTGTCTAAGGACTGGCACAACATAAGCCACTGAACGAGATCAAGAATGCGTTGATTGCAGAGTTTAAGAAACCTAAGTCGGAGTCACAATGTATTACAGAGCTAAAGGAGATCAAATAAAAGGTAGCAGAACCTGTTTGGGAGTTTGACCAGAGATTCAAGAGCCTGACATACAGATTAAATTTTCAGATCCCCGATGAACAGAACAAAGAATGGTTCATCACTGCGTTGTTACCACACATTAGAGTCCCTCTGATGTAGAATAATATTGCATCATAGGGATAATCTTTGGAAACCACCATGAAGCTTGAATCAACACCTATGGGAGAATCGAGCTCAGGTATGAGCCAGATCTTGAGTCAGCTAACCCGTTTGTCCTTACAGGTTGAGGATATGAAGAAAGATAAGGGAAAATACAAAAGGAAAGATGTCTGGTGTGTGATATGCAGATAAGAAGGTCATGATAAAGAACACTGTCCCTTATTCCATGAGTATTTGGCCTCAGGAGCGCCGAGCCCCTTGAAGCAAGTTAGCCTGTCCTGGTGCGATGTGTGCAGAAATAGGAATTGCCTAGGTGAGTGCTATTACATGAAGAAGTATGTTCAGACACCCACTAACTTGTACTGCACATTCTATAAATTATTAGGGCATGATCATCGAGATTGTAGAGCTTACGATCTCTTGCATGAAAGGTTGAGAGACATATACAAGATTCAGGGTGAATTTCAACAAGAAGGAAATACTTCGCAGTACAACTCTCCAGGGAGAGAAAACTTCACTCCTTTTGGTGGATACAAAGGATGAGGATGAGGAGGAGGTATGGGCTGAGGCCGAGGACAAATAATCTGTTATAACTGTGCGCAACCAGAACACTTAACAAGGGACTATCAGAACCCTTGCACAACCTGCAGTTATTGTAACTCTTTCGAGCAGGTCATAGAAGAATACCCTATGCTACTAGCTAAGCTTCAGGAAAGATGAGGACCCCAGCAGAACCCACAAGTACAACTGATATATGATGAACCTCACAGAACCAAACTTAGAGTCGCTGTCATTACGCGAGGAGGCGCTGCTATAGGAGAGGATAGAACAACCCAAAGCAAGATCGCAGAAGAATCAAGTATCAGGAAAGATGAGGATAAGAGTCATGCTTTTGATGAGAAGAAAGAAAGATGAACCTTTGAGGAAGAAAGAAAAGAGTTCAAGTGAAACCAAGGATATTCATCTAGAGGGAAACCAGAAGTAAAAGAGTACAGAATGCCCCAGGCATTTGATCAATCTGCTGCGCATAAAGAAGGAAAAGAGGTAAGTACGCTCATCGACTTTTTGTACACTTGTCTTAAACTATTTCAAGATGAGAAAGCTATACAAGAGTTACAGAACCTAATCAGGCAGTATGATCTAGGAAAGATAAACCCCTTGCTGAACAAGGAAGTACACCAGATTCATAGGAAGAGAATAAAAAACAAAGAATTACATTTGAATGCTCAAATAGGAGAGTATGATATAGACTATGTGGTCCTCAACTTAGGGTCGGAGGCCAACGTCATGACGAAGCAAACTTGGGCACTGATGGGAAAACCCAAGCTGATATATTCCCCTATCAGGCTTGGCATGGCTAATCCACAAGCTATCATCCCATTTGGACGATTGGAGCATGTCCCCATGGACATCGACGAAGTTAGAACCTTTGCAGACTTCGAGGTAATTGAAATTGTTGATGATAACTTCCCTTACCTTGCATTACTAGGAATTGATTGGGCCTTCAACAATTCGACTGTGGTCGATTTAAAGAAAATATGCATGAAATTTGAAGGAGATGGCCTTAGGGTCATTGCACCCTTAGATCCATATGAAGGTCCATGGTATACAGAGCCCATTAGATAAGAAGACTACACATATGAGTTGGAAAACATCTAGAAATTAACAGCCAGACAACATGATTACATTAACCCTACTACCGATGGGAATCTAAGCTGGAGAAGTGACAAATCATGTTCATTAGATTCAGAAGAAGCGCTGGAGAGATGGCAGAACCAAATGTATGAAGTATTCAAAAGGAGATCTGCTCGACTGTCCAGAGAAGTTCGCTGGATTGGTACCACAACAAGTAACTTACCTACCTTTGATGGTTTGAATCCTTTAGAGTCCTTCTTGATGGAATTTGAAACAAGTGTACTAGCTCAACAGAGGATGTTGGCTATGGATGAGGCTTTGAAAGCTACACCAGCAAGATGGTGGGGAACACATAAAAGAAATATCACAGACTGGACACAATGCCAAACCTTGATGACAACGTCATTTTCAACACAAGTAGGAAGCTGCGTAGTGAGGTACACATGTCGAAGTTGCACAAAGGACCATGTATGAAGCTGCGAAGAGGCCTGGAGTGACATCCCTCAAGAAAAATGGGTACACAAATTCATTAACACGCTGGACACAACCCCTATTAACTGGTACCTTTAAGCAGAGATGCGCCTTATCACCGCAGATTGGGAAGGTATGCTTCAGAAATTTGTAACCACCTTTTTATTTGAAAGTGAATTCCCCTCAGTAGATCAAGCATTAAATACTGTGAGGCAAAAAGTATTTAAAGAGTCATTTATCCTCCCTTTGGAGAAAGAAGAGGACGAGTGGACTACGCCATTCCAAAAATTACAAGGATGTTACAACATTAATACCGACGAAGATAATGATCCGAGGAAGGTAAACATTGCTGAGACAGAAGGCCACAAGAATGTGGAAGGACAAGGAGTTGAACTACCATTCATTGGACAACCGATCAAGATAAATAAAGTTAATATTGGGACGAAGGAGACATCGAAACTTGCCAATGCCAGAGATTACTGGGATGCTTCTACCATTGAAAAAATTACAGAATTACTGCACGAGTATCAGGACTTATTTCGAACCAAGTTCACTGATATGAAAGGTATCAAAGGACCCATGGGAGAAATGAGAATACCTTTTAAACCAGATGAGAATCCAGTCAAGCAAAGACCCTACAAATTGAACCCGAAATATAAGGAAAAATTGAAGATTGAGCTCGACAAAATGCTGGAAGAAGGGATTATTGAACCTGTCGAGGAGTTGGAGTTGATCAACCCTATGGTAGTAAAAGACAAGAAGAAAGGAAATATCAGGATATGTGTGGACCTCAGAAAGCTGAACGATGCCTGTTTACATGACCCCTTCCCTACACCATTCACAGATGAAGTATTAGACAATGTGGGAGGCCAGGAGGTATATTCTTTTACAAACGGGTTTTCAGGATACCATCAGATTCAGATTGCCAAGGATGACTGCCACAAGATCACATTTTCTACAGAATGGGGATCCTACCAATACACAATGATTCCATTTGGACTAAATAATGGCCCAACCATATTTTTTAGGGTGGTGGTCAAAACATTCAAAGAATTTTTTCATAAGGTTTTAGAAGCCTATTTTGATGACTGGACTGTTTTTAGTTTGCTGAAAAGCCATGTTGAATGTCTAAGGCTAATGTTGGATAAATGCGGGCAATGTCAAATTGATTTGAATTTGAAGAAGTGCATCTTCTTCTCACCATTTGGAGTATTCTTAGGTCATATTGTATGCAAGCAAGGATTGTTGGTGGATCCATCCAAAATTGCAATTATAGTTGATTTTCCACCTCCTACCTCAATCAAACAACTGCGCACTGTGCTAGGACATATTGGCTATTACAGGAAATTGATCAAAGGATATGCTCAGATTACTGCACCAATGGAGAAGTTATTAAAGAAAGACTGTCAGTTTGGTTGGACAGAAGAATTCCAACAGAGCTTCGATACACTAAAACAAAAGATGGTGACTGTGCCTATTCTGGTCTTTCCATATTGGAGCAAGGAATTTCATGTACATGTTGATGCATCTTCCATTGAATTAGGAGAAGTACTAGCACAACCTGGAGAAAGGGACATTGATCATCCATTAGAATTTTCCAGCAGAAAGCTATCTACAACTAAAATCAATTACACTACTACAGAGAGAGAAGGATTAGCCATGGTGTACGCACTGCAAAAATTCCACCATTACTTACTAGGAGGACACTTTAAAATGTTTACTGATCACTCTGCGCTGAAGTATCTGGTGAACAAGCCAGTGTTGGGGGGGCAAATATGCCAATGGCTTCTCCTGTTTCAAGAATATGATTTTGAGATCATAGTTAAGCTAGGAAGAATGAACAAGGGACCTGACCACCTGTTGAGGTTGGAACATGGAAAAGAACCCACCAGTATGGAGGATACACTATCGGATGCATAGCTGATCGCCATAAGGAAGATGGATGACCACTTCACAAACATAGTCCAGTTCTTGTTAATAGGAATGGCTCCAAGTGAGTATACAATTTCCCAGAAGAAACAACTAGTGGTGCGTGTTGCAGATTTTTCATTAATAGCTGGTCAACTATATAAGATGGGACATGATGAGATACTAAGAAGATGTGTGATGGAGGCAGAGCTCCCATTGATCCTCGCAGAAGCTCATGAAGGCATCATAGGAGGACATTATGCAGGCAAAGCAACTGCGCAAAAGGTTCTATGAGTTGGCCTTTGGTGGCCTACTTTACACAAAGATGCTAAAGAGTATACCAGAGCCTTTGATGTATGCCAAAGAGTTGGAAAACCATCCCGAAGAGATGAAATTCCACTAGCACCGCAGATGACCCTACAAGCATTTGAAAAATGGGCCATTGACTTCGTGGGACCTATAAACCCACCAGGAAAGCGCACAGGAGCAAGGTATATTATGATTGCGATAGAATACCTGACTAGATGGGCCGAAGCAAGAGCAGTCAAGGACTGTAGTGCAACTACAGCTGCGCATTTTATATTTGATGACATAATAACCAGGTTTGGATGCCCTAAGACCCTGATGAGTGATCGAGGCACTCATTTCATCAACAAGATAGTTGAGGCCCTGACTGAAGACTTTGCAGTCCACCATCAAAAGAGTACACCTTACCATCCACAAGCAAACAAAATGGTTGAAGCATTCAACAAAATATTAGAGACAACATTGACAAAGATTTGCAGTGTGAACATGGATGACTGGGATTTAAGAGTACCAGTAGTACTCTGGGCTTATAGAACCACTTGTAAGAAATTAACAACGCAAACCCCTTTCAAGTTGGTTTATGGTCTTGAAGCTGTTGTCCTAATGGAGTACTTGGTATCGAGCTTAAGAATTGCTGCATTTATAGATATGGATGACACTTGTGCGGTTCGTGAAAGGCTTGCCCAGCTGGTTGAACTCGAAGAAGACAGATTTATGGCAGGATTCCATTAGTAGGTACAAAAGGAAAGAGAGAAGGCCTATCATGATAGACACATCAAGAAGAAGGCATTTAAGCAAGGTGATTTAGTACTCGTGTATGACAGTAAATTTATAAGACATCTAGGGAAGTTCATAATGCATTGGCTTGGAACATACAAGGTCTCCTATGTTACAGAAGGAGGAATTGCGCAACTAAAGCCATTGAAGGGAGAATGGAAAGAGGGATTAGTAAATGGGAATCGACTGAAGTTGTACTATGACAACCAGCTGCCTCACAACTCATAGTAAAAGAAAATGAGAAAAGGGTCTAGGTACCAGGTACAGTTGAAACTGGGTACCAGACACAGAAAAGATAGTCTACACAAGGATGGGAAGGAGACATGGAGTAGAAATCAAAGGCTGCACTCCTCAGTCCAAAATCGAGGTGACATGAAAAGATCAGAACTAAAGTGCCTCAGGATGAGTCACAGGTGAGTGTTGGGGGCATGTTGGCCATTTTTTATGGAAGAAATCAAAGATCGAGGAAGAAAAGGTCAATCACGAACTGCATGGGAGACACAGTGGCTGTCCCTAGGTCGAAGTAAGAAAAAGAGCAGAAAAGATGGAGTGAAGAACAGAAAAGCAAGCCGTTGAAAGAGGAGATCAGAGATGACAGATCAACAAGAGAAAATAATCATATACAACTCATCAATTAGAGAAATCCACCATTGGATGGTTTGGAGCACCGCACGAGAAGGGAGAAAAGATAGGCTTGCAAAGCCCTGAAAAAGTGGGTCGAGTTGACCTAGGGTTTTAGATACCTAGGGTTTTAGATACCTAGGGTTTTGACACCTAGGGTTCGACCTAAGGTTGTCGGTGAGGGACTATAATGTATAAATAGAGGTCGAGAGGACCTAGGTCGGGTCGGTAATAGAGTTGGGTATTGATATTGATTGTTGTTGGTTGAGAGATTATTGTATTAGGAGAGAGAGGAGTGTTGAGAGGGAGAGATTTCTGGTATTGTAAGATCTTCAGTTGGGTACAAAGATCAAGTCCTACAGCCAGGTGCGCAGGAAGGTGGTAGACAGAGAGAAGAAGAGAGAGAAGATCTGCTGACTAAAGAGCGCAGATCAGAACTGTATGCTTGACCTTAATATATCATATGCATAGTTCTGTGGAAATAGCCCTAGAGAGAGGGTGAACCACATATATTTTGTGTTGTATGTGTGATTGATGCATGTATCTTTGTCATTGTTATACTGTTATTTGCATTATTGTGTTAGATCAGATGTATAGCTGCACAGAATAGATCTAGCTGATAAGAGATATATGAATGCTGCATTATTGTTGTATTAGTTCCACTTGATATTCCCCTGGTTGTAGACACCTCTATCTTGCAACCCCCCTCTTAGCTGCTTCGGGTGAGATTGCATCTGCTTCGCAGGTGTTTCCAAAAGGGCCTGTAGCTAGGGCTTGTTGGTGCACTATTGGAGTGAACCCTGGGTCTGCCCCTGTGCCAACAAATGGTTCCATTGCTGGGACAAGATTCTGCTTAAGGAAATGTCAAGGTGGTTCCCGTCAAAAACCAAGATTCAAAAGTGGATAGAGGATCAAGAGAAAGACTTCACTAAATCCTAGAACAAGAACCCTAAACTAAATGCTAAATATTGGTTACAAAGATACATATTCACCGACATTCTTTAGATCTTCTTTGGGGGAATCCACCAGGAGTTGTTTGAATGGTTGGCTAGGTTAGCCGATACCCAATTCGATATTAGATCTAGACCTCCTGTGGTTTGGAAGACGATACTGATCCATAAGGTCAAGAGAGTTGACAATGTTGTATCCAGAGCAATAGATCATTGGTTTGATAATACCATTGGAGGGTATATCACCGAGTTTGCTGTTGACAAAACAAAATCGTATGGCCAAGCTGAGAGATACTTTTTCAAAGGACCTAGAGAAAATTTTTTGCACTCTATGAAGCTGAGGATCAAGATGCTCTTGCATGAAAACCACATCTTGAAGATACAATAGATTGATCAGACCCAAAAGGCTAATGTTCAATATCTCAGACAATGACAGTGACATAGAAGCGAGACATACACACAGTGGGAAAGTATTCCGAGGGGTTCACCTTGAGAACCTGTTTAAAAAAAACTATGGAGAAGAGGGTTTGTACAGTGGAGAAGAGGTAGATCTAACCGACGAAGAACATTCAGAGCCCACCAGAATAGAAGAAGGGGAGGCTGGATAACTTCGCCAAAGTGAGCCAGAGACCTCGGGAACTGCGCGAACCACTGAAGTAAGTAACATTAATATTCCTATTGTCCCAACAATACTTAGCACTCAGAATTGTCAAAACCACTAGAGTCCTCAGAGCACTATTACTGGTAGCTTAGCATCTACTCAGATAAAAATCCTAGTCAGATCTATGGAAAATGAAATGAGTCCCCCTATCTTTAGAGGAGATGGATCTGAAGATCCAGATCAACATTGGTTTCTGTGTGAAGCTGTATGGAATATTAAAAGTATCATCGACAAAGCCATCAAGAGGACCTAGTTCAACACTACGCTAAGGGACGTGCACTGTGCTGGTACATGAAGCTTGTCCAAGGACTAGCATAGCCTAAGCCACTGAACGAGATCAAGAATGCACTAATTGCAGAGTTTAAGAAGCCTAAGTCAGAGTCACAATGTATTACAGAGCTAAAGGAGATCAAATAAAGGATATCAAATGTTTGGGAGTTCGACCAAAGATTCAAGACCCTGACATACTGATTAAATTTTTAGATCCCCGATGAATAGAAAAAAGAATGGTTCATTGCTGTGCTGTTACGACACATCAGAGTCCCTATGATGCAGAAGAAGATTGCATCACAGGAAGAATATTTGGAAATCGCCATGAATCTTGAATCAACACCTATGGGAGAATCGAGCTCAGGCATGAGCTAGATCTTGAGTCAACTAACCAGTTTGTCCTTATAGGTTGAGGATATGAAGAAAGATAAGGGAAAATAAAAAAGGAAAGATGTCTAGTGTGTGAGATGCAAATAAGAAGGTCATGATAAGGAGTACTATCCCTTATTCTATGAGTATTTGGCCTCAGGAGCGCCGAGCCCCTTGAAGCAAGTTAGCTTGCATTGGTGCGATGTGTGCAGACATAGGCATCACCAAGGTGAGTGATATTACATGCAGAAGTATGTTCAGACACCGACTAACTTGTACTGCACATTCTCTAAATTAGCAGGGCATGTCGAGGACAAATAATTTGTTATAACTGTGCGCAGCCATAACACTTAACAAGGGACTGTCAGAACCCTTGCACAACCTTTAATTATTGTAACTCTTTTGAGCACGTCGTAGAAGAATATCCTATGCTACTGGCTAAGCTTCAGGAAAGATGAGGACCCCAACAGAACCCACAAGTACAAATGATATATGATGAACCTCACAGAACCAAACTTAGAGTCGCTGTCATTACCCAAGGAGGTGCTGCTATAGGAGATGATAGAACAACCCAAAGCAAGATCACAAAAGAATCAGGTATCAGGAAAGATGAGGATAAGACTCATGATTTTGATGCAAAGAAAGAAAGATGAACCTTTGAGGAAGAAAGACAAGAGTTCAATTGAAACCAAGGATATTCATCTAGAGGGAAACCAGAAGTAAAAGATTACAGAATTCCCTAGGCATTTGATCAATCAGCTGTGCATAAAGAAGGAAAAAAGGTAAGTACACTCATCGACTTTTTGTACACTTGTCTTAAACTATTTCAAGATGAGAAAGCTATACAAGAGTTACAGAACCTAATCATGCAGTATGAGCTACGAAAGATAGACCCCTTGGTGAACAGGGCAGTACACTAGATTGATAGGAAGAGAAGAACAAACAAAGAATTACATTTGAATGCTCAAATAAGAGAGTATGATATAGACTATGTGGTCCTCGACTTATGGTCAGAGGTCAACGTCACGACGAAGCAAACTTGGGCACTGATGGGAAAAACCAAGCTGATATATTCCCCTATCAGGCTTCGCATAGCTAATCAACAAGCTGTCATCCCATTTGGATGATTGGAGCATGTCCCCATGGACATCGACGAAGTTAGAACCTTTGCAAACTTCGAGGTAATTCAAATTGTTGATGATAACTGCCCTTACCTTGCATTACTAGGAATTGATTGGGCCTTCAACAATTCGACTGTGGTCGATTTAAAGAAAAGATGCATGATATTTGAAGGAGATGGCCTTAGGGTCATTGCACTCTTAGATCCAGATGAAGTTCCGCAGTATACAAAGCCCATCAGAGAAGAAGACTACGCATATGAGTTGGAAAACATCTAGAAATTAACATCCAAACAACATGATTACATTAACCCTACTATCGATGGAATCTAAGATGACAAAGTGACAATGCATGTTCATTAGATTCAGAAGAAGCACTGGAGAACTGGAAGAACCAAATGTATGAAGTATACAAAAGGAGATGTGCTCGACTGACCAGAGAAGTTCGCTGGATTGGTACCACAACAAGTAAGTTACCTACCTTTGATGGTCTGAATCCTTTAGAATCCTTCTTGATGGACTTTGAAACAAGTGTACTAGCACAACAAAGGATGTTGGCTATGGACGAGGCTCTAAAATCTACACTAGCAATATGGTGGGGAACACATAAAAGAAATATAAAAAATTGGACACAATGCCGAAACTTGATGACAACGCCATTTTCAGCACAAGTAGGAAGCTGCGTAGTGAGGTACACAGGTCGAAGCTACACAAAGGACCATGTACGAAGCTGCGAAGAGGCCTGGAGTGACATCCCTTGAGAAAAATGGGTACACATATTCATTAACATGCTGGACACAACCCCTATTAACTGGTACCTTCAAGCAGAGATGCGCCTTGTCACCGCAGATTGGGAAGGTATGCTTCAGAATTTTGTAACCACCTTTTTATTTGAAAGTGAATTCCCCTTAGTAGATCAAGCATTAAATACTATGAGGCAGAAAGTATTTAAAGAGTCATCTAGCCTCCCTTTGGAGCAAGAAGAGGACGAGTGGACTACGCCATTCCAGAGATTACAAGGATGTTACAACATTAATACCGACGAAGATGATGATCCGAGGAAGTTAAACATTGCTGAGAAAGAAGGCCAAAATAATGTGGAAGGACTAGGAGTTGAACTACCATTCATTTGACAACCAATCAAGATAAATATAGTTAATATTGGGACAGAGGAGACACCAAAACTTGCCAATGCCAGAGATTACTGGGATGCTTCTACCATTGAAAAAATTACAAAATTACTACACGAGTATCATGAATTATTTCCAACCAAGTTCACTGATATGAAAGGTATCAAAGGACCCATGGGAGAAATGAGAATACATTTGAAACCAGATGCGAATCCATTCAAGCAAATACCCTACAGATTGAACCCGGAATATAAGTAAAAATTGAAGATTGAGCTCGACAGAATGCTGGAAGTAGGGATTATTGAACTTGTTGAGGAGTCAGAGTTGATCAATCCTATGGTAGTACAAGACAAGAAGAAAGGAAAGATCAGGATATATGTGGACCTCAGAAATCTGAACGATGCCTATTTACATGAACGCTTGCCTACACCATTCACAGATGAAGTATTATACAATGTGGGAGGCTAGGAGGTATATTCTTTTACAAACAGGATTTCAGGATACCATCAGATCCAGATTGCCAAGGAGGACTGCCACAAGACCACATTTGCTACATAATGGGGATCCTACAAATACACAATGATGCTATTTGGATTGAAGAATGGACCAACCATATTTTTTAGGGTGGTGGTCGAAGCATTCAAAGAATTTTTGCATAAGTTTTTAGAAGCCTATTTTGATGACTGGACTGTTTTTAGTTTGATGAAAAACCATGTTGAATGTCTAAGGCTAATGTTGGATAAATGCGGGCAATGTCAAATTGATTTGAATTTGAAGAAGTGCATCTTGTTCTCACCATTTGAAGTATTCTTAGGTCATATTGTATGCAAGCAAGGATTGTTGGTGGATCCATCCAAAATTGCAATTATAGTTGATTTTCCACCTCCTACCTCAATCAAACAACTGCGCATTGTGCTAGGGCATATTGGCTATTACAGGAAATTTATCAAAGGATATGCTCAGATTACTGCACCAATGGAGAAGTTATTAAAGAAAGACTGCCAGTTTGGTTGGACAGAAGAATTCCAACAGAGCTTCGATACACTAAAACAAAAGATGGTGACTGCGCCTATTCTGTTCTTTCCAGATTGGAGCAAGGAATTTCATGTGCACGTTGATGCATCTTCCATTGCATTAGGAGAAGTACTAGCACAACCTGGAGAAGGGGACATTGATCATCCATTATCATTTGCCAGCAGAAAGCTATCTACATTTGAAATCAATTACACTACTACAGAGAGAGAATGATTAGCCATGGTGTACGCACTGCAAAAATTCTTCCATTACTTACTAGGAGGATACTTTAAAATGTTTACTGATCACTCTGCGCTGAAGTATCTGGTCAACAAGCCAGTGTTGGGGGGGGAGAATATGCTGATGGATTCTCTTGTTTCAAGAATATGATTTTGAGATCATAGTTAAGATAGAAAGAATGAACAAGGGACCTGACCACCTGTCGAGCTTGGAACATGGTGAAGAACCCACCAGTCTAGAGGATACACTACCGGATGCACAACTACTCACCATCAGGAAGATGGATGACCACTTTGCAGACATAGTCCAATTCCTTTCAACAGGAATGGCTCCAAGTGAGTATACAATTTCCCAGAAGAAACAACTAGTGGTGCGTGTTGCAGACTTTTCACTAATAGATCGTCAGCTATATAAGATGGGACCTGATGAGATACTAAGAATATGTGTGATGGAGGTAGAGCGCCCACTGATCCTCGCAGAAGCTCATGAAGGCATCACAGGAGGACATTATGCAGGCAAAGCAATTGCGCAAAAGGTTCTACAAGCTGGCCTTTGGTGGCCTACTTTACAGAAAGATGCTAAAGAGTATACCAGAGCCCGTGATGTATGCCAAAGAGTTGGAAGACCATCCCGAAGAGATGAAATGCCACTAGAACTGTAGATGACCCTACAAGCATTTGAAAAATGGGCCATTGACTTCGTAGGACCTATAAACCCACCAGGAAAGCGCACAAAAGAAAGGTATATTATCACTACGACAGAATACCTGTCTAGATGGGTTGAAGCAAGAGCAGTCAAGGACTGTAGTGCAACTACAACCACACATTTTATATTTGATGACATAATAACCAGGTTTGGATGCCCTAAGACCCTGATGATTGATCAAGGAAATCATTTCATCAACAAGACAATTGAGGCCCTGACTGAAGAATTTGCAGTCCACCATCAAAAGAGTAAACCTTACCATCCACAAGCAAACAGAACAGTTGAAGCATTCAACAAAATCTTGGAGACAACATTGATAAATATTTGTAGTGTGAACATGGATGACTGGGATTTAAGAGTACCAACAGTACTCTGGGCTTATAGAACCACTTGTAAGAAATTAACAATGCAAACCCCTTTCAAGTTGGTTTATGGTATTGAAGATTTTGTCCTGATGGAGTACTTGGTACCGAGCTTAAGAATTGTTGCATTTACAAACATGGATGATACTGGCGCTGTTCATGAAAGGCTTGCCCAGCTGGTTGAACTCAAAGAATACAGATTTATGGAAGGATTCCATCAACATGTACAAAAGGAAAGAGAGAAGGCCTATCATGATAGACACATCAAGAAGAAGGCATTTAAGTAAGGTGATTTAGTACTCATGTATGACAATAAATTTATAAGACATCCAGGGAAGTTCAAAACACATTGGATTGGAACATACGAGGTCACCTATGTTACAGAAGGAGGAGTTGCACAACTAAAGACATTGAAGGGAGAATGGAAAGAGGTATTAGTAAATGGGAATTGACTGAAGTTGTACTATGAAAACCAGCTGCCTCACAACTCGTAGTAAAAGAAAAGGAGAAAAGGGTCTAGGTACCAGGTGCATTTGAAACTGGGTACCAGACACAGAAAATATAGTCTACACAAGGATGGGAAGGAGACATGGAGTAGAAATCAAAGGCTGCACTTCGCAGTCCAAAATCGAGGTGACATGGAAAGATCAGAACTAAAGTGCCTCAGTATGAGTCACAGGTGAGTGTTGGGGGCCTGTTGGCCCTTGGTTATGGAAGAAAGAAAAGATCGAGGATGAAAAGGTCAAACACGAACTGCACGGGAGACACAATGGCTGTCCCTAGGTCAAAGTAAGCAAAAGAGCAGAAAAGATGGAACAAAGCACGAAAAACAAAGTCATTGAAAGAGGAGATCAGAGATGACAGATCAACAAGAGAAAATAATCATAGACAACTCATTGATTAGAGAAAGCCACCATTGGATGCTTTGGAGCATCGCACGAGAAGGGAGGAAAGATAGGTTGGCGAAGCCCTGAAAAAGTGGGTTGAGTTGACCTAGTGTTTTAGATACCTAGGGTTTTGGGTAATTAGGGTTTTGAAACCTAGGGTTTGACCTAAGGTTGTTGGTGAGGGACTATAATGTATAAATAGACGTCGAGAGGACCTAGGTCGGGTCGGTAATAGAGTTGGTTATTGATATTGATTTTTGTTGGTTGAGAGATTATTGTATTAGGAGAGAGAGGAGTGCTGAGAGGGAGAGCCTTCTGGTATTGTAAGATATTCAGCTAGGTGTGAAGATCAAGTCCTATAGTTGGGTGCGCAGGAAGGTGGGAGATAGAGAGAAGAAGAGAGAGAAGATCTGTTGACTAAAGAGCGCAGATTGGAATTGTAAGCTTGACCTTAATATATCATATGCACAATTCTGTGGACGTAGCCCTAGAGAGAGAGTGAATCACATATATTTTTTGTTGTATGTGTGATTGATGCCTGGATATTTGTCATTGTTATACTGTTATTTTCATTGTTGTATTAGATCAGATGTATAGCTGCACAAAAAAGATCTAGCTGATAAGAGATATATGAATGCTGCATTATTGTTGTATTAGTTCCACTTGATATTCCCCTGGTTGTAGACACCTCTATCTTGCAACCCCCCTCTTAGCCGCTTCGAGTGAGACTGCATTTGCATCGCAGGTGTTTCCGAAAGGGCTAGTAGCTAGGGCGTGTTGGTGTGCTCTTGGAGTGAACCCCGAGTCTACCCCTGTGCCAACAAATGGTTTTGTTGCCAGGACAAGAATCTACTTAAGGGAATGTCAAGGTGGTTCCCGTCAAAGACCAATATTCAAAAGTGGATAGAGGATCAAGAGAAAGACTTCTCTAAATACTAGAACAAGAACCCTAAACTAAATGCTGAAGATTGGCTACAAAGATACATCTTCACCGACATTCATGAGATCTTCTTTGGGGGAATCCACCAGGAGTTGTTTGAATGGTTGGCTAGGTTAGCTGATACCCAATTCGATATTAGATCTAGACCTCCTGTGGTTTGGAAGACGATACTGATCCATAAAGTCAAGAGAGTTGACAATGCTGTATCCAGAGCAATAGATCATTGGTTTGATAATACCATTGGAGGGTATATCACCGAGTTTGCTATTGACAAAACAAAATCGTATGGCCAAGCTGAGAGATAATTTTTCAAAGGACCTAGAGAATTTTTTTTGCACTCTATGAAGCTGAGGATCAAGATGCTCTTGCATGAAAACCACATCTTGAAGATACAATAGATTGATCAGACCCGAAAAGGCTAATGTTCAATATCTCAGACAATGACAGTGACATAGAAGCGAGACATACACACAGTGGGAAAGTATTCCGAGGGGTTCACCTTGAGAACCTGTTTAAAAAAAACTACTTAGAAGAGGGTTTCTACAATGGAGAAGAGGTAGATTTAACCGATGAAGAACATTCAGAGCCCACCAGAACAGAAGAAGGGGAAGTTGAAGAACTTCGCCAAAGTGAGCCAGATACCTCAGGAACTGTATGGACCACTGAAGTAAGTAACATTAATATTCCTATTGTCCCAACTGTACTTAACAGTCAGAATAGTCAGAACCACCAGAGTCCTCAAAGCACTGTTACTGGTAGCTTAGAATCTACTTAGAGAAAAAGCCTAGTCATCTCTATGGTAGATGAAATGAGTCTCCCTATCTTTAGAGGAGATGGATCTGAAGATCCAGATCAATATTGGTTTCTGTGTGAAGCCATATGGAATATTAAAATTATCACCGACGAAGCCATCAAGAGGACCCATTTCAACACTACGCTAAGGGACCACGCACTGAGCTGGTACATGAAGCTTTTCCAAGGACTAACACATCCTAAGCCACTGAACGAGATCAAGTATGCATTTATTGTAGAGTTTAAGAAACCTAAGTCGGAGTCACAATGTATTACAGAGCTAAAGGAGATCAAACAAAAGGTAGTAGAACCTATTTGGGAGTTCGACGAGAGATTCAAGACCCTGATAGGCTGATTAACTTTTCAGATCCCCGATGAACAGAACAAAGAATGATGCATCACTGCGTTGTTACCACACATCAGAGTCCCTCTGATGCAATAGAATATTTCATCATAGGTATAAGATTTGGAAATCTCCATGAATCTTGAATCAACACCTATGGGAGAATCGAGCTCAGGCATGAGCCAAATCTTGAGTCAGCTAACTAGTTTGTACATACATGTTGAAGATATGAAGAGAGATAAGAGAAAAGACAAAAGGGAAGATGTCTGGCGTGTGAGATGCATATCATAAGGTCATGATAAGGAACACTATCCCTTATTCCATGAGTATTTGTCCTTAGGAGCACTGAGCCCCTTGAAGCAAGTTAACCTGCCCTGGTATGATGTGTGCAGAAGTAGGCATCACCCATGTGAGTTCTATTACATGCAGAAGTATGTTCAGACACCCACTAACTTGCACTACACATTCTGTAAATCAATATGGAACGATGATTGATATTGTAGATTTTACAATCTCTTACATGAAAGGTCGAGAGACATATACAAGATTCAGGGTGAAGTACAACAAGAAGGAAATACTCCACAGTACAACTCTCCAGGGAGAAGAAAGTTCACTCCTCATGGTGGATACAGAGGATGAGGACAAGGAGGAGGTATGGGCCAAGGCCGAGGAAAAATAATCTATTATAACTGCGTGCATCTAGGACACTTAGAAAGGGACTGTCAGAACCCTTGCACAACCTGTATTTATTGTAACTCTTTCAAGCACGTCATAGAAGAATGCCCTTTTGTATTGGCTAAGCTTCAGGAAAGACGAGGACCCTAGAAGAACCCACAAGTACAACTGATATATGCTGAACCTCATGGAACCGAACCTAGAGTTGTTGTCATTACCCGAGGAGGCGTTTCTACAGGAGAGGATAAAACAACCCAAAGTAAGATTGCAGAAGAATCAGGTATCGAGAAAGCCGAGGAGAAGACTCAGGCTTTTGATGCAAATAAAGAAAGATGAACCTTTGAGGAAGCAAGACAAGATTTCAAGTGGAACCAAGGATATTCATCTAGAGCACAACCAGAAGTAAAAGAGTACGGAATGCCGCAGGCATTTGATCAATCGACCGCGCATAAAGAAGTAAAAGAGGTAAGTACGCTGATCGAATTTTTGTACACTTGTCTTAAACTATTTTAGGATGAGAAAGCTATACAAGAGTTATAGAACCTAATCAGGCAGTATGACTTAGGAAAGATAGACCCCTTGCTGAACAGGGCAGTACACCATATTTCTAGGAAGAGAAGAACAAACAAAGAATTACATTTGAATGCTCAAATAGGAGAGTATGATATAGACTATGTGGTCCTCGACTTAGGGTCGGAGGTCAACGTCATGACAAAGAAAACTTGGGCACTGATGGGAAAACCCAAGCTGATATATTCCCCTATCAGGCTTCGCATGGCTAGTCAGCAAGCTGCCAGCCCATTTGGATGATTGGAGCATGTTTTCATGGACATCAATGGAGTTAGAACCTTTGCAGACTTCGAGGTAATATAAATTTTTGGTGATAACTGCCCTTACCCTGCATTACGAGAAATTGATTGGGCCTTCAAAAATTTGATTGTGGTCGATTTAAAAAAAAGACTCATGAAATTTGAAGGAGATGGTCTTAGGGTCATTGCAACCTTATATCCAGATGGAGGTCCGTGGTATATAGAGCCCATCAGAGAAGAAGACTACGCATATGAGATGGAAAACATCTACAAATTAACAGCCAAACAACATGATTACATTAACCATACTGCCGATGGGAATCTAAGTTGGCGAAGTGACAATGCATGTTCATCAGATTCAGAAGATGCGCTGGAGAATTGGAAGAACCAGATGTATGAAGTATCCACAAGGAGATGTGCTCAACTGACTAGAGAAGTTTGTTGGATTGGTACCACAACAAGTAACTTACCTACCTTTGATGGTCTGAATCCTTTAGAATCCTTCTTGATGGAATTTTAAACAAGTGTACCAGCACAATAGAGGCTATTGGCTATGGACGAGGCTCTGAAAGCTACACCAACAAGATGGTGGGGAACACATAAAAGCAATATCACATACTGGACACAATGCCGAAACTTGATGACAATGCAGTTTTCAACACAAGTAGGAAGCTGCAAAGTGAGGTACACAGGTCGAAGCTGCCCAAAGGACCATGTACGAAGCTGCGAAGAGGCTTGGAGTGACATCCCTCAAGAAAAATGGGTACACAGTTTCATTAACATGCTAGACACAACCCCTATTAACTGGTACCTTCAATCAGAGCTACGCCTTATCATCGCAGATTAGGAAGGTATGCTTCAGAATTTTGTAACGACCTTTTTATTTTAAAGTGAATTCCCCTCAATAGTTCAAGCATTAAAGTCTCTGAGGTAGAAAGTATTTAAAGAGTCATATAGCCTCCCTTTGGAGAAAGAAGAGGACGAATGGACTACGCCATTCCAGAAATTACAAGGATGTTACAACATTAATACCGATGAAGATGATGATCCGAGGAAGGTAAACATTTCTAAGACAGAAGGCCACATGAATGTGGAAGGACCAAGAGTTGAACTACCATTTATTGGACAACTAATCAAGATAAAGAAAGTTAATATTGGGATAGAGGAGACACCGAAACTTGCCAATGTCAGAGATTACTGGGATGCTTCTACCATTGACAAAATTACAGAACTACTGCACGAGTATCAAGACTTATTTCCAACCAAGTTCACTAATATTAAAGGTATCAAAGGACCCATGTGAGAAATGAGAATACCTTTGAAACCAGATGTGAAGCTAGTCAAGAAAAGACCCTATAGATTGAACTTGAAATATAAAGAAAAAGTGAAGATTGAGCTCGACAGAATGATGGAAGCAGGGATTATTGAACCTGTCGAGGAGTCAGAGTGGATCAGTCCTATGGTAGTACAAGACAAGAAGACAGGTGATATTAGGATATGTGTGGACCTCAGAAAGATGAACGATGTCTGTTTCCATGACCCCTTCACTACACCATTCATAGATAATGTATTAGACAATGTGGGAGGCCAGGAGGTATATTCTTTTATAGACAGGGTTTCAGGATACCATCAGATTCGAATTGCCAAGGAGGACCGCCACAAGACCACAAGACCACATTATATGTTTCTAATGTTTCCAAATAGAGAAGTTGACTTCAATTTGCAATGATATGTGTTGTTGATGAATTGGTATATCATTAACTAACATAAAATGTTTTATAATCACTCAAGCAGTTAGTGAACAATAGGAAAACTAAAATGTAAGGGATGGTGACACACCGTGATTTTGGGAAAAGTTCCCAGAATAGAGAGGAAGAATCTGATCAAAGGAGGGCGGTGGAAACCCCTCCAGATTTAACTGAAACGATAAGAAGCCTCATGGCAGAATTATAGAGTTGTAAGGCTAACAATGAAAGAATAATAAAGGAACAGGAAAATAAGACTGAAATTATGCAGTCCTACTGCAAAGTCTATCAGATATACAAAGGAAAATTTAACATGGTCTAGCTGCCAGTCATGTGAACATGCATCGTACTAAGAAAATTCCAAGTCCACCTGAGATACAAAAGCATGGTCCTAAAAGTGGCCACACCAGGAGGAGAACCTCAAGGAAGGTCCAACATGGAGCCATGAGACATTCACCAGAATATTCCTCTGAGGACATTGACAACTCCAAGGAATATTCTAGTGTCAAAACTAGTTCCCATTCCCAGATGAGAAGAAAGAAGAGGAAACATTCAAAGAGTCTTGACCCTTAAGAGTTAAAGAAATCCAAATCACCCACCTTCGATGGAGAGATTAAGAAGGGGGAAAAAGAATAATTTTGGCTACTTGGATTGAATAAGTACTTCATATTCCATGACTACTCTGAAAACTTAAAGGCTTAGATAACCATTTTCAACATGAATGGGAAATCTTCCTAATCCAGATTATTTTCAGCATGAAATGAGAGCGGAGATATAATAAATAAATGCACAGAGATATCACGGATATCCAATAATATAACATAAATGTATCAGAGATGAGACCATAAAAATAGAGATACAGTAATACATGATTTTGATTAATGAAAGAAATGTATAGAGACTGTAAAAATACAGAGTGAAAGACTCACTAGAATGGTGGCAACTTATCTCTGAGAAGAGATGTGACGGCTCTCGCATTCGCAAGAAGATGATTACCATGAGGCTCTGAAGGAATTTTTAAAATAAACATGAATGCTAAAAACCCTATACATCCAAAAACCTAACCCTAGGAGATGAAGCGCCAAAATTCATGTGGGCCCCGTTTGGGTAAGTTAGTACATCAACTTCCTGGGGTCGTAACTTTTGCATACGATCTCCGTTTTAGGAACATGATAGCCCATTGGAAAGGTATCATTGAGGAGATTCATTTTGGGGGCTCAATCATGCCATTGGAAATCATTGAGAATATTTATCCTAAAAAACCTTCATTTAGGCCCTCAAAATGGCCCCGGAAGTTAAAACTGCTAAAAATAGTAAATTTCCAAAATTGCCAGAAAATTGTTTTGAGCCAGTTGGAAAAGGTGGGTGGCCACTGATGTCCACCTGGATCAATCCTCCCTCCTTAGGAAGCAATGATATCCATTGCGTTGAGGGCCCCGGGGAGAGGGAAAACCGTTTGCTGAATCTGCATCTTGATGAGCTGCTTTCCTTGTTGGGGAGGTTGCGCTGATTATCTTGTTGAAGGTTATTACGAACATTTAGCTGGAAGGGTTGGAACTTTTTAACCAGTATAGCTACATGAGGTGCCTGTGTGTAGAAGGAATATTTACACTTTGCTGCAATCTTGTCGACTGTTGGAAAATACTGAGAGAGGGGGGGGGGTGAATCCGTATTTGAGCTATCAATCAATTTTCAACTTTTCTTTTACTGAAAGATCTTAGTCTAATTTAGAGAGATCAATTGTTGTATATTCTTATGAAAACAGTAGTGCATCCAGAGATCTTATTATGGATTTCTTCATTCATCAAATTTCTTTTAAATAGTAAATCAACAAAATAAACTAACACAGATGAGTAGCACACATGAACACCAGGATGTAAGGTGGAAACCCAAATCGGGAGAAAACCACCGCTGCTGTTGTCTCTGTCTTCAATGAATATTATTAAGAAAACATTCTACAACAATGTACTAGTGCAGACTCATGCTAGTACGCAGGCTTCTACCCGCAGAAGGCTACAACCTTCTCTCGTTTACCAGCCTTTCCTGGAAGGGAGCTTCAACCCCCTGAAGATAACACCAGCTACTACTGGTAAAGGGTTTAACCCTCCTACTCACTGCTGACCACGTTTCATTAATTTTCACACTGGA
>ML791292.1:581777-601764 GCA_009831015.1 Picea engelmannii
ACACGTGTTAGATCCTGCCACGTGTCACTTTGATTCGTGACTTTCCTGTGCCTAAAGAGTTGAATCTGCCTGACACCTGTCAACCTCTGATTGTGCCACGTGTCCCTGGGTGACGTGGTCCATCGACGTGAGTTGGATCAACGATCCAGATCACATGTTGATCTGACGGTTCAGATTCAGTCGGGATTTTAGATTTCGCGAAATCGGGGTTTTCGTTGCATTGTGTTCTTGCATTATGAAATCCCGATCCCCGAATCTCCAATGTAGCCTCCTGGCTGCCACGCGTCCATACAAATGAACGGTCCAGATCCCTGCTTAATTTAACGGCTGTGATCAAATCGCGAAATCGCGTATCGCGATTTCGGGGTTTTCATTGACGAGTGATTTGGACATTTCAAAGTCCCGAACCCCGATCCGTACAGAGCTGTGATCAACGGTCCTGATCCTTTCTGGATTTGACGGTCCAGATTCAATCGGGATTTCACCTTGGTTTTTCCCGATGGAATATCTCCCTCGCAACTTCTGTCTGATCTGACGGCTGTCGGGTTTTTCGAGAGAGATCGACGACTCTCGGTCTCTTTCCTATGCTCCTTGCCCGTAAAAGAGCGCTATGCCTCCTGAGCTTATTCTCCTCGAATCCTTAAAGGGTTTTATCCTTCTTATCCTACCAGCTCCACTGTTGCCATCAATGACAACAACCATCAATACACATTCGTTGCTTGTTCAATATTTGCCAACATCGACATGCTTCTGTTGGATAGAAGGTGTTTGGGCTGAGGCTGTAGTGGTTGCAGTATCCTTCTGTTCACCCTTTGAACATATTGTGAAGAAGATGAATTTTTTAGTATGATATACTACCTTGCGACACTGTTTAGGTGGGAGAGTATTTAGAACTACCTATGGTATTCTGTAAAGATAAATCCCCAAAGTAACAATGACACTATGGGGTTGAGACTCATAAATAACATGGCACTTCCACATATATGGTTGGCATAAGAGAAAAACACAGACATATGGTGAGGAAAAATCACATAATACCTCATCCTTGAAGGGATGAATGCCATATGACAATCGACATTGTTGGCTGACACAAAGATCTCATCCTTGGAAAACACACCCGATGTTGTATGGTTGCGGGTGTGGTGTTGTCGACAATCCCAACTGTTTGACGAACTCTAGTGAGATGAGGTTCTTCTGGGTTCCACTATCAACAATAAAATGCAACGGGGTCCCCTTCACCCACATCTGTGAATGAAAAAGGCACTCCCCCTCTTCTAGATCTGTTGTTTCTTCTGGTTGAATTGCTGCGGTCGCGACAATAGCAACGGGGTCCGCATCGATGATCTGTCTTTTACCAGTATTTTCAGAATCAAATTCTGAATCAGGTTTCGGCTCCTTGTCTTTGATATCGACCACCAATGACTATTTTGAGAGACATTCATCAGTGTTGTGCAAGGGGAGTTTTTGGAAATCACACCATTTTCAAGTGTCCTTCTTTGTCTTCCCGTGACCCTTCTTTTCCTATGGCTTGGAATAGTTTTCAGTAGACTGTTTGTTAGGGTCGTCTTCCTCATACTTTGGTTGTTGCAGATTTGTAGATCTAAACTCCCATTTTTTTTTGATGTTAAACTTTTGCTTGATTTTAACAACATATCGATAAGCAGAACCGAGTGATGAAATGTCTAGAAAATCCATTTCAATTTGGATGTATCTGTGTAGAGCCCCATGGTATTTTAGAACCAAATGTTGTTCAAAGTCCTTGATACCCATCTTGGTGCGCAAGGTATGGAAGGTATTGGTGAAATATGAAACTTTTGGGCCCCTCTCTTGCTGCAGTGTGGTCCATCTCATGTATTGGTCTTCATAGTTTCCGACAGGGTAATATAGTTCCTTTACCGCATCCACAAAAAAATCCCAAGTGGGATCGACCCTGTATATTCCAGACTCCTCTGTGGAACTTTTCTCCCAGTAAGTTTCCCACCAATGTTTGACATGGGGGAGAGCCTTAAGGAGCACGAAGGTGATCTTTTCTCTATCAAAAAAATTGTGAATAGAGAAATAACCTTCTAACATATTTAACCATTTATCTAGGGCATCCGAATCTATCTAACCTTCAAATATAGGAATATAAAAATTGACTTGTACCTTGAAAGGAAAGGTGCCTCCAAAGTGGTCACTTGATGAAGATGCACCTCCTGCTATCAGAAGGCATTGAAGGATGTGGGAAAAATTCTCCATCATTTCATCCCTCTGTCACGTGAGAGCTTGCTCAAGCAAGAGATTGATAGAATCGTCTGCTCCGTTGTTTTTATTTTCTTTCGCCATTGAGGGTTTCTTGGGTGTGCGAGAGTGATTGTCCTCAAGAGAGATAATATTGAGACCCAACTTTCTATACTTAGACCTCATTGGGGACATGCACTGAAAAACGATAAAGAGCATCCTACTTTGATACCACTGATCTAGATTATTTTCGGCACAAAATGAGAGCGGAGATATAATAAAGAAATGCACAGAGATATCATGATATCCAATAATATAACATAAATGTATCAAATATGAAACCATAAAAACAGAGATACAATAATACATGATTTCTATTAATGAAAGAAATGTACAGAGACTATAAAAATATAGAGTGAAAGACTCACTAGAATGGTGGCAACTTATCTCTGAGAAGAGATGTGATGACTACTCGCATTCGCAAGAAGATGAATACCATGAGGCTATGAAGGTATTTTTACAATAAAAAATAATTCCAAAAATCCTAGACATCCAAAAACCTAACCCTAGGAGATGAAGCGCCAAAAGTCATGCGGGCCTCGTTTGGGTAAGTTAGTACATCAACTTCCCGGGGTCGTAACTTTTGCATACGATCTCCGTTTTAGGCGCATGATAGCCTGTTAGAAAGGTATCATCGAGGAGATTCATTTTGGGGGATCAATCATGCCTTAGGATATCATTGAGAATATTGATCCTGAAAAACCTTCATTTAGGCCCTTAAAATGGCCCCAGAAGTTAAAACTACTAAAAATAGTAAATTGCCGAAAATTCCTAGAAAACTGTTTTGAGCCAGTTGGAAAAGGTGGGTGTCCACCGATATCCGCCTGGATCAATCCTCCCTCCTTAAGAAGAAATGGTCTCCATTACGTTGAGTGACTGGGGGAGAGGGAAAATCATTTGCTGAATTTGCATCTTGATGAGCTGCTTGACTTGTTAGGGAAGTTGTGTTGATTAGATTGTTGAAGGTTGTCATGAACATGTGGCTGGAAGGGTTGGACCTTTTTAACCAGTTTGGCTACATGAGGTGCCCGTGTGTAGTATGAATTTTTACACTTTGCTGCAATCTTGTTGACCTGCTTCTGTTGGATAGAAGGTGTTTGGGCCGAGGCTATAGTGGTTGCAGTATCCTTCTATTCACCCTTTGAACATATTGTGAAGAAGCTATATTTTGTAGTATGAGATACTACCTTGCGACATTGTTTAAGTGGGACAATATTTGGAACTACCTCTGGTATTCTTTAGAGATACCTCCCCAAAGTAACAATGAAACTACATTGTCGAGACTTATAAATAACATGGTGCTTCCACATATATGATTAGCCTAAGAGAACATCATAGACATCCAGTGGGGAAACATCACATAATATCTCATCCTTGAAGGGCTGGATGCCGTATGACAATCGACACTACTGGCTGACATGGAGATCTCGTCCTTGGCGAAGCCACCCGATGTTGTATGACTGTGGGTGTGGTGTTATCGACAATCCCAACTGTTTGAATACCTCTGCTGAGATAAGGTTCTTCTGGCTTCCACTATCAACAATAAAATGTAGTGGGGTCCCCTTCACCCACATCTATGAATGAAAAAGGAACTCCCCCTCTTCTGGATCTGTTGGTTCTTCTGGTTGAATTGCTATGGTCGCGACAATAGAAGTGGGGTATGCGTCGATGATCTATCTTTTACTAGTATTTTCAGAATCAGATTCTGAATCAGGGTTCAACTCTCTGTCTTTGATCTCGACCACCAATGACTGTTTTGAGCGACATTCATCGGTGTTGTTCTAGGGGCTTTGTGGAAATCACACCATTTTCCAGTGTCTGTCTTTGTCTTCCCATGACCCTTCTTTTCCTGTGGCTTGGACTAGATTTCGAGAGACTGTTTGTTAGGGCCGTCTTTCTCATACTTTCGATGTTGTTGATTTGTAGATAGAAACTCCCTTTTGTTTTGGTGCTTAAATGTCTACTCGATTTTAACAACATATCGATAAGCAGAACCGAGTGATGAGATGTCCAGAAAATCCATTTCAGTTTGGATGTATCTGTGTAGAGCCCCGCGGTATTTTAGAACCAAATGTCATTCAGAGTCCTTGATACCCAACTTGGTGCGCAAGGTATGGAAGGTATTGGTGAACTCCAAAATTGCTTGGCCCCTCTCTTGCCACAGTGTGGTCCATCTCATGTATTGGTCTTCATAGTTTCCAACAGGGTAATATTGTTCCTTTACCACATCCACAAAAAAATCCCAAGTGGGCTCGACCCCATATATTCTGGACTCCTCTGTGGAAATTTTCTCCCAATAAGTTTCCCACCAATGTTTGACATGGAGGAGAGCCTTAAGGAGCACGAAGGTGATCTTTTCTCTATTGAAAAAATTGTGAACAAAGAAATAACCTTCTAACATATTTAACCATTTATCTAGGGCATTCGCATTTGTCTAACCTTCAAATATAGGAATATCAAAATTGACTTGTACATTGAAAGGTGAGGTTCCTCCAAAGTGGCTGCTTGATGAAGATGCACTTGTTGCTATCAGCAGGCGTTGAAGGATGTGGGAAAAATTCTCCATCATTTCGTCCCTCTGTCGCGTGAGAGCTTTCTCAAGCAACATATTGATAAATCGTCTGCTCCATTGTTTTTATTTTCTTCTGCCATTGAGGGTTTCTTGGGTGTGAGAGAGAGATTTTCCTCAAGAGAGACAATATCGATACCCAAATTGATATACTCAGACCTCGTCAGGTACATGCATTGAAAAATGATCAAGAGAAGCCTACTATGATACCATTAATCTAGATTATTTTAGGCAGAAAATGAGAGTGGAGATATAATAAATAAATGCACAGAGATATCGCGGATATCCAATAATATAACACAAATGTATCAGAGATGCAACCATAAACATAGTTATACAGTAATACATGATTTCTATTAATGAAAGAAATGTACAGAGACTGTAAAAATACAGAGTGAAAGAGTCGCTAGAATGGTGGCAACTTATCTCTGAGAAGAGATGTGACGACTACTCGCATTCGCAAGAAGATGATTACCATGAGGCTATGAAGGCATTTTTAAAATAAAAAAGAATTCCAAAAACCCTAGACATCCAAAAACCTAACCCTAAGAGATGAAGCACCAAAAGTCATGTGGGCCCCGTTTGGGTAAGTTAGTACATCAACTTCCCGAGGTCGTAACTTTTGCATACGATCTCCATTTTAGGTGCATGATATCTTGTTGGAAAGGTATCATCGAGGATATTAGTTTTGGGGGCTCAATCATGCCTTTTTCTATAATTGATAAGGTTTATCCCAAAAAATATTCATTTAGGCCCTCAAAATGGCCCCGAAAGTTAAAACTACTAAAAATAGTAAATTGCCAAAATTGCCATAAAACTATTTTGAGCGAGTTGGAAAAGGTGGGTGGCCATCGATATCCACCTAGATCACTTCCATTTGGTGGGATGACATTAGGAATGTGAAAGGAATCCCTGAGATGGACTCTTCATGGAAACAATTTGAGAAATACTTCAAGAATAAGTATCTATCAGAAAAGTACTTTGATGGGAAGACCAAGGAGTTTTATGAACTCAAGATGGGAAAACTCACCATAGATGAATATATAAACAAATTTATGGAGTTGATGAGGTATGTTCCCTACATAAAGGATGAAAAAGTAAATATGCAATGATTTATAAGTGGATTAACTCAGTCCTACTGGGATATAATTGAGTTTGATGAGCCAAATTCTTTAGAAGTTGCTATTCGAAAGGAAAGGTATTGCTATGAGAAATTCAAGAGGACGACACAACCCCATGAAGACTGGAAGAAGAGAAACAATTCAGGTTTCAAGAAGAAGAGGTTTAAATCCTCAATATTTAAGAACCATGGGAAAATATCTAGGATGAGCCTTCCGACCAGAAGTGTGTATCAACAACATTTTCCATCCTAGAGTGGAAATAAACCCTTTGGAGCAGTCCCAAGTAAGACTGATAACACAAAGAGAGAACCCTTGAAATGTTGGGGTTGTCGAGAAGTACATCCGCTGAGGGATTTTTCACATAGGCAACATAACAATAAGAGGGTCTATAGATTCCAAGAGGCTACCATAGTCAATGATGTGGCTAGGAGCATGCCACAAATTTACATAGCCTTAGATATTATACAAGATGACCACTAAGCTTCAGTGGTGGTGATGGAAGGTACAATTTCTAACCATCCTGTTTCCATTTTAATTGAATCTGGTTCTAATTTGAGTTATGTTGCCCCTCAAACTCTTGAGAAATGTAAATTGCAACAAGTTAAACATGTTAAATCATAGTTGGTACAACTAGCCACTAGAACCAAAAGGAAGTTAACAAATGCCATACCAGCATGCCAATTCATTATGAATGGATTACTGTTGACCCTTGACCAAGTTTTGAGGAACACTTGGTCATATTTTACCATTTTTGGGACTTCGATAACCTTTCAAACATGGAGCGCAAGGTGAAGCAGAGATCATGGAAGCTAGACCCCCGTTTTGGGTTTTTGGGGATAATGTAATGGGACCAAGATGTCGGACCATGGGTTTACCCATGTTTAGGCCCCTTTTTGTAATGTATAAGTAGAAGTCTAGGCTATGTAAGAAGGGACCTTTTTGAGGACACTTGATAAGTGGCTTAGTGCTAAGAGATGATCTGTGTGATATACTTGCAGAGATGAGTGCAAGTATTGTAAGTGTTGAGTGCACAGATTGTAAGAAGGTTTTATGCTTAGAGCTACTCAGGGAAGGAGGATCTAGCGAGCTGCGCAAATCTCTTGTCCTGCGCGGAGTAGGTTTTGAGGCTCTGTTCTTGTAACCGATTGGCCAGCAATAATAGAGAAGAAGAGTTGGTGGACGTAGCTCCACGGTGGGGGTGAATCACGTAAATCTGTGTGTCATGCTTTGTGATGTTACTTGCATGTGTTTTCCCTCTCTTGCTAAGTGATATGACATGTCTAGATAGATTTACTTATGATTTGTGCTTATTAGATGTGTATAGATGATAAATTTGATGTGTATGAAGTTGCTAAGTGCTTGGTCTGCCAGATCCGGTCTATTGTATGCTGCTAAGTGATGAATCTTCTTGGATCTAAGTATATACTGCAATTCTCTGTGTTATCTGCAGAGTGAGATAAGGGTTAATTCTAGGTGAACTATTGATGCTAAGTGCTTTGTTAAGTGTGTAATCACATATCTGGATCCTAGCTAAGGTTGCAGACACCTGAGTCCTGTAATCACCCCTGCCTCTACCTCGGGTGAGACTTCATCTGCTTCGCAGGTGTTGCCAAAAGGGCCGGTAGTTAGGGTTTTGTTGGTGCACTGTTGTAGCGTTGAACCCTAGTTCTTCCCCTGTGCCAACAAATGGTTCCGTTGTCGGGACTTGAAACTATGATTGCTGGGAACTAAGGAAGAAGAAGCTTTGTGCAAAGATTCATCCTAAACTTGTGGAAACTCTGTGCGTAGATCTGTCGCTCTGATGTGAAGTACTCTACTCGACCTACAAATCTTTGTGCTGAAGAAAAGAAGCCAGATCTGAAGAAAAGAGGTAAGATCTGTAAGCTTTGTGCTTTGATAAAGGTATGAATAGTGAAAGGTTTTAGATATGGAAGATTTGTGCTCAATAAGTGGAAATTTTTGTTTCTGAAGCATGAATTTAGGTATGCTTGATAGATTTTGTCCTATCTTGAAAACTAGGGCATTGTTAGATGAAAGATTGTTTGACATGAATAGATCTGATAAGAAGAATGAAAGATATGTTATACCTATGCATAGAAAGAATGTTTGGACTAATGAGTGGATGCAGGATCCTAGAAATAAATTTTTGCTGGCTAGCCATTATGATCCTAGCGTGCAGTACAAGAAAAGTTGGGGATCATTGAAGAGAAAGAGAGGATTAACTCTTTGTTACAATTGCAGAATACCAAGACATCTTGCTAAGGAATGCCCTAGGATAAAACCTAGTTGCCTCTATTGTAAGGCTATGGACCATGAAGTACTGGATTGCCCTATAATGATTGATAGAATTGAAAAGATAAATATGAAGCAAGAAAACCCTAAAGGATATCAAGAGACTAAGATTATAGAAGAACCCCAGAAAGAATCAGAGATTATGTTACTGAAAATGAAAGAAAACTTGAATGAACATAAAGATGCCAATTTGTCAGATATCTTCAAAGAAAAGGAGAAAATTGAAGTAAGAATAGGAGACTTTGACATTGAATGTGCTCTGGACGAGGAAACATAGATGAACATTATAACAGAAAGCACTTGGGAAACCCTAGGAAGGCCTACTATGGTTCCTTCGCTAGGAAAAATAGGGTAGTTTAAAGGAAAAATGGTAACCCTATGTGGCAGGATTACCCAGATAGCTATGAGTGCCCATGGAGCTTCGACAGAGGAAGAATTAAAAGTTATTAAATTTATTGAGGACCATGCCCCATTTCCAGATTTGTTAGGCAATCTCTGGATTGAAAAAGACCAGATCTGAAGAAAATAAGAAAAGGAAGCCCTATAACAGAAGAAGAAAGAACTCATGGAATTTATGACTAGAAGGATCACCTACTTGATGGAAGAACAAGAGAACAGATCTAAGCTATTGGACACCAGGGACTTGGACATCAAAGCTATAAGAGCATTATAGGAACCATAAGAGATTGAAATACCTAATCCATATGTTAAAGGAGTATTACCCTCATATATGGATAAAGAATATCACTAGTGCGAAGTGACTATGTCGAGAGAAGATAGGAATCAGAATGGGAAAAGACCGACCGAGTTGAAGACTAGCGGGAAGAAGGATAGAAAATTAAGTAAGAAAAAGGTGAAGATTGAAAAGTTACAAGAGATCCTAGGTGGACAACTACAGAAGGAAAAATTACAGGAATTGAACTTCGCCAAGATATCAGAACAATGACATATTGCACTTCGCCATGGTGAAGCAATCTAACCGTTGGACCTCACCATAATGGAAAGATCTACGATAATGGAACTTCATACCCATTTCAAGAAGACCGTTGATGAATTTCCTATTTATCTCATCATGCCGTGCTCAAAGAACACTTTTTCCAACTAAAAATTTGAAGCCCGTAGAACTAGTGATTATATACAGTGATCATTGGAAGCAAATTGTTCATCCTAGTGCAACATTTGAGATCATCGTGTCCTGATTATCTTTTCCGAGTGCATATGTCCGATGAGCTCACCACAGTTGAGGAATCTGTCATAGAGGTCCTTCTTGATTTAATGATTGAGAGAGTCATTTCGGAAAGAGGAATGTCCATCGGAGTCCAAGCCTCATCGAAAAGAGGAGTGCAAGACTCCCCATCGATTGCTCGAGCAGGAACATCTCAAGCTGACGCGGAAAGGAGAACTAAGCATAAAGATGCCATATCCAACGTGAAGTTAGTGCCATCCATCCTACCAACTTACATACCCCCTTTGAGCAGTGCGATTAATAGGGACAATGTCCCTAGAGACTTTGAATACACCCTAGTCATTGCATATCTATTGAAAGGAGTACGCACCTACCATGCAGATCAAGACAAGGTTATAGCGTTGAAGTTTTGTGACTTCAACCTGGGGGACTGTAAAGTTTACAACATGCTCGGCCTGTATAATTACTTGACCATAACTAAGAGAAAGAATTCAAATATTATCCCTCAGCAATGGACAATGAACCTTGCACAGTCTACTTTGCTCAACGTTATGAAAATACCACACTTCGACAAACACTAGGAGGTGAATGCTTGTGTAAAATTGTTGCTAGCAAGTTACCACAAAGGATACCTGTGGTTAAATTGTCGCATAACTGTTGATCCAGTGCTGATCAATAGGATCATTGGGATTATCATGCAGGGCCCTGATCCCCAGGATTACTACCCTAGAAAGACCGCAGACCACACTCTTTCACAGAAGATTAAATAATCTTATGGAAATGTCGAGAAGGGAATGTGAGGCTACAAGGTATCCTCTATAGAAAGTGGCGCAGTGCATCTTGCATGTCAACTGATCAAAAGAAAGCTGGTACGCAAGAATCGACCTACACAAGTATTAGGCTTCGTAGTTGACCTCACATGAAAATACGCAGAGGGAATATAGATGAACTGGGCGAAGTATTTGGTAAACCAACTAGAGATTGACCGTAGATAAGCCCATGATCATGGGCATGAATGCCATTTTAGCTAGATTCTAATACTGATCACTTTTTTTGCATGGGAGCTATCGGAAGGAAAAACCTTCCTCGACCTCGACCCCTTTGAGCCACTAGCCGCGAAGTTCAGTACATTGTAGTACTTGACCGACATGAACAAGCAATGGCAATCAAATACCATTTTCCACACATATTATAACCAATTGAAAGCATCCATAGGGGGTGAACCTCGCATAACCTCGAACACTTTACAAAGGTTCTGACCTCTGATAAAGTTCAGTGCAGACTGCCACTTTATATACCTAACTCCATGCATTGATGAGCACCAGAAACAACTTCAGTCCTATTATAAGCTGATAGAAGAAGACCTAGAAGAGATCACCAAGGAATGGTCGGTGGACCTCCTTGTTGTAGCATATCCAGTGGACATTTTAGACATCAATAGCCTAGAAGCTACACAGGACACACCTGGGCCCAGTAAGACAAAGAAGACAAAGAATCCTGAAGAGGTTCAGGATGTAGATAGAAGATTTGTAAGGACGACTTCTGTCACACAAGATCAAGGAGGTAATGGCGAAGACCTAGAGGAAGTGGAATAGAGACCGTAAGATGAAGTCAAAGTTATAAAGAAGAGAAAAGGGTCACCTCCAAAGTCTCCCTCCTAGAAGAAATTGAAATCAACCATAACTAATATGCAAACCACGCTCACTCCGGATGATGTCAGTTTCTTCCTCGCAACCATGAATGAATCCATAGAAGATATAACAGAAAAGCAGGAAGCGAAGCAGGAGCAGATATATAACAATATTGAAATTGGGCTCCAAGAAGTGCAACATGCACTCTAGTCTAGCCGCACAATCTATATTGCGCCTCTGCCAGAAGGAACAACAGAAGTGGGAGAAGAATCAGTTCAACTCCGCAAGATTGCTGATACAATCAAAGTACGCCTTCGACATGCATAGGAAGAAAAAGTACAGGTTACTCAGTCCTTAAAGAAATTACAAGAGGAAATCATAGAACAACACCGAGCCACGCAACAAGAGAAGGATGCTCTCCAAGAAAAAATTGAAGAAGATAGAGCGAAGATCCAAAAGGAGAAAGAGCAACTGCTCACGAAGAAGATTGAGATGGAGGAAGTAGTTAACCGAGAATTCCGCTACATCACTGGATTAGAACAAAAGAGAGAAGAACCCTTCGAATGTCAAGTGATGAATCTCGCTAAAGTTATTCAGCAACTTCAACAAAGGGTCATGGAATTAGAGCTTCAAACTATACCAAGTACCCCACAAGAACTACGCAACCAACAAGAATTGAATTCTCAGAGCGCAGTCAAGATGATTAAAACACTTACTGCAGAATGAAAATAGTTAAGTAGCAGAATCATGCATATATATGAACAACTGTTTGAAGACCCAGAGTTGAAGAAATTGGAGTCCCAACTACAGGAATCAAAGCAGCACGCATATACAATACAGGCGTAGCTCAAGCTCTTGTCACCCATCGAGAGGATGAAGATATCCCAGGAACAGTACACCGCCCAACAAATCATTCTTACCACACAAAACATAGTGATGTAAGTCACCCAGAAACTCCAGCTGAGCCAGGAGGCGACCTATCTATTGTTTGAAGAAATTGAAGGCCAAGGAACAATACTAGAACAAGTAGTTGTTACAGTCGAGTAGAAAATGGAAGGATCTATCAGTGAAGTGGTTATTCAAGAATTCACTGAGCAAGAAGAAATAGCATAGAGACAAGTCAAAGCAGCTCGAGCCAAGCTCAATACCTTTGAGGCAAAGTTACCCAGACCCGAGTGACTTAGGACGAGTCACAGGTGAGTGTTGGGGT
Source organism: Picea engelmannii (assembly GCA_009831015.1). NCBI lineage: Eukaryota > Viridiplantae > Streptophyta > Pinopsida > Pinales > Pinaceae > Picea > Picea engelmannii. The sequence goes on from ML791292.1 coordinate 594,067, forward strand.
CCTGTTATCCCTTGACCAAGTTTTGAGGAACACTTGGTCATATTTGACCATTTTTGGGACTTCGACATCCTGTCAAAGATGGAGCGCAAGGCGAAGTGGAGATCGTGGAAGCTAGACCCCCTTTTTGGGTTTTTGGGGATAATGTAACGGGACTGGATTGTTATCCCACGGGTTTACCCATGTTGAGGCCCCTTTTTGTAATGTATAAGTAGAATTCTAGGCTATGTAAGAAGGGACCTTTTTGAGGACACTTGAGAAGTGGCTTACTGCTAAGAGATGATCTGTGTAATATACTTGCAGAGCTGAGTGCATAGATTATAAGAAGGTTTTATGCTTAGAACTACTCGGGGAAGGAGGATCTAGCGAGCTGCGTAGATCTCCTGTCCTGTGCGGAGTAGGTTTTGAGGCTATGTGATTGTAACCAATTGACCAACAGTAATAGAGAAGAAGAGTTGGTGGACATAGCCCCAGGGTGGGGGTGAACCATGTAAATTTGTGTGTCATGCTTTGTGTTGTTACTTACATGTGTTTTCCCTCTCTTGCTAAGTGATATGACATGTTTAGATAGATTTACTTATGCTTTGTGCTTATTAGATGTGTATAGATGATAGATTTGATGTGTATGAAGTTGCTAAGTTCTTGGTCTACCAGATCCGATCTGTTGTATGCTACTAAGTGTTGAATCATCTTAGATCTAAGTATATACTGCAATGCTCTGTGTTATCCGCGGAGTGAGATAAGGGTTAATTCTAGGTGAATTATTGATGGTAAGTGCTTTGTTAAGTGTGTAATCACAAATCTAGATCCCAACTAAGTTTGCAGACACCTGAGTCCTGCAATCACCCCTGCCTCTACCTCAGGTGAGACTTCATCTGCTTCGCAGGTGTTGTCGAAAGGGCCGGTAGTTAGGGTTTTGTTGGTGCGCTGTTGTATCGTTGAACCCTAGGTCTGCCCTTGTGCCAACAATTACCCACCTGAGAAACCTTAAACATGCTTCCTTTAGTATTTTATGACATGTTGGTTGGCATGGATTGGTTGGATCCCATAAAACCAAGTTGGACTGTTGCAACAATATTTTGGAGTGTGAATATGGAGAAGGGAGAAGGATAACCCTACAAGGGATTCAAAATCCTATCTCAGTGAGATAAATATCAACCCTCCAAGTGAAGAAGTATTGTAGAAAGGGATGTCCCTTGTATGCAATACAAGTGATGGACTCTATTGATAAAAAAAAAACCGATCTTAGAGGACCATCCCATATTAAGAGAATATAAATATGTATTCCCATAAGAGGTGTCAGGTCTACCTTGAAGAAGGGATATTGACTTTTCAATAGAACTTGTATTAGGAGCTATGCCAATGTCTAGAACACCCTACAAAATGAGTACACCAGAGCTAGTTGAGCTCAAACTATAGCTAAAGGAGATGTGGGACAAAGGCTACATTTATCCTAGTGTATCTCCATGGGGAGCATCAACCTTGTTTGTGAAAAATAAGGATAACACACTCATATTGTGCATAGGTTATAGACAACTCAATAAGATGATCATCAAGAATAAGTATCCCTTACAAAGGATCGATGAATTTTTTGACCAACTAAAGGGTGCTACAATATTCTCCAAGATTGAATTGACTTCTAGATACCATCATGTCTCAATTAAATATGAAGACATCCACAAGACAACCTTTAGGACAAGATATGGTCACTATGAATTTGTGGTGGTGCCATTTGGGCTTACCAATGCACCAACCACTTTTATGTGCTTAATGGAAAATGTTCTCAGAAAGTTCTTGCATAGGTTTGTGTTGGCTTTCATTGATGATATCCTAATCTATTCCAAGAATAGGGAAGAGAATGAAGAACATCTCAAGCTCGTACTTCAAGTACTAAGAGAACATCAACTCTATGCTAAGATTATTAAGTGTGACTTTTTCTAGAAACAAGTCCATTACTTAGGCCATGCTATTTTTGAGGAAGGAGTGGCAGTTGATCCTGACAAGATTAAATCTATCATGGATTGGCCTACCCAAAAATATGTATCTTATATCATATCCTTTATGGGCCTAGCAGGATACTATAGGAGGTTCATAAAATGATTTTCCAAGATTGGTTGCCCAATCACTTCCCTCCAGAAAAACGAGGTTAAATTTATTTGGACATCAGAATGTGAAGAAAGATTTCAAGAGATGAAATACCTTCTAACCAATGCACATGTGCTGAAAATTGCAGATCCAAACAAGGAATTTATTGTTTGTACAAATGCCTATAAGGAAGGGCTCGAATGAGTCCTTATGTAAGAACGACATGTGATTTTCTATGGATCCAAAAAATTGAATGAGCATGAAGTCAATTATGTGACCTACGATGTGGAATTGGCTGCCATAGTGCATGCTTTAAAAATGTGGAGGAATTACCTCTTAGGTAGAAGATTTGTGCTTATAACAGACCATAGTGGGTTGATATATTTGTTTTACCAACTTGTTGAGCACTCAACACACCCTAAAAATCCTTATCAAAATTTTTCAGTTTTTGGGTACCACTTGACCTTCTACACTGTCTGACTCGATTTTATTTTGGGAAATGTTTTGTCTTTGTTTATTTTCATGAATCTCATCACCTATTCAGGTTTGTTTGAACTTATGAAACCCCATGAATAAAATACATTAACACTTGAATTAAGAATCGACAACCAAACACTGCACCCAATGCGCTCATGTTCGACATCAAAAAGAATTCAAAGAAGAAAAAGGAACCACTTGGAAAACCACAGTTTCTGAGCATCAATATCCATCGACATCGACATAGGGCAGTTTTGGTCTATGTAAGTTTTCCGCATAAAGGTTCAAGAGATAGCTGATCCACTTCGACATTGATAAAATACGAGGAGGACATATGTTAACGAAGGAAGAAAAGAAATCTCCAATAGCCGATGCCTGACACACTTTATTAGGATCAGGGAAAATCCAGAAGAATCATAACAAACTTTTTTGACTACGATAATTTATCCCCAATCACCGATCCACGATGTAGTTTTCGACATTGAGACTTATTTGAGGGAGCCGATCCGAGAGCGCTTTGGTAGGTTATCACTGATTGCCGATCCTTGACACTTTTTTGGCATCGACAACCTAAGGTTTGTTTTAGAACGAATAACTTAAGGAAATCCCCGACTCTGATTAATACAAACAAATTAAGTCACTGTTCTCGAATGCCACGTGTCTTTACCAGGTAATAGAGTTGTACGATCTAGTTGTGTCCCGAGTCATTTTTGGTCCCCTAGGTCCTAGTCACACCTCCGAGTCAGCTTTGCCACATCAGGATTGTATGGTAATATCGATTGGCATCGCAAATTTTATAGGAGAGTATCAATGAAAATTTTCATAGCATAACCCATATCCCCAATCCACCCACTGGAAGGGAAACACAAAGGGACGTTTTCAACATTAGATACAATCATATTTTGGGAATTTAAGGAGATAATTAATACCCGATCCCGCATTAGTTGCTACCTCGTGCGCCAATCAAAACAACATTTTTGAAATCAACGATAGACCACATCACGACCCACGCCTCTGTCGTCAACCCACGATGAATTTAAGTTCTAAAGATTCAGCACCGGATTTATTGAAAATTCACTCATAACCTAAATTGAATGGTTGATGTGACACAATAAGATATTTCCTATTTAAAATCTCTTGAACGGTTGTGAACAAATTCATTCTACACATAAGAGAATTCTAGAGCGTTCAAAGGAGCAAGACGAGCAACTCGAAGGTTGTATCGACCCCATGATTATCAAAAAACTAGGTTTTAACAAGATTTAGAGGTATTTATCCGAGTCTGTCAATTCACTGGCTACAATTTATATATGTTTGTCCATTTTTATTTTTTTACATAGTCTCTAAAATTTTGTTTAAATTTGCAGGAGCAAGGCCACTGAGAAAGACAACCACCAGATGCTCTCCGAGAGCACCAAGCTGAAATAACCAAAGACATGCGAAGGTTCTTCTCCAGGAACTGTGAGGCAGTTGGAGTACGTCCCTAGGCTGGAGCCTCTCGTCAAGACATCAACAAAGAAGGTTTTCATCCAACCTCCAACCTTTGGCAATATAGAGGCAAGCATCAGATCCAAGGTGGCATTCCCAAAGTGGGGGGATCTCTTCAACATGTTTAGTAGAGAAGAATACCTAGAGTATATCCCACAAGACGACCTAGACAAAAGGGCGCTTGATGACTAGGTGTTTCCCAACATCTGATGGTCATATCTACACATGGTGGCAAGAAAAACCCCCATTTTACCCTACATAGAGGTCCTGAAGTGGCTCATCGACCACACAGATGGGAATAAATGTTTGATTAACGATGAGAGTGGCGAGTGCGTCAGGGTTTTCCTCCCAAAAGAGGTCTAGAAATACTACAAGCTCAGGGATCCAGACGAGTGACTCAATACAAACTTCACGATGAAGTTCTATGAAATCCACGACATGAGCCGATTGATGGTGGCATGGTGGAGGGAAGACAATAAATTCACCAATCGGAGTAGTGATTGGTATGGGATGATTAACTTGAGAGATCCATATATTTGATGGCTCTCATATGCCGACTATACAAAGAAAAGGATTGCTCCAAGTTTTCAGAAGCTTGGATGCCTTTGGCATACACAGTCACAATCGTCGGGTGTAGCTTCAAATGGGGAGAAAAAATATCCAAACAACTAAGCACCTATGTGCAGCAGGATCAAACGTCGAAGGAAGGAGAGGCACCAACATTTTACATGGCCTCATACCTGCTCGATGTCATGTTCACTAGGAACTTCTTCACCGACATGAATATGAGCTGACATGTTGTAGAGCTCTCGATCCACATCTACTTTAGTTTGCTATGGTAAAAAAGGTATAAGAAATATTACTCCCTCATCTGTGATGAATTCATCGCCCAAATTTATTTTATTATTTTTAAGAAGGAATGCCCAAGGCTATCGATGATAGCAAAGAAAATGATATCCAAGGTAGGCCATTGGTACTTGGACAAGTGTGCCACCTACATTAGAGTGTTCGGGGCCACTGGAGCACCACATGTCCTACCAACTCATGTCCCAAACCGTCTCTTCGTGGGGATAAAATTTCTATCAGACCATCTTGCAGGGCTATAATTCCACCCTGGTCAAAGACAAGAGACATGCTTTCATACCCTACGGTTTCCATGTAGGGTTATATTTGGTAAATGATACCTCTCAATCCAAACAAGAAGGGCTGATCCAAATTGAATTCATGTTCCCAATAGGCCAATTCCGCAAGCACGATCCAAAGGGCATTGTCCTGCAACATGCTTCATAGGTGTCATCTTGCTGGCCGTATGCTCACGATAATTTTGATGACAAAGTCTTCATAGAGAACGCCTAGGATTGGGAAGAGGTGGTACAAAGGATGGCCGAAAGAAAAATGACCAGGTTTAAGGCCATGAGCATGGATGAATAGGTGACAACGATAGAGCAGTTATCTCAAGAGGCCCTTAGATCCAGAGAATAAATCAGAGCGACAGAGGCAACAAAGGTGCAGAACAGGGGATTGTTTTTGACACCAGATCACAAACAAGGGGATTTATCCTAATGGAACAAGAACACAAAGTAATTGATCATATAAAGAAAAACCTGGACCTCGTAGAGATGACAAGGGTTCCTGTCGACAACCGAATTGAAATCCAGGAAGGACCAAGCGACCTAGAGCCGATACAAATTGGAGAAGCCATAAGGTCAGATAACCCTGAAGTTTCAATGCCATAAGTTGGATCACTAGGGGGCGTTTCATCTCAGCCTGATATAACAAGTACATCGTGGAGAGAAAGTGCACCAAACCCCCTACATGACTTAATAACGATCTATGATGATAAGGAGAGTTCAGAGGTTTCCCTAGTGACTCCGTTATAGATCACAGAGGAAAAAGAACTCGAGAAAGTATCTTCCCCAACTCCTGATGCTCAAATTCAAGTCCTTGCACAAAGTTACTAGGAGGTTGAAAGTGTCTTAGACATCGAGATACTCGATGCACCGGGGACTGAAGTGGATAGCCCGAAGGATGAGCTAGGATTGGGAGAACACGAAGAAGTAATTTCAAAACAAGAAATTGCATCTCGACAACCGATTATCAAGTAAGTACTGAGCCTTCCATTGATTCATCAACCTTATCTAGTAATTTACCTCCAAATGAGAAACAACTAGAGGAAGTACTTTTAGTACATATGAAAGAGGTTCAAGAACCCAAACTTGAACATATTTAAAACGTCGGGAAACACACTTACTTGAGGAGATCAACAAATCCCCGAAATTGTGGATGAGGTCGCTGATATACAAATCATCACCTATTACCGAAAGAGGAAAGCCATCATGAAGAGAATCACCAAGAAGAGGAGGCTTACTCTTGACACCTCCATCCTCATCACCATAGAGGATAAATTGATTAGCACAGAGCATGCCAAGATGTCGGAGCTTATCGGCGTAGGGATGGCAATCACAGATGCCACCTTGGATAGAGAGAGGAAGGATGAAGAGGACCTAGCTGCTACGCTAAAGGAGTTGGAGCATCTACACCATTTGGTGAAATATTATTAGGATTCCATGTAGGCCATGATGTTCTTGAGAAGTGAATTCCAGGATGGCTACAATAAATTCACGAATGAGCGACACCTTTTCACTGTAGGGATATCCGATTTCCAAGAAGAAACCCTTATGGTGCCGACAATGTGCAAGGATATGGAAAGATGGTATGAGAAATCACACCAAGTGGTGGAAAGGATAGATTACATCAGTACAGTTCAACATGGTCGATACGTCGAAGAGCACGACATTCGAGTACTAAGGGATAGCAGCATCGACCGCATAAAGAAGTCGGTTGAATACTAGGTGAAAATGGCCCAAGAACCTCATCAGGAAATCCAAGTGAAATCAGTCGATTGCAAAAGGAGCTGGACCAAGATCAATCGGGCGATGAGAGATATCGACCTACCAAAATTTGACACACCCGATGACTTTGTCAACTTGCATGAAATAGTCAAACTACATGTTGAACAAGAATCATCGTGGGCTGCAGAGATAGAAAGGGTGGCGAACATGGCGCTAGGTCAAGCAAAAAAATTCATGGAGCACCCGATCAAGGCTCATATAATGTTACAACATCTAAGTGCTAAAGTAGTCAAGTATCAGGCACAGGTAGTGGAGATAAAGGAGATCCTTTCGGCCCCGATGGACCAACACATATTCCCGTATGCCAACACATGCGAGTTGTTGGATTACTAAGAGGGGGGGGTGAATCAGTAATAGAGAAATTTAGTCCCTTTTAACCATATAATCCAAGTGCTATATCAATGAAGCATTATTATCCAATAATTGCAGAGTAAATAAGCAATGAACAAATGAACAATCATACACATACACAGTACACCCGTGTTTTACGTGGAAACCCAAATTGGGAGAAAACCACGGAATGATTTTTCTTATATGTCTTGAAGAATTACATTCATTGGAAGCACCAACTTTCTTTGTTTTCTAGCTGCAATTGAAAGGAGGCTCCAACCCCCTAGTTTCTCAGGCTACAACCTGAGGGAAGCTCCAACTCCCCAATTCTCTGGCTACAACCAGAAGGAGGCTACAACCCCCTATGTTCTTCGGCTACAACCGGAAGGTGGATACAACCACCTGTCCT
>ML791292.1:609474-660558 GCA_009831015.1 Picea engelmannii
ATTATCCAATAATTGCAGAGTAAATAAGCAATGAACAAATGAACAATCATACACATACACAGTACACCAGTGTTTTACATGGAAACCCAAATCGGGAGAAAACCACGGAATGCTTTTTCTTATATGTCTTGAAGAATTACATTTATTGGAAGCACCAACTTCCTTTGTTTTCCAACTGCAACTGAAAGGAGGCTCCAACCCCCTAGTTTCTCAGGCTATAACCTGAGGGAAGCTCCAACTCCCCAATTCTTTGGCTACAACCAGAAGGAGGCTACAACCCCCTATGTTCTTTAGCTACAACCGGAAGGTGTCTACAACCACCTGTCCTTACCCCATCCTACCACCCAGAAGTAGAAGTAGAATGATGGAACCACTGTCACACTGTCACTGTGAGATATACCGCTGTAAACCTGTACCAATAAATCTCAACCATGCATCAACCATGCATAAAACTGTAATCAACCTGTACCATAAACAAGTGTATCAACCATGCACCAACCTGTAATCAACCTGTACCATAAACAAGTGCATCAATCATGCACCAACCTGTAATCAACCTGTACCATAAACAAGTGCATCAACCATGCACAATCCTGTAATCAACTTGTACCATAAATAAGTGCATCCAACCATGTACCAAGTATGTACCAATCATGTGTCAACTACTCATCAATTATGACTCATCAATATGTACCAACATCATCAACTATACACCTCATGTATGTGCCAACTCATCAACTACTTGTCTCAACCATGTACTCAACATGTGCCACAACCAAAAGCCCTCATCAATTTTTTCATCCAAATATGCTTTGTAGCTCTGTAATAGATCTGGTGTATATGATCACATTCCTGCAAACCTTCCTTAACTTTAAAAAATAAGATACTAGCATTTTCATCAAACTTTTCTTTAGTCTCAGATGCCTAGTTTTGGATTAGTCAGCAACCCTAACTTGAAGTAATCATAACTTTGAACATGTAATGTATAAAGCTTTGAAACTGATACAAAATTTTGTTCAGTGTGTTTTATGCAATTTCTCCAAGTGGCACTACTTGTAAACTCTCAAAAAAGGAGTTATAGCAAAAATGACAAACCTTGTTAAATTCTAACTTATTCTAGAGAGCGACCTTGTAGAGAGTGCCCCGCAAAAAATATTTGATTAAATGATATGAAAATGTTACACAACATACTAAATATGGTACCCTAACCAACACATTTTGTCTCACTAAATATGGATCTGATAGGAAGAAGTTATGACGTTTTTACCCGAAACACATGATTTTGACTAGTTTCAGGACTGGCCACAAACCCTATTTTCCACAGAGTGTAACTCCCAAAATACAATGACCCACAAGCTAAATTTTTAACCACAGATACTTGGATAGGTTTCCTCACTTGAATAGAAATTTCAGGATGTGAATCATTATAGAAAAAAAGTTATAGCGGAAATGGTGAGATGACTTGAAAATAACATACCTTAGAAAGCACCATCAAAAGAATTTATCCTTCCTTGCATTTCATCCTTCTTTTCTTCACTTTCCTCAGAATTTCAGCTTAGATATAATTTGTAAACCTCAGAAACCTATAGATATTCAATATTCGCAAGTGTGTTTCAAATGAGAGAGCCTTGCCTCTTATTTATACTCTCCAAGTAGCTTCCTTAAAAACATCTTCTAAGTCAATTGGCCCCACTTTCCTTATTTTAGGGTTGGGTCCACTTCTAATTTCTCCATTAAAATTATTATTGAAATAATTTTTTTTCTATTCACTTTGAATTATAATACACTCATCAATTCACTTTATTATTTACCTTTTCAAATCTCTTAAACTACTTTGATTACTTTGACCTTTTGGGGCTTCTAGATGACATATGAGGGTCCTCCAACTTCGTAAGGCCATAACTCTCAAACCGTGAGGAGTTATGTGATGTTCTACATACCACTAAAAATGAAATGACATGTACTATCCATATAGAATAGTATTATATGAAAATCTATCATAACTCATACCATTACCCATCAAACAAACTTGGGTCCATTACCCAAACCCGGGGTCTCCAACTTCTCATGGCCATAACTCTCTAACCGTGAGGAATTATGTGACATTCCACATACCACCAGAAATGGCATGACAAGAACTATCCATCTAGGATATTTTCCCTGAAAAATTCACTTTCCTTCATCTCATTATTCCATAATCAAGCATGGGTTCTCTTACTCCACAAAGCATCTTCCCGTGAGGGCTTTCACCATAAGGGGACCACTTTGAAGTTCATCCATATTTACTTCTTATCAACCATGAAAAAACAATAATGAGTCATATTTACATCAAACACTATTGGGTCCCTTACCCAAACATTTGTGCTATGGGTCTTTCTTCAATGGTTGACATCAATGACAACCAACCTTAATCAACACGAGTAACTCTTCATCAAATGGTTGGAGTATGAGAAGAGTCATCCACTCATGTGAAACCATTTGATGACTCTTAAAAGACTAAGAGATGAAAGTGCCATGTGGTGATTTCTTGTGTTACTTAGCTTGCACTTTTGATAGTTATTTTTAGTTAATAATATGTTATAAATAAGAGGATTGACCTGTTAGAAGAGGTCGATGGTTTTTGCAAAGACCCTCATTTTTGGAAATGTAAAGAACTATTTCAGAGCCACTTTAATTGAGAAGTCTCGTTTAGGACCTAAGAAAAGTTTTTGTTTTCATCAAAAGCATGTGTGATTGGATAATAAGGTGGAATTACTTTCAACTTTATCTCATGAATGGATGCTATAACGATCAAGAGTTTCTAAATCTGTTGAAAAGTTATCTGATTCAATATTTTTATAATTCTTGCCTCTAATGATGTAAACAAATCGTTGTGTTAATGTGTGATTAGTGTTTAGAGCTAAGGAAACTATTTTTCTTGCCATCATTTTATTGAATGTATGTTCTCTTCTGATAAATTGTATCTCAGTCAATAATTGAAATGCCAACAAGTTGATGTATTAGTACTAGGCTTGTCATAGGTGTAAGAATCATTGCCTACATGTTTGAGCATGAAGGTTATCCCAAGCTCAACCTTCTTCAGTAGTTAATCCTTTCCCCTTTGTTACCCAGTTGGTTTATACCAACATTTATCTTGTATCGGTCCCACCTATAAGAGAAAATACAAAAAAGAGAACGTTCAAACTGAAGGAAGGAGGAGATTTCGCAAGAAGACATCCTGTCAATCAGTACTTAAAACCCATCGATTAATTGACCGGATCGTAAGATGTGGAGAACCATTCCACCATTAAATGTTGTAGATTATAATGTGGACTCAGTGGTGGGTATGGTTCCTACTATTGAGTTAAAGGGATTTTGAACCTCTCAACATAATTGGTGCTAGAAGGAGGGCCTCGAGAATGAATGGCTGACAATATTTTTTATATAATATTTCACATAGCCCATGTATTAAAAACATCCCACATGCATGGATAGTCATTCTCAAGACAACCCACATACACTAAGTACTCCTGCAATGAGTAAATCACCTCAACAAGAGGAAGAACATCTATTCCCTGAAATACCTTATGCTCTTCCTGACGAGGAGTTGAACTAGTTCAAAAGAATCACAAGATCTTACGCCCAAAAAATCAGAGTACTGCCCTTAGCTCCCTTAATTCCTTGTAGAAAAAAAGTAAGCAGACCAGTGGTCAACACCCCCGACCAGGTTTTCGTTCACACAGTAGAAGACCTGATAGATTTCTCCCTCACCAAAATTGAACATCCTCTTAATCTAATCCTTGAAACACCAGTTGTTGGCACAGGGGTATACCCGAGGTTCAACACTAACAACAACGCACCAACAAAACCCTAACTAGCGGCCCTTTCGACAACACCTGGGAAGCAAATGAAGTCTCACCTGAGGTAGAGCCAAGGGTGGTTGCAAGACTCAGGTGTCTGCAACCTTAGCTGGGACACAACTCTATGATTTCAACACTTAGCAAGCACTTAGCATAGGTCAATCATCAATATATATTCCTTATTATACTTCGCAGAAGGTACAGAGCATCGCAACATTCACTTAGATCTAATATTTCAACACTTAGCAAGAGTAAAACATATCAAATCCAGTAGATCAACACTAAGCATATTCATATATATAAGATATAACATTCATTCACATATTAGAAGCAAAAAGCAAGAATAGATCTATCCAATCTAATCTAAGCACTAGCAATATGAAACATCTAAGAATAAGCACAAAGCACAACACATAGTATTTACGTGATTCACCCCCACCTTGGGGCTACGTCCACCAACTATTCTTCTGTATTATCTTTAGTTAATCAAGTTACAACACAGAGCTTATCAAAATCCTACTCCACATAGGGCATGATATCCGCGCACACCTCGCTAGATCCTCCTTCCCCAAGTAGATCTAGCACAAATCCTCCTTACAATCTGTGCACTCAACACTTACAATATTTGCACTCAGCTCTGCAAGTTTATCACATAGATCAACTCTTAGCACTAAGCCGTTACCAACTTCACTTTTGAGCCTCTTCTTATATAGCCTAGAATTCTACTTATACATTTACAAAAGTGGGCCTAAGCATGGGTAAACCCACGGACCGACATCCCAATCCCATTGCATTATCCCCAAAACCCAAAAAGGACCCAAAGTGGGCCAAGATCTCACGATCTATGCTTCATCTTGCGTGCTTCCTTCGATAGGGAATCGAAGTCCCAAAAGTGGTCAAATATGACCAAGTATCTCCCAAAACTTGGTCAAGGGACAACAGGCCCCCAACACTCACCTGTGACTCATCCCGAGTCACTCAGGTCTGATCAATTCTGCTTCGAATGCCTCGTGCTTGGTTCGAGCTTCTTCAACCTGCTTCATTGGAAGTGCTTCTTGCTCGATGAACTCCTGGATGAGTGTGAGATGCACCAACCCTTCTAGGCGTTGCTGCGCTGAATTCACGACATGTTCCAACTTTGTTCCTTGGTTCTCGATTTATATAAATAGATGACATGCCTTATCCTGCAAAGGTTGAAGTTGCTGAGTTACTTCCATTACCTTGCTTTGGATTATATGGATCTACTGCTGTGCTATGCGCTTCTCGTGAGACCATTTCATTTTCTCTATGGGTGATAGGGCCTTCAACCGCACCTGTATCTTTTCAGCTTCATGCTTCGCCTCCTGGAGCTGCGACTCTAATTTGTGAAATTCAGGATTCTCGGTTAGGTTCTCATGTATCTGCGCACTTCTTCTACTTAATTGTTTGCATTCCTCACTAATTTATGTAAGCCTTTCTACTGTTCTCTGGGCAGTCATTTCTCGCTGGTCGCACTCTTCTTGCGGGGTACTTGGTATGGTCTGAAGCTCTAATTCTATGACTCTTTGTTGAATTTGCTGAATAACTTCAGCAAGTGTCGTTACTTGGTGTTATATGGGTTCTTTTGCTTTCTACTCTAAGCCGGTCACAAAGAGAAATGATCTGTTGACTGCTTCTTTGATCCTGATCTAATTCGTGAGCAAATTCTCCTTTTCTTTTTGGATCTTCACTCTGTATTCTTCTAATTTTACTTGGAGAGAGTCCCCCTCTTGTTTCCCAGCTCGGCACTGCTCGATGATTTCCTCCTGTGCTTGCTTTAAGTCATGGTTGGCTTGCGTGGTTTCTTCCTGTGCTTTCCGAAGGCATGCTTCGACTGTGGCAGAAATCTTACAGAGTTGACCTAGTTCATCTCCCTCTTCTATTGTTCCTTCTAGCAGGGGCGCAGTGGAGACTACGCGGCTAGACCGAAGTGCCTGCTGCACTCCTTGGAGCTTGCTGTCAATTCTGTTGTACATTGCCTCTTACTTAGCTTCCTGTTTTTCTATTATTTCTTCTATAGCTTCTTTCATAGTGGTGAGAAGGAAACTGAAGTCATCTGGGGTGAGTGTGGTATTCATCTTTGTTACAGAGGTTCTAGTTTTCTTCTGGGAGGAAGGTTTCAGCGGTGAAACCTTTCTTTTTTTCGACGAGTCCTCTTAATCTTCTGGCCTCTGTTTGACTTCTTCATCATTACCTTCTTGCTCGGGTGTAATGGATGTGGTCCTTACATATATGCTGTCTATATCCTATATTTCCTCATCCTTCTTCATCTTCATTGTTTTCTTCATCTTACTAGGCCCAGGAGTATCCTGCGCAGTTTCTGGGCTATCGATGTCAGACAATTCTGCGGAGTCTGCTGAAACAAGGAGTTATGTTGACCATTCTTTGGTGATTTCCTCCAGGTATTCTTTTATTAGCTTATAATAAGACTATAATTGCTCATTTTTCTCATCAACGTCGGCTGTTATGTAAATGAAGTGGTGGTCTGTGATGAACTTCATTAAAGGCCTAAACCTGAAGAGGGTATTCGTGGTTATCCGAGGCTCGGACTGGATGGCGTGCTTCAATTGATTGTAGTAGGCATGGGATACAGAATTGGATTGCCATTTTTTTCTCATATCATTCGAGTACCATAAGGTACTGAACTTCACGGCTAAGGGCTCAAAAGGGTTGAGATCTGGGAAGGTTGCATCTTCTGGTAGCTCCCATGCAATGAAATATATAAGTATCAAGAGCCAGCTAAAATTGAATTCATGGCCCTGATATTAGGCTTCTATGCAGTCGATCTCTAATTGATTCACAAGGTACTTCACCCAGTTCATCTGTAGTCCCTCTGCGCACTTTCCTGCGAGGTCAACTACAAAGCCAGATACTTGCATGGGTCAATTCTTGCGAACGAGCTTCCTTGCGATCAAATGACATGCAAGGTGGACTGCGCCGCTCTGAATAGAAGCTACGTTGTATCCTCTCGGTCCTTTCTCAACATTTCCATAAGCTTCTTTGATCTTCTGAGCAAGAGCGTGGTCCGCGGTCTTTCCAGGATAGTAGTCATGGGGATCAGGGCCCTGCATGTTAAGACCTGTGATCCTATTGATTGGTTCTATATCAACTGTGATGCAGTGGTTCAACCATAGGTATCCTCTGTGGTAGCTCTCTAGGAGTATCTTAACACAGACATTAACTTCTTGGTGACGTTTGAAATGTGGGATCTTCATGACATTCAACAGAGTAGATTGTGCGAGGTTCATAGTCCATTGTTGAGGGATGATCTTTGGGTTCTTTCCCTTGGTTATGGTTAGGTACTTGTACAGGGCCAGTGTACTGTATAATTTACGATCTCCCAGGTTGAATTCGTTGAAATTCAAAGCTACAATCTTGTCTTGATCTATGCAGACTACGCGTAACCCTTTCGACATGTACGCAGTAACTAGAGTGTACTCAAAGTCTCTAGGAACACTATCTCTATTGATCACACCACTCAGAGGTGGTATGTAAGCAGGTAGGATGGATGGAACCAACCTCACATTGGCCATATCATCTTTATGTTTGGTCTTGTGTTCTGCGACAGTTCGGGATGTTCCTGCTCGAGCAGTCGACGGGGAGGCTTGCACTCCTCTCATCGATGATGCCTATAAATCTGTAGACAACCCTTGTTCTGAAATGAATCTTTCAGTTTTGAGGCTAGAGAGTACCTCTCTTGAAGATTCTTCGGCTGCGCAACATTCATCGGACATACGCGCTCGGAAAGAAAAATATTAGTCGGGGTTCATAATGATCTCAGATACTGTACTAGGATGACCAACCAGATCGCAATATCCAATGTATACAACTACTATTCTGTGGGCTTCTAATTCTCAGTTGGAAAAAGTGTTATTTGTGCATGGTGCGACAAACTAAATAAAAAATTTGACAACAATCTGCTTTCAATGAGCATGAAGCTTCCATTAATGTTGATCTGTCCATTATGGTGCAGTCCAATAGTCTAGTGATGATCCTTTAATGATTTTCTGTCCGTTCGGGGCAGAAGGCAAACAGGTATATCATTCCAATGACTATATCGATTTGTCACGACGAAGTGCCAGAGGTTGCTGTTTTGATATCTCGACAAAGCTCCCATTCTACATGTTTTATTTCTGTGATATTCTATCTGGAATCTTCTACAACTTTTCAATCTTTGCCCTCTTCTTAACTTTCCAGCTTTCTTTCCAGTGAGCTTCGTCTCAGTAGTTCTTTTCCCATTTTGGTTCCTATTTTCCTTGGATATTGTTACTTCACATTGCTGAGGTTATTTCTTAGGGTTCGGGTATAACAACTCTTCTTTATCTGAGATAGAAACTTTAGTCTTCTGTGAGTCCTCTGGTATTCTGATAACTTTGACATTTGGGTTCCTAGTGTGACATAGCTTCGATCTGTTCTCCTGTTCTTCAATCAACTGCCTGATATTTCTGGTCATGAAGTCTTTTAACTCTTGTCTCTGTTGTTATAAAAAAATTTCTTCTTCCTTCTTTCTGGCTTGATCTCTTTCAATCCAAGGATTTCCAAGTAACATAGTAAACGGGGCGCTGTCCTCAATAAATTTGATAATCTCAAAATATTCTTCTGTTGAAGTTCCATTAACATTCATAGATATCTGATTGATCCTTCCACATAGGTTTACTAGTTTTCCACTGAATAAACCTATTCCACTCAGTGAAGGGGTCATAACAGGCCTCCCTATAGCTTCCCAAGTTCTTTCTGTCATAACATTCATCTGTGTTTCCTCATCCAGAACATAGTCAATGTCGAAGTCTCCTATTCTTACCTTGATGCATTCTTTCTTGTTAAAGACCTATGATAATCTAACATGTCGATGATCATTCAAGGTGTCTTGTATCTGTAGTAACATATTGTCTGATTCTCTCTAGGGTTCTGTTATTTCTGGATCTTCCTTAGGGTTTTCTTCTTTCAGATTCATGCCTTCAATTTTAGTAATCATTCTAGGGCAATCTAATACTTCGTGGTCCAAAGAATTGCAACAGAGACAACTAGGTTTTCCACCAGGGAATTCCTTAGCAAGATGTCCTGGTCTTCTACAACTGTAACATAGGGTTAATCCTCTCTTTCTTTTAAAGGATCCCCAACCTCGTCTGTACTGCGCACTAGGGTTATGGTAGCTAGCCTGGAAAAAATTCTTTCGAGGATCCTGCATCCACTTGTTAGTCCAGACATTCTTTATATGCATAGGTATAACATATCTATCAGATCTATTCATATCAAACTTTCTTTCATCTATTATAGCCCTAGTTTTCAAGCTAGAACAAAATCTATCAAATATTCCTAGATCCATACTCTAGAAACAAAAAAAAAAAAAAAAAAAACTTTTTCACTTATTTTACTTTTGCAGAGAAAAAAGCTTCTAGATCTAAGAACTTTTGACTATTATTACCTCTATCAAAGCAAAAAACTTACAGATCTTACCTCTTTTCTGCAGATCTAACCTTTTTTTTCTCTTAGAAACTTCTACTTTTCCCTTTCTTAGAGCACAAAGTGTTCAAATCTTGCTTCTTTTCTTCATATCTGGCCTTCTCTTTTTAGCACAAAGATTCAGGGGTCAAATGAAAATCTACGCACTAGGGCAATAGATCTATGCACAGAGCTTTGATGGTTTCTAGATCGAATCTTTGCACAAATCTTTTCTTTCTCAGTTCCTAGCAATCACAGTTCTGGTCCTGGCAATGGAACCATTTGTTGGCATAGGGGCAGACCCGAGGTTCAACGCTTAAAACAATGCACAAACAAAACCCTAACTACCGGCCCTTTCGACAACACTTGTGAAGCAGATGAAGTCTCATCCGAGGTAGAGGCATGGGTGGTTGCAAGACTCAGGTGTCTATAACCTTAGCTGAGACACATATATGTGATTTCAACACTTATCAAGCACTTAGCATAGGTCATTCATCAATATATATTCCTTATTATACTTCACATAAGGTACAAAGCATCGCAACATTCACTTAGATCTAATATTTCAACACTTATCAAGAGTAAAACAGATCAAATCTAGTAGATCAACCCTAAGCATCTTCATATATATAAAATCTAACATTAATTCACATCTCAAAAGCACAAAGAAAGAATAGATCTATCCAATCTAATCTAAGCACTAGCAATATGAAACATCTAAGAATAAGCACAAAGCACAACACACAGTATTTACGTGGTTCACCCCCACCCTGGGGCTACGTCCACCAACTCTTCTTCTGTATTATCTTTAGTTAATCAGGTTACAAAATAGAGCTTATCAAAATCCTACTCCACATAGGACATGAGATCTGTGCGCACCTCACCAGATCCTCCTTCCCCGAGTAGATCTAGCATAGAGACTCCTTACAATCTGTGCACTCAACACTTACAATACTTGCACTTAGCTCTGCAATTTTATCACATAGATCAAGTATTAGCACTAAGACATTATAAAATTCGCTTTTGAGCCTCTTATTATATATCCTATAATTCTACTTATACATTTACAAAAGTGGGCCTAAGTGCGGGTAAACCCACGAGCCGACATCCCAATCCCATTACATTATCCCCAAAACCCAAAAAGGACCCAAAGTGGGCTAAGATCCCGTGATCTCTGCTTCGTCTTTCACACTTCCTTCGATAGGGAATAGAAGTCCCCAAAACGGTCAAATATGACCAAGTATCTCCCAAAACTTGGTCAAGGGCCAACACCAACCAATAACTATTCTGAGCCCGACGAGGAAAGGTTTAATTTAGAATGCTCAGTTTTAGAGTCAGACGACATGGAAAATAACAATGATCATAATGAAGAAAGGGGAAACCCACCTCAAAATAATCAACCTTGGTTGGCCAGAGATGCTCTAGCCATCCCTGGATGAGTACATAACCTTCCCCGACATCCAGAAAAATTACTCCCTAAATTCGACCCTAAAACCTAAGGATTTCCTAAAGACCATATCGAAAAATTCATACTAGCTATTAGACAAATGGATGTCCAATGTGAAGACGTAGTATGCATGATTTTCCCCTATATGTTTGAGAATTCAACCTCTACGTGGTATTTTAATTTACCTGTAGGATCCATAACTAGTTGGAAGAAGTTTCAAAAGGATTTTCTAGATAAATTTGTAGAAGAAACCACTACAGGAGCTTTGATGGCCGAGTTGTTCACTGTCGCCATGATTTCAAAGGAGAAGGTTAAAGACTTTAATCAACGGTTCACCACTATCCTAAACAAATTTCAACTTGAAGCTAAACCCACTCAAGAATTGCAAATCGAAGTGCACACTAATGCTCTCCCCTAGCTTCCATTTCCATGTTTGTGAAGAGGGTTTCCAAAACAACCTTAGTTGAGAATTTTGAAGAAGCCAAGACAATATAATTCCAAATGAAGGGATGTCAAGAGGGCCAGGTCTCACTAGGAAAGAAGGAATTTCAACCTCCTCCCAGGAGAGGAATCCTGTTGACCAGACCCCAAGGGAAACAAATAGAACAGGGTCCCAAAAAAGGAAGTGGATACATAGAACACCTACAACACATGGTAAATAAGTTGTCAAATGAAATCATAGACATGAAAAGAAGTGTAGGGGAAAGAAACCAAGGCCAGAGGCCCTATAAACCCTTTTTTAAAAGAAATCCTCCTTTCAAAGAAATTGAACCTTCCCCAACCAACTTAAACATTGATTTGGGAAATGTAGCATCCAACTATTTCTGTACCTATCACCAAGAGAAACATTTTGAAAGAGACTACCCACAATGGGTGCATGCCATGAATTTTATGGCCAATCAGTTTTTAGACGAGGTTTCCCTTACCGAAAAATCAAGAGGCTCGACTATGAATATTGTTAATCAGGAAGAAGTTGATCCACGAGAAGAAACAACCATGCTGATATGGGACCCTGACCTACCAATGTCTTTCAGTGATCTATTTAAGATTCAAGAACCACCTGCAAAGGTCTTGGATGTGAAAACACAAAGTAGGGTCAGCCTGTCTCAAATGACCTTACTACGACCCAAACTTCAGGAGCAAAGCCAACATCCGATCAACCTAAAGAACCTTTTGTCTCCTGAAGAAATCCTATAAACATCGATACACAAGAATCACCCAAGATAGATTACAACATAGTAGAAGATTTGAAAAAATTAAAGGCAAATATATCGGTCATGGACATGTGTAGAATCCCTCAGCAAAAATGGATTTCTGTTACAAGCATTGAATTCAGTAGAGAATCATACAATAGGCACTGACCACGGAGAAAATCCATCTCTCTCAGATCTAAGAAATAAACCAACTGTGAGTGCCTTCTCTGAAGATAAGAAGGTAAATCCTTTTGTCCCACCATTCCTTTTGACATTTGAAGTCTTCAACAGAAACCTCCATAATTGTTTGGTGGATGCAGGGGCATCCTCTAATTTTATTCCATTGTCTATATGCAATAAATTAAACACAATCCCTCTCAAAAGTGATAAAAATGTATTACAATTAGACAGAACCTAGGTGAAGGTTATGAGAGAGCTCAAAGATGTAATGATCAGGATGGTGACTCACCCAAAATTTGTTCAAGTAATTGAAATCATTGTAGTAGATATCCCGAAAGCTTATGGATTGATACTTAGTTGATATTGGTTTGAGAAGTTAAACGATTACTTTAGTAAAAAATGGGCTCACCTTTGGTTTCCATTAAAGGGACACTCAAATATGATTAGGATTGACAGGGAAAAATATCTAAAACATATGGTCACCAACCTAGAAACCCTCAATGAACCTTCTTTGACAGATTTTCCTGTACTGAGAAATTGTTCCTACAACTCCGAGTTCGGGGATTTATCCCCTCTCTCATCTGATGTTCCTCTTACCCAAAAGTCCGAAATGATTTTTCAAGAAAATTTTCCAATGACATCGGAGGAAACCCTCTTCTGTCAGGAATCGGTGTTAGAAACCACATAACAGATAGGAGGAAAGGAGAAAAGTGGTAGAAAAAAGGAAAATGATGGTTTTTTCTCACAAATTTGGACCTTATACTTTGATGGATCTAAATCACAAAAAAGGTTAGGGGCAGGGTGCATCCTCATCGATCCAAAAGGTAAACAAAATTTCCTATCCTCAGACTAGAATTTGAATGCACAAACAACATCATCGAGTATGAAGCTCTAGTACGAGGGATAAAGAAATCCATAGACTTAAATGTTAAAGAATTGAAGGTTTTCAAAGATTATGAAATCATCGTTAGACAAGTAAGGAATACTATACATTGCAACTCTCCCCACCTGAGAAATTATCGACATGAAGTGCACAAACTAATGGAACATTTTGAATCCTTCAAAATTACAACAATCCCCAGAACAAAGAACACTCTTGGTGATTCTCTGGCCACTGCTGCCTCAAGGTTGTCCCCTCTAGAATAATATGAATCCTCCCTATTCACTATGGATCTACTCTACAAACCATCAGAGCCCAACAATATTTCCAATTGGAAGGTCTTTGAAGGAGATGAACAAATCATAATTTTTTTAACCAATCAAGATAAATTTAAAGATATAGCTATTGAAGCTGAAATATTTCAGGAGAAATCAGTGGAACCCAATCCCCATGTACAAAACCATGAAATAGATCAATTGACTGACAAACCAAGGTCTCATATGATATCGAAAGGGGTAGACAATTTAGAAAACTTTTTTGACTTAAGGGAAAGATTCAAAGGGTGAATGAACACAAATATAGGGAGTTCCTATCCCATGCACGAGACTATAAATCTAGGAACCCAGGAAAACTCCAAGAACATAAATCTCGGCAAGACATTATCTAAAGAGGAAAGGAAAGCCTATCTCAAACTTTTCAGACAATATCAAGATGTATTTGCATGGTCCTACATAGATCTGAAAACTTATGCTACTCATATCATTCAACATATAATCCCGTTAAATCCCAGAGTGAAACCCTTCCAACATAAGCTCCGGAAGTACCACCCATCACTGGAGCCTCTCTTGTGTCAGGATCTAAAGAAATTACTAGATACTAATATTATCTTCTAGATTAGACACTCTACATGTGTAGAAAATTTGGTTCTAATAAGGAAAAAGTTTGGGGAGATCCGCCTATGTGTAGATTTTAGAAACCTCAACAGATCTTCAGAAAAGGAAAACTACCCAGTCCCACCGATGGAGCAACTCTTGCAGACCATGTCTAGTTATGAGATTTTCTCCTTGCTTGATGGTTTTTCATGTTACAACCAAGTTCTAGTTTTAGAGGAATATCATTTGAAAACTACCTTCTGAACCAAGTGGGGAACCTTTTCTTATAAACACATGCCCTTTGGGTTAATCAATGCAGGGGCAACCTTCCAAAGGGCCATGGACATAGCGTTTCAGAGACTAATAAAAAAATGTGTAGTAGTTTATTTGGACAATGTGACTATGTATTCAAACAACATATAAGATCACATCCAACACTTAACCCATATTTTCGAAAGGTGTAGGAAATGCAATATATCCTTAAACCCTAAGAAAACCATATTTGGTGTCAAGGAGGGAAAACTGCTAGGTCATATTATATCTCAAGAAGAAATTTGCATAGACCCAGAACGAATTAGGTCTATATCTCAACTTACATTACCCCACAACAAAAAATCTATGCAATCCTTCTTTGGGAAAATCAATTTTGTGAGAAAGTTCACCACAGATTTTGCTGAAACCATGAAACCCCTACAAAAAATGATTTGCAAAGATGCTGAATTTAAGTGGGATGATGAAAGAAAAATTTCTTTCAGGAATATTAAGACAGCAATATCTCAAGCTCCAGTGTTGTGAAGTTCCGAATTTAGCAAATATTTATTCCTCTATAATTTTACCTCCAACCAATCGTTAGCTGCAATATTGACTCAAAAGGATGATGACAACAATAAGGCCCTGATCTCATTTATTAGCACTAATATCCAAGGGCCCAAAATAAATTACCCTGCTATAGACAACCAGGCTTATGCAATATACAAGGCAATGAAACACTTCAGATCTTACATCCTAAAGAACCATACCAAATTCATTGTGCCTCATCCCATAGTATGATCCCTATTCACTCAATATGAGATGGGGGAAAGAAAAGGAAACTAGATGGAAATAGTCCAAGAATTTGATCTAGATATAAAACCTGCTAAATTGATTAAGGGACATGGATTATGTAAACTGACAGCTAAAGCCCAGGATCAAGTAAATGAATACCTCGTGTGGGAGAATGAATTGGCATTATGGTGTGGTGAAGCTTCATATGTCTCCCCAGGGCAAGAGTCTTGGTATGAGAAACTCACTTATCTCCTGCATCATGGGACTTGCCCATAGAACCTAAACCCTAGGGAAAGAGGAGCTCTCAGGTTAAAATCATCACAATATCGTCTCATAAATTTGGTTCTCTTTTGCATGAATTATGATGGGATACTTTTAAGATGTATTGAACATGAAGATACAAACAAGGTTCTGAAGGAGCTCCATGATGGTCGTGTAGGTGGACATTTCGTGGGGAACACCACTGCTCACAAAATACTGAGAGCTGGCTATTATTGGCCTACTCTGTTCAGGGATGCTCACACATATGCTTGTGGCCATCTCCAATCCATTCAAGCAATGGGGTTTAGATATCATAAGATAAATTACACTAAGTTATTCAAAACAACATATATACATACTGACTGCCATAGACTATTTCACGAAATGGGCAGAGGCCATCCCTCTGACTCATGTAAACGAAAAGGAGGTGATCCAGTTCAGAGAACAACAACTGATTACGAGGTTTGGTATGCCTTATGTCCTTGTTTTTGATAATGCCGCTGAATTTTATTCCACCCTATTAACAAAGTTCGCTTTAGACAAATGAATCATAATCAGATACTCTGCAAACTACTATCCACATGGGAGCAGAGTGGAAGGATCAACCAATAAGAACCTAGTGAGGATATTAAAGAAAACAATTGTAGACAATCAGAGAAATTGGCACAGTTCACTTCATAATTCCTTATGGGTTGATAGAGTAACACCCAATGAAGCTATAGGGAATTCCCCATACTTTCTGGTATACAAATAGGAAGCCATTCTACCGAATGAGATATATCTTCCATCTATTCAGCTTGCTCAGGATTCTAGAGGACAACCCTCATCAGTTATACAAAAAAGGATTGATACCCTCCTGATGCTGGAAGAAGAAAGGGAGAAAGAAAAATAAAAGTTCATAGCTCATCAACAGATAGTTAAAAGGTGGTTTTGATAAGCATAAGGCCAAAGAGAGGAATTTTGAAGTAGGAGACTTAGTCCTGAAATGGGACAGAGAAAATTAACCGAAGGGGAAACATTCGAAGTTCCAGAATCTATGGCTCAGACCTTTTCAGGTAGCCAAAAAAATTGGGGTAGGTATGTATCATTTTAAAAATATGAGGGGGAACCTGACACCCTCCTGGTGAATGTCCAAGCCCTAAAACAATATTTTCATTAAAAAAAATGTGTGTGTTTTCATGATGTTTTTTTTTTAGGTAGTCTGCTTGTGGAGTACAATTTTGTTCTTTGTTTCTTTCTATAGTACTTCCACACTTTTGAAGTTTGTGTTTAGCAAGAAATTGGTTGACCTCAATTCATCCGATATGACAAAATCTATTCCTGAATCATCGCTTACATACAATAAAATAAGCGTTGGGAGACCTGTGATTGTTTTAAAGGAGTTTTCTATCAAACATGTGCAAATGAAAAACATTGGAAAAGTGATGAAGTGTCAGCATGGTCTGGTAAAACCTGAAGGGAAAGGTGGTAAGTTGGAAAGGACTTGTTGGTGATGGAAGTCACCCCTATATTGCAACAGGAGTAGAGCCCTATGCCCATCAGTTTGTGTCACGATTTGTTTAATGGGGTGATCGATTGGAAGCCAAGTCAAGATGGTGTGGTTCTAACTCCGAAACTAGGCCAGGTAGGCGTGGGCAGGTGAGGCCTTAATCAAACTTCAGACAATAAGTTGTAGTAAGGGTGAGTAGGGGGAAGACTTGTATCAGAGAGGTGCAAAGGTCTATTGTAAACATCAGGTTTCTAACAGGCTGTGGGAGAAGACATCTAAACGCAAGATATTCTTGCATTCAAATGCAAAACGTCGGAGAATACAACAATGCAACAATAAATCCTTTATCATAACATGATTGCAATAATTTGCACGAATCAGTCATTCACGAACTCTCTCAACATAAGATGAAAATTAGATGGAGTAAGAAAGATTGTCTGTCATAAAACAAGAAATCTCACATATAGATGCATAACCAGAGAACTAGAGTGTGTTAAAACTTTACAATCGGGAGCTCCGCTCTACCATCGATGCTTACAAAAATGGAGAAAATGCCTACATATACTCAAAAACCACCACATCAGCAAAAACAAGACGTTGCATTAAAGAATTGTGTCTGCATGGCTTCTGACAGCCTACCCATGTAGACTCAGGATGATCATGCGCCTATGACAGATTCCATCAGATTTTAGATTGTCCTTCTGTAGGTGAGTCGACGTGAATTAGTCTTTTGCCAGACCTTCCTTTTATGGCGGAGTTGATATTCAACCACCAACAATTGTCGCAATAACTACTTTTTGGGATCAGGAACGACCTCAGTCAACTCTGCCTTCTGGGACGTGGAGGTCTCCTAATGGTGCCACCTGGATCAGCTGAACGGTCTTTCTTTGGAGCTACTTCGCTGGACTGTTGTGAGGGACCCCTATGGCTGATGTGGATGAGGGTGTGATGGGGGTTAAAGGTGTGAACACTGTGGAGGTGATGGAGAAGAAATGGGAGCTATGACATCAACTGAGGAATGCCACGTAGTTTGAATAGGATAGAGGAGGAAGGAGCATGGAGTGTGGGAGTACATGAGGAGGTGACTTGGAGTGAGAGGGACACATGGTGGGAGACGAGAGGATGATGAGCTGAGGCGGTGGGTGGAGAACATGTGTCAATGGGGAGGACGATACCAAAGGTGACACGACAGGCAAGGGACCCCACAATAATAACACACCATTCTGGACCCCCCCCTCTTTCATTAAAGACAGGATGGAAAAGGGGGGCCGGAAAGGCCTGAGCATCGTTGATCTAGGTGCTCCGATCTTGACCTTTGAAGAGTTGCGTGTTTGATTCCAGACCCCCCCCTCCGATTAAAGGTAGAAAGGCAAGGGGGGGTCCAAAATGAAGCCTTAACCACTGATTTAGGTGCCCAGATCCTGACCTTTTAAGAGTTGCGCACTCGATTTTGGACCCCCACCTCTGCTTAAAGGTAGAATGGTGGGGGGGCTCCAGAATCCACTCCTGACCGTAGGTCTGAGTGCGCATATCCTGGCCACCCAGATCCATACCCCCTTTAAGTCCAATGGATTCAAGTTTCATCGATGGATGGATGACTGAGATGACTTCGACGCTTTCACTATGGAAATCCAGAAAGGCCCCACCTGTGGCTCAGATCTTGCACCGAGTGTCCTTCAGATGAATGACCGAGATGGATTTATCATTAAAAAGGGGGATACCTCCATTCCCAGGCTCACTTAATGTGACCTGGCGCTAGGACCGTGGGCTTGGCTTTGAAGAGCGCTTATCGACATTTCGGGGTTTGGGGTTTCGAGATGTAAAATGACGAGGAGCTCTTACCCCTCGAATCCCCGAATGCTGACATGACATGATCACACACCACATGTCCTTTTGGATGGATGACTGAGATCCTTCATGAATGTATATAGACACTACCTATCGCGCAACTCCACTAACCACGATTTCCCGCCAACCGTTGATATGATTTTATAGATGAATCCAGGCCATTGACAACGTAATTTCACCCGCTTGCTCGATTGGAAGCCTTAGAATGAGATTTTTCCATGATGCGCTCGGGCACTTCTCATGCAACTTGCAGACCCAAATACTCTTGTGCCTAGGACAATAAATGTCGCTAACATGACTACATGTACCTCAAGACAGAGCTAGCAAAAAATTCACCTTAGCCATCTCATTTTTTCAAATAACAAAATTCCTCCTCTCCCACTCACTCAGGGCATTATGTCAAAATAAAATCAATCATATCAAATGAGTGAAAATTAGGAGAGGGTATGCATATAACTCCACCGGGGCTATGGATTCTCATTGGTAGCAAAGCAAGTTTTGTGACGTCGAGGTGACTTCTCCAAGGCTATGGACTCTCACTGGCAGCGGAGCAACACCATAGCAAGTAAATGATGATAACTAAAAGGGCATGGTGCCAGTGAATTATTTATTCGACTCTCGTCAAAAGAGGGCATGGGAATGAGAAAAAAAGGTGGAATAAAGGTTGAAACCCCACAAGTAGGCCTAGATGCACCAACCAATGAATTTCAAATGAAAGGATAAAAGAGGCTTTGATAACAACCAGTTAAGTTCTTAACCAGATTTTGCAGCAGCCGATCCCGAGGTAGGACATAGATTCTTCTTTCGCCCAGTAATTCGCCATTTGTTGAGCACTCAACACACCTTAAAAATCCTTATCATTTTTTTCCACTTTTTGGGTACCACTTGACCTTTTGCAAAGAGAATAGTTGCAGAAAACCAAAGGAGTTTGAACAGTTCACTTCATAATGCCTTATGGGATGATAGAGTAACACCCAAGGAATATATAGGGAATTCCCCATACTTTCTGGTATACAGACATGAAGCCATTTCCTGAACGAGCTATATCTTCCATCTCTTCAGCCTGCTCAGGATTCTAGAGGACAACCCTCATCATTTATACAAAAAAGAATCGATATCCTCCTCACATTGGAAGAATAAATGGAGAAAGGAAAATCAAAGTTCATATCTCATCAACAAATAGTTAAAAGCTGGTTTGATAAGCATAAGGCCAAAGAGAAGAATTTTGAAGTAGGAGACTTAGTCCTGAAATGGGACAGAGCAAATGAACTGAAGGGGAAACATTTGAAGTTTTATAATATATGGCTCAGACCTTTTTAGGTAGCCGAGAAAATTGGGGTAGGTACATATCATTTGAAAAATATGAGGGGGGAACTTGACACCCTTTCGGTGAATGGCCAATTCCTAAAACAATATTTTCATTAAAAAAACAAATTTGTGTGTTTTCATGATGTTTTGTTTTTAGGTAGGCTCCTTGCGGAGAACATTTTTGTTCTTTCTTTATTGATATAATACTTATACTCTTTTGAAGTTTGTGTTTATCAAGACATTGATTGAACTCAATTCATGCGATATGACGAACTCAGTTCCTGACTCATTGCTTACATACAACACAAGAAGCACTGGGAGACCTACGGTTGTTTTAAAGGGGTTTTCTTTCTAACCTGTGAATATGAACAACCTTGGAAAAGTGATGAAGTGTTTGCCTGGTGGTCTGGTAAAACCTGAAGGGAAAGGTGGTAATATGGAAAGGACTACATGTACCTCAAGACAGAGCTAGCAAAAAATTCACCTTAACTATCTCATTTTTTCAAATAACAGAAGTCCTCCTCTCCCACTTTCTCAAGGCATTCTACCGAAATAAAATCAATTATATCAAATGAGTGAAAAGTAGGAGAGGGTATGCGGATAACTCTGCCGAGGCTATGGACGCTCGCTGACAGCGGAGCAAGGTCTGTGACATCAGGGTGACTCCACCGAGGCTATGGATGCTCGCTAGCAACGGAGAAACATTGTAGAAAGTAAATGATGATAACTAAAAGGGCCTGGTGCTAGTGAATTATTTAATCAACTCTCATCAAAAGAGGGCATGGGTCATGGGTATGGGAAACAAAGGT
Organism: Picea engelmannii; assembly: GCA_009831015.1. Classification (NCBI taxonomy): domain Eukaryota; kingdom Viridiplantae; phylum Streptophyta; class Pinopsida; order Pinales; family Pinaceae; genus Picea; species Picea engelmannii. Next base: position 630,105 of record ML791292.1, read on the forward strand.
GGAATAAAGGTTGAAACCCCACAAGCAAGACCAAATGCACCAACCAGGGAATTTCAAATGCAAGGATAAAAGAGGCTCTGATAAAAACTAGTTAAGTTATTAACCAAATTTTGCAGCAGCCGAGCCCGAGGTAGGAACATAGATTCTTCTTTCACCCAGTAAGTCACCATTTTTTGAGCACTCAACACACCCTAAAAATCCTTATCAATGTTTTTCACTTTTTGGGTACCGCTTGATCTTCTGCACTGTCTGACTCGATTTTATTTTGGGAAATGATTTGTATTTGTTTATTTTCATGACTCTCATCACCTATTCAAGTTTGTTTGAACTTATAAAACCCCATGAATAAAATACATTAACACCTAAATTAAGAATTGGAAGCCAAACACTGCACCCAACGAGCTCAGGTTCGACATCAAAAAGAATTCAAAGAATAAAAATGAACCACTCAGAAAACCACAGTCGCCGAGCACCGATCTCCATTGACATAAACAGAAGGCGGTTCTGGTTTACGTAAGTTTTCTACATAAAGGTTCGAGAGATAAACGATCCCCTTTGACATTGGTAAAATACGAGGAGGACAGATGTTAACGAAGGTTGAAAATAAATCGTCAATAGTCGATTCCCGATGCACTTTATCAGGATTGGGGAAAATCCAGAAGGATCATAACAATTTTTTTTGACTATGATAAATTTATCCCCAATCTTCAATCCTCGATGCGGTTTTCGACATCGAGACTTTTTTGAGGGAGCTGATCCGAGAGCGCTTTGGTAGGTTATCTCTGATCGCCGATCCTTGACACTTTTTTGGCATTGGCAAGTTAAGGTTTGTTTTAAAATGAATAGCTTAAGGAAAGGATCGACTCTGATTAATACGAATGAATTAAGTCACTGGTCTTGAATGCCACGTGTCTTTATTGGGTAAGAGAGTTGTATGGTCTAGTTGTGTCCCGAGTCATTTTTGGTCCCCTAGGTCCTAGTCACACCTCTGAGTCAGCTTTATCGCGTCAACACTGTACGGTAAGATAGATCGACATTGAAACTTTTACAGGAGAGTATCAACTAAAATTTTCATAGCATAACCTCGATCCCTGATCCACCCATTGAAAGGACGACATGATAGGACATTTTCAACATTAGATATGATCGGATTTTGGGAATTTAAGGAGATAATTAATACCCGATCCCGCATTATTTTCTACCTTGTGCGCTAATCAAAACAACATTTTTGAAATCAACGACTAACCACATCCTCACCCTCACCTATGACGTCAACCCATAATGAATTTAAGTTCTAAAGATTCAGCGACATATTTATTGAAAATTCACTCATAACCCGAATTGAATGGTTGATGCGACACAGTAAGATCTTTCCTGTTTAAAATATATTGAATGGTTGTGAACAAATTCTTTCCGCGCGTAAGAGAATTACATAGTGTCTGAAGGATAAAGATGAGCAACTCGAACGCTGTATCGACCCCATGATTATAAAAAAACTAGGTTTTAATAAGATTCATAGGTATGTATCAGAGTCTCTCAATTCACTAGCTATAATTTATATGTGTTTGTCCATTTTTGTTTTTTAAATAGTCTCTAAAATTATGTTTAAAGTTGCAGGATCAATGCCACTGAGAAAGCCAACCACCAGACACTCGCTGAGAGAACCAAATCTGAAAGAACCAGAGACAGGTGAAGGTTGTCTAGAAACCATGGGGAAGTTGGAGTATATCCCTAGGCCACAGCCTGTTGTCAAGACAACAACAAAGAAGGTTTTCATCTAACCTATGACCTTTGGAAATAGAGAGGAAAGCACTAGATCCAAGGTGGCTCTCCCATAGTGGGGGGATCTCTTCAATAATATTATCAAGGAAGAATACCCGAAGTATATCCCAGACAACGACCCAAACATAAGGACACTCGATGACTAGCTATTTCCCAACATCCGAAGGTCATATCTACACATGGTAGCAAGCAGATTCCTCGTTTTCCCCTACATAGAGGTCATGAAGTGGCTCATAGACCACATGGATTGGAATAAATGTTGGATAAATGATGAGAATGGCGGGTGTGTCAGGGTTTTCATCCCGACAGAGCTCCAAAAATACTACAAGCTCAGGGACCCGGACGAGTGGCTCAACACGAACTTTGTGGTGAAGTTCTATGAACTCCACAACACCAATCGATTGATGGCCTCATGGTGGAGGGAAGAAAATAAATTCACCAATCGGAGCAGTGGATGGTACAATACTATTAACCTGAGAGAGCCATACATATATTTAATGGCTTCCATATGCTAGCTATACAAATAAAAAGATTTCTCCAAGTTTTCAGAAGCTTGGATGATTTTGGCATACAAAGTCACAATCGTCGGGTGTAGCTTCAACTGGGGAGAAATAATATCCAAACAACTAAGCACCCATGTGTAGTAGGCTCAGACGTTGAAGGAAGGAGAGGCACCAAATTTTTACATGGCGTCATACATGCTTGATGTCATGTGTGTTAGGAACGTCTTCGCTGGTATGAATCCGAGCTGACATGTTGTAGAGCTCCCGGGCGATGTCTACTTCAACTTGCTATGGGAAAATAGTTATAAGAAATCTTACTCCCTCATCTGTGATGAATTCATTGACCGAATTTATTTTATTGTTTTTAAGAAGGAATTCCCAAGGCTATTGGCGGTAGCCAAGAAAATTATATCCAAGGTAAGCCATTAGTACTTGGAAGAGCGCACCACCTACATAAGAGTGTTCAGGGCCACCGGAGCACCACATCTCCTACCATCTAATGTCCCATGTTAGAAAAACAGGACCGTGGAGCAATAAAATAAAACAAATGTGGAAACAAAACACAAAAGATACACAATACAATAGAGACACAGATTTACGTGGTTCACCCAGTGTGGGTTACATCCACCAGAGAAATTTCCAGGTCCTTCCTTTATTATTATCCAACAAATGAAGGGATGCAACCTACAACAAAATCCGTTGTAACTTCCTCTTCTTTCTCTCACAGAATCCTCTCTTTGAATACAATACTCACCACAATGCATATCCACAATACATTTCCCTCATAACAGAGGGTTTCCTTCTAGGTAAAACAACCTAACATAATTTCTAATGTTAGATATGAGACCTTATAATGAATGGTCTAGATTTACAATGAAATTACAATATACATTTACAAGGCAATTTTTCCTTCCGGGGCTTCACCCCCGAACCCCCATCGGGGGAAGCTACCCCTGAACCCTCGTCGGGGGTCTGCTTGCCCCCGGACCCAGCAGAGGGGGTACCCCCCCTCTGTACTCCCCCGCGTTGAAGAGTGTACAAACTTATGGGGTGTAAAGTCTTCATGGGGTATAAACACGGCTGAAAAACCCAAGACCTTTGAATCAGGAAGATAAGCAGGCTCCACAACCAACATCCCAGACCGAATCGTCGTGGGAGAAATTTTCTATCAGACCATCTTGCAGGGTGTTAACACTCTGTAAATTTGTTTGGTGGATGAACAAACGACAGAGGTAATTGTTTAAACTAACTTTATGTTGCATCCTGGCCCTTCCAAACAGAGAGGGATCTCTCAGACATATAGATACTGAAAATACTCAAAGAATATTTGACAATGGACACACAGAGGTTAGATTCTGGAATAGGGTAATTTTTAAAAAGTGGTAGGAAAAAAAAGAGCACAGGGAAATTGGGCTATGGGGTCGATTCCTAAAATCGTCTGAAGATTTATAAGCTATGTATTCCTAAGGGAACAAAGGAAAACTAGGCATAGTGTTCAGCCAAACAAGTAATACGAGATGACAATGGGAGAGAAAGGAAAGACCACTATGACAAGAGGCGTCTAAAAGAGGATGAATCTCTTGGTATAGATTGAGAAGAAGAAACATAAAGGATGGATACCGAAGACAGAGCACCAATCAAGGGTGAACTTTGAACCTAAAACCAATAAACACACAACAAGTATAATCAATATGAAAAGGAGCACTAGCAAGATGAATTCCTTCTTTTGTTTAAATATTATCACTAGAATCAAAACAAATTCGTGAATATGAAATACAAGAAAACATACTGAACATCAACACCATGATGAATCTCGACTATCTAATAAAACCTTCTATTCTTATATTAAAATCCATAAGAAATCACAAAGTTCTCCTACTTCAGAGGCATGCCCCCCTCTCTCTAGTCGAACCCTCCATTTATCTTTTTAATAGTATATATAGATAAATTACACATGAGACCAAAAAAATGGATGATATTATCCAAGATTCCAAAAATAAACATCGGTTTCAGAGAGCGTAAATGATCAAAACTGAACTCCTACTTTCTTAGGGAAGTTACAAATAGAAACCAAAATACCTGGGATCTTTCCACCAAATTCCATTTGTATACTATATCACAAAATTCCTTGAAACATACTCGATTTAGCCTGGCATGTAGCTTCATTTTTATTTAACTTTTCAATTTCTTTCTTTAATGTGTCAAGCCAGCTAGGCTGATCTTCTTCAACGCTTTTGACGGTTCCAGCTTTAACCTCCTCCTTTCGTTGTTTCTTCCCTTTTCTTTTGCCAACTTGTGTGTAGTATCTATTTGCGTATCCATTAATGATTAAATCCATCATAATAGGATTCAACCTTATCTCTTCATCTGATTTTGGCTCATCAACATGTTTTCCACGAGATTTTTTTGTTAGGAATTTCGTAGCATGCCCTTTTTTCTTTTTACTTGATAGACCTATCATATTATTTGAATTTCCCAGTCTACTGAAAACCGCTAGATATTTCTCCTCATCTCTCTCTAGTTTTCCAGGGAACATGAGATTATCTCCCTCAACTGCATATGAATTGGACGAGTGATTCGATTTACAGGTATCCCACTTTGGAATAAATCATCAATTACCCAAAATAGTGTAATTTCATCTGCATTTCGAATAACAATCACGATCAAGTGATAATCATGGGATATTGATGAAAGTCCTTAGAGGGATAATGACCTCTCACATTCGACTATTGATTCCCAATGATGAGTATTAAATTGGTTATTTGGCGGTGCTTACCTGGCACTGCACGGATGAATGATATCTAAACAGGTGTCTCGAGATGATTAGACTGACCGTCAAGTTTATTTTCCACATATGAACCTTGGATTTGACGCATTTAATGACATTTAACACGTGATTTCAGGGGTGTGATGGGGTGGTTTTGAGTTTACCCTCTTTCCCCCCTAAAATGCATCTGAGGATGCCACATACCTTTGTAGGAAACCACGGTTGAAATTCCGGGCCCGCTTAGACATTTTAGCCTCCACTCTTTTTCCAACCCCGAAATATTTCCTAATCGTTGATCTCGACGAATGGTGATCTATACGCTTCCAAGCCTGTTTCATCTAACACTTTTGCCAAGTTTAACCCTTTTTTTCCATTTCTGGCAGTTCCCCAAATTTATCGGACTTCCAAATCGGTTTAGCACCTCGCCAACCCTGAAATATCAATATCACACCAAAAATTTGAATGGTGATAACATGGGCTCCAACTGGAGATGCTATTCTCCCAGTGAGGTAGAAAAGAACACATAGACCCTGTGCCTGATCCATCAAGCTTCTCCCAAAACATGTATGTACCCTTCTTTGACCTGTGACGAATGTCTGCTGAAAACCAAAGTCTGCACACTGCTTTCACCTGGAGACTGAACATTGGATATACTTCTAAAATCTAATTGAACACTTTATTTGAAAATCTAAACTTGAAAAAATGCTTTATCATCAAGATTATTCACACCTACTTACCCTAACTACTGAAATGAGCTCCCAATCAAATGAAATCATAATGCCATTGAAACCATGCAATCATTTTATCTATTGTCTGGTTTCTTTGCACGCGCTTGCTCCAAAGCCTGTTTACTGATAATTCATTCAATAATTTACATATGAATTCAAATCTTATAATTTAAAAATTATTGGGGCTGTTTACTATTTCTAACAAAAATGAAAATGGATCTTCCAACACATGTACAAAAAAACACTTGTGTTTCACCTTTTCCACTGCATTCTTGGTTTTATGTGATTTAACTCGTTGATTTCCACCAAGAGGATGAAAAATCAGTTGAGACTGCTGGGAATGGAAATCCTTTGAACTACAAGATAGTGCTGACTGGAATAAACCCCCTGGTAGCAAGCAATCCATATTTAATGCTGACGTTGATTGAACATCATCTTTATTCCTAAGCTTACAACCCATCATAAGCTGTAAATTTTGATTGTCAAAACACTCCATATAGCATGCCATAGGGTCATGAAACATATGAGAAAAAAATTCTTCTTGATGAACCAAAATAGAAGGACAAGCCTCCTTCATAAGTGTTTGTTTCTCTTGCTCTACTTTTTCAGTTCTGAGAACATTTTCAAAACCATAATCGTTGAAGGAATCAAATAAAATAATTTCTTCTTTATGATCTTTCTGCGTTTCTGATTGAACCATGACATCATTTCTTTTCTGAAAATCTATGTCATTTTATTGTTCATTTATTGAAGTCTCCATAGATGCAGTTTCAGATCCCTCATCCACATACAAGCCACTTAAAATTTGAACAACCACATCATTCACAGGGTAAGGAAAACAACTATGGAGTACATTGTTTTCTTGGAGATGTTGTTGAATATCTTCATCAAGTTCATGAGGAGGAAAATGACCTTTAAAAACAATTCCTTTATCAACTTCCTCTGTTATCCCATGATTTATTTTTAACAATTCAAAGGAAGAGAAACATAACAAAAGACAACTCCATTTGTAAGTCCACTGCTTTCTTCATATTCAACCTCATGCCTAGAGGATTTTCTATTTGAAACATTATAAACATTTTTCTTCAACAAATTGAAAGAAGCAAAGCACAATGAAAAGGTTATTTCACCCGATTCAAAACCTTCTTCATTCTCTTTACTGCTGTCATATGCACATTCTTCAATTTTTTTTGGATTGATGAACCCACTCATCTTCAACTTCATTTTTGACCAATGGCTACAATTTCTTTTCAATTTTCTCCAATGAATCAGTGTGATTCGACATCATCACACCTTCCTTTTCTTCAGTGATGATATTAGAACTTTATTTAAACAATTTAAATGAAGAAAATCATAAAGGTAAAGAATTCCCTTCAGCTAATTCAATAATTTCTTCTTTGTAACTGTGATATGTAGGTTGATTTCTCTCATTACACTACTGAAAAGGAACATTTTCTAATAAAGAACATGCAATTGGTTTTTATAGGAATTCGACATCACAATCATCACCATCTTCATAATATATAGGCAACTTAGCAACATCTGCAATGTCATCTAACAAGCATCAACCCGCTCTTCAACAAACCGATTTGCAAATTCATCTTCTTGACTGTCTACAAATGAATATATAAAATAATCAACCCCATGCTTATCATGGGATTGATCAGAAGCTAAATTATCACCTCCTTTTTCAATAAATGGAATATAATCTTTTGCAAAGTCATTAGCATTAAAAGCTTCATAAGGACCTATGATATTATTAATTCTCTGTTCAAGATTCCAATCAACTATTTTATGTCCATATTTTCTTTCATGTTCTTGAGCATCAAACCCCTCATTTTGATTCTATTCACATGCTTGGATATTGTGTTGAATCTCCTGAGCATCATTAAATATTTGTTGTAAGGACTTATGTCTTCTTTCCATCAAGAGGAAAGACAAATCTGAATGAACAGTAGTGGCATAATGGATCATGGAAACAACTTCAATGGGTTGAATTTCTTTGGGAAAATTGTAATAAATATTGGAAAACCTTCTAATGAAAGTATAAATAGTTTCATTGCTCTGCCTCTTCAAGGCATATAATTCTATAAGTTGTAGATCCAAATATTTCTTCTTTCCCCAAATCTTTGAAAAAACGCTCTTCATTTCTTCCCATGAACTAATTGTCTCTAGTTGCATATGCTTAAACCATTCTTTGGTATCTCCTTTCAAAGATTGAGAAAATTCCCTCATACAAACATCATAATGGTTAATCTCAAACAAATCTATAAAATGCTCAAACTCTTGGATGTGTTTCTCAGCTGTGGTGGCATTAGGTTCCCCATCAAACACAGGGAGGTACTTACAGTGCTTTGGAGGAAAATCATGAAGGGTATGAGGTAATTTCAAAGGACTGTATCTATGCTTAATCTTGGAGGGTGTTGGATCAAGTATAAGAGGTGAGACATCATCCTTGGTTTCATGAGGCTCATTGACTTGGTTATGAATACCACATGGCTTAGATGGGAGATTTGGATCAAAATTAGTGATAAAATGAGGAGACATATGTATAAATTTAAGAGGAGGATATACAATTTTAAGATTCTTGTGATCATCATTTGCATGCAATAGGCAAAGAAAAATTTGTTTAGCATGTTCAGGAAAAGACAAAAGGTAATTAATAGACAAAAATATTATGTCTTGGAAAAAAATCAACTTTAGGTACTTGTTTTCTCCCATGATTTCCTTTAATACCTCTGTCAAAGGGTCTCATATTCTAGTGTAATCCCTAAATCACATTTGAAGATTGAGTGGAATCACCAATAAAATCTTCAGGCTACTGAGCCTTTGGGCAGTGGAGTCGCCATGAAAATTTTGAATTCTAGATCCTTGAAAATGGAGTCACCAGGTGAATGATATACAACTTTTCTGTGTCTGAATACTCTTCACCATCAGTACTCAGATATGGACTTTGTCATTTTTCCTAGGGAGGATTTCACCTTTGTCCTCGACAACGACGCCATAATGTTACCACTCTATAAACTTGTTTGGCTAATGAAAAAATGACAGAGGTAACTGTTTCAACCAACTTTAGGTTGGATCCTGACCCTTCCAACCAGAGAGGGATCTATCAGACATATAGATATTGAAAATACTCAAAAAATATTTGGCAATGGACACACAGAGGTCAGATTCTGCAATAGGGTAAATTTTAAAAAGTGGTAGGACAAACAAGAGAATAGGGCCATTGGGAAATGTGGTCAATTCCTGAAATCGTCTGAAGATTTATAAGTTATGTATTCCCAAGGGAGAAAAAGAAAAATAGGCACAATGTTCAACCAAATAAGTGATATGAGATGGAAGTGGGAGAGAAAGGAAAGACCACTATGACAAGAGGTGTTTAACAGAGGACAAATCTCTTGGTATATATTGAGAAGAAGAAACATGAAGGCTGAATACCGAAGACAAAGCACCAATGAAGGGTGAATTCTGAACCAGAAACCAATAAACACATAACAAGTATAATCAATATGAGAAGGAGCACCAACAAGATGAATTCCTTCTTTTGTTTAAATATTATCACTAGCAGAAAAACACATTCATGAATATCAAATACAAGAAAACATACAGAACATCAACACCACGATGAATCTCGACTATCTAAGAAAACCTTCTCTGCTTATATTAAAATTCATAAGAAATCACAAAGTTTTCCTACTACAGAGGCAGGCCCCTATCTCATCGGTCGAACCCTTCATTTATATTTTTAACAACATATATAGATAAATTACATATGAGACCGAAAAAACAGATAATCTTCTCTAAGATTCCAAAAATAAACATAGGTTCCAGAGAGCATAAATTATCAAAACCAAACTCCTACTTTCTTGGGGAAGTTACAAATAGAAACCAAAATACCTGGGATCTTTCCACCAAATTCCATTTGTCTACAATATGAAAAAATTCCCTGAAACATACGCGATTTATCCTGGCATGTAGCTTCATTTTAACTTTTCAATTTCTTCCTTTAATGTGTCAAGCCAGCTAAGTTGATCTTCTTCAACACTTTTGACCGTTCCATTTTTAACCTCCTCCCTTTGTTGTTTCTTCCCTTTTCTTTCTCCATCTTGTGTGTAGCATCTATTTGCATATCCATTAATGATCAAATCCATCATAATAGGATTCAACCCGATATTTTCATCTAATTTTGGCTCATCAATAGATCTTCCATGAGATTTTGCTGTTAGGAATTTCACAACATGCCCTTTTATCTTTTTACTTGATATCCCTATCATATTATTTGAATTTCCTGGTCTGCTGAAAATCACTGGATATTTCTCCTCAACTCTCTCTGGTTTTCCAAGGAACACGAGCCTATCTCCCTCAAATTCATATGAATTGACTAGTGTTTCGATTTACAGGTATCCCACTCTGGAATAAACCATCAAGTACCCAAAATAGATTAATTTCACCTGCATTTCGAATAAAAGTCACCATCACATGCTAATAATGGGCTACTGACGAAAGTCCTTATAGGGATAATGGCCTCTCATGTTTGACCATCGATTCCCAATGATGAGTATTAAATTGGCTACTTGGCGGAACTTACTAGACACTACATAGACGAATGATATCTAAACAGGTATCTCTAGATGATTAGACTGGTCGTCAAGTTTCATTTCCACCTGTGACCCTTGTATTTGACCCATTTAATGAAATTTAACACGTGATTTCGAGGGTGTGATGGGGTGGTTTTGAGTTTACCCGCTTTTCCCCCTTGAATTCATTTGAGGATGCCACATACCTTTGCGGGAAACTACGGTTGAAATTTTGGGCCTTCTTAGACATTTTATCCTCCATGTTATTTCCAACCCCAAAATCTTTCCTAATGTTGATCTCGACAGACGATGATCTTATACCCTTCCAACCCTGATTCTCCTAACACTTCTACCAAATTTAACCCTTTTTTCCATTTATGTCAGTTCCCCAAATTTATCAAAATTCCAAATCGGTTTAGCACCTCACCAACCTTGAAATCTCAATCTCACACCAAAAAATTAAATGGTGATAACACATGGCTACAACACTACCCTGGTCAAAGACAAGAAATGAGCTTTCATACCCAACGGTTTCCATGTAGGGTTCTATTTGGTAAAGGATACCACTCAATCCAAACAAGAAGGGCTGAGCCAACTTGGATTCAGGTTCCCGACAGACCAATTCTGCAAGCACGATCCAAAGGGTCTAGTCCTGCAACATGATTCACATGTGTCATCATGCTAGCTATATGATCACAATAAGTTCGAGGAAAAATTATTCACAGAGAATGCCCAATATTGGGACGAGGTGGTGCAAAGGATGGCCGACCCAAAAATGACCAGGTTCAAGGCCATGAGCATGGAAGAACATACGACAATGATAGAGCAGTTGGCTTAAGAGGCCCTCAGAGCCAGAGAAGAAATCAGAGCGACAGAGGCAACAAAGGTGCATAATAGGGGATTGTTTTTGATACTGAAGGCACAAGCAAGGGGATTTCTCCTAATGTAATAGGCATAGAGAGTAATTGATTAGCTGTAGAATGACCCAGACCTTGTAGATATGACTAGGGTTCCTTTCGACAACCCAATTGAAAGATGGGAAGGACCAAGCAACCCAGAGTTGATACAAATTAGAGAAGCCACATGGTCAGATAATCTTGAAGTTTCAATGCCATAGGTTGGATCAACATGGAGAGTTTTGTCTCATCCTGAGATAGGAAGAAAATCAGGGAGAGAAAGTGCACCAAACCCCCTACACGAATTAATAACAATCTATGATGATAAGGAGAGTTTGGATGTTTCCTTGGTGACTCCGGTACATATCACAGAGGAAAAGGAACCTGAGAAAGTATCTCCCCCAGCTCCCAATGATCAAATTCAAAGCCTTCCACAAAGTGACTAGGAAGTCGAAAGTGTCTTAGACATTGAGCTACTTGATGCATTGGGGACCCAAGTGGATAGCCCGAAGGATGATCTAGGATAGAGCAAACAAGAAGAAGGAATTCCACAACAGGAAATCATTGTTTCGATAACCGATTATCAAGTAAATATTGAGCCTGCCCTTGATTCATCAATATTAGCCAATACTTTACCTCTCGATGAGAAACAAACAGAGGAAATTTTTTTGGGACATATGGAAGAGGTTCAAGAACCCATCCTTGAATAGATTTACAATGTTGGGAGCTTAGGAAACATGCTTACTTGGGGAGATCAACAAATCCCCGAACCCATGGATGAGGTCCCCGATATACAAGCCATCACCTATGACCGAAAGAGGAAATCCATCATGAAGAGAACCACCAAGAACAGGAGGCTTACTCTAGACAACTCCATCCTCATCACCACAGAGGGGAAATTGATTAGCACGGAGCATGCCAAGACGTCCGAGCTTATCGACACAAGGATGGAAATCACAGATGCCACCCTGGATAGAGCGAGGAAGGATGAATATGAGATGGCCGCCGTGATGAAGGAGTTGGATCATCTACGCCATTTGGAGAAATATTATCAGGACTCCACATAGGCCATGATTTTCTTGAGAATCTAATTCGAGGATGCCTACAGTAAATTCATGGATGAGAGACACCTTTTCACTACAGGGATATCCGATTTCCAAGAAGACACCCTTATGGCGTTGGTGACATGCAAGGATATGGAAATATGGTATGAGAAAGAACACCAAGATATGGAAAGGATTGATTACATCATCATGATTCAACAGGGCCAAGACGCCGAAGAGCATGACATTCAGGTACTAAGGGATAACAACATCGACCGCATAAAGAAGTCGAACAAATATTGGGTGAAAATGGCCCAAGAAACTCATAAGGAAATCCAAGAGAAATGGTCCGATTGCGAAATGAGTTGGACCAAGGTCAATTGGGTGATGAGAGATATCGACCTACCAGAATTTAACACACCCGATGACTTTGTTGACTTGCGTGACATAGCCAAACTACATTTCGAACAAGACTCATCGTGGGCTGCGGAGATAGAAAAGGTGGCGAACATGGTGCCAGGTCAACTACAACACTTCATGGAGCACCCGATCAAGGCTGAGACAATGTTACAATAGTTAAGTGCTAAAGTAGTCAAGTATCAGGCATGGGCAGTGGAGATAAAGGAGATCCTTTCGGCCCCAATGGACCAACACAGATTCGCGTATGCCAACACATGCGAGGAAATCTTCGTTAAATGGTCGTAGTATGAAAGAGTCATCCACTCAAGTGAAACCATTTGATGATTCTTATAAGACTGAGAGATCAAAGTGCCATGTGGTGATTTCTTGTGTTACTTAGCTTGCACTTTTGATAGTTATTTTTAGTTAATAATATGTTATAAATAAGAGGATCGACCTGTTAGAAGGGGTCGATGGTTTTTCAAAGACCCTCGTTTTTGGAATTGTAAAGAACTATTTCAGAGATACCTTAATTGAGAAGTCATGTTTAGGAACTGAGACAAGTTTATGTTTTCATCAAAAGTGTGTGTGATTGGATCATAAGGAGGAATTACTTCCAAATTTATGTCATGAATGGATGCTATAATGGGTAAGAGTTTCTGAATCCGTTGATAAGTTATTTGATTCAATATTTTTATAATTCTTGCCTTTAATGATGTAAACAATTTTTTTTCTTCATGTGTGATTGGTGATTAGAGCTAAGGAAACCATTTTTCTTTCCATCATTTATTGCATGTATGTTCTCTTCTGATAAATTGTATCTTAGTCAATAATCGAAATTCCAACAAGTTTATGTATTAGTACTAGGCTTGTCATAGGTGTAAGAATCATTGCTTGCATGCTTGAGCATGAGGGTTTTCCCAAGTTCAGCCTTCTTTGGTAGTTAATAATTTCCCCTTTGTTTCCCAACTGGATTATACCAACATTTATCTTGTATCAGTGCCACCTATAAGAGAAAATACAAAAAAGAGAACGTTCAAATTGAAGGAGGATATTTCAAAAGAAGACATCCTGTCAATCACTACATAAAGCCCATTGATTAATTGGACAGATCGAAATATCTAGAGAACCATTCCACCATTAAACACTGCAGAGTATAATTGGGCCTCAATGGAGGGTTTGGGTCCTACTGTTGAGTTAAAGGGATTTAGGACCCCCCAACACAACAAAAACTCAATGTGAGACAAGCTAGGTGGATGGCTCTCCTTAGTGAGTTTGATTTCGAAATCAAACATATCAAAGGAAAGGAGAATAGGGTGGCTGATCCCCTTAGTAGAAGTATGAAAGTGGTTCACTTGGCAGCTGTAAGCACTGGTGAATTAGACATCAAAGAGAGAAGAAAAAGTGCACAAGAAACATATGCATTTGTCATGACCGTGGCATCATACCTAAAGAAAGAGCCCAGAGGGATGAAGTATGAAGGCTATCATATGTTTAATTATGGCCTGCTAACTTACAAGGGAATATTGTATATTCTGAATTGTGATGAATTGAAGAGGTTCATAATGGATGAACTACACAAAATACCATATACTGGTCATCCTGGTTAACGAAAAAATGATCACGACCACTAGGAAACTATTTTATTGGCATGGAATGAAAAAGGACATAGTTGATTACTTAAATAAGTGTCTAGAATGTCAACATGTCAAGGTAGAGCACCAGAATCCATCAGAGCTATTGCAGCCCCTACCAATTCTCGAATGGAAATGGGAAACCATATCCATGGATTTCATCACAGGATTAACAAAATCAACCAAATGGAATGACCCCATCATGGTAGTTGTGGAAAAACTGAGCAAGGTTGTTCAATTTATACCCGTCAAGTCAAATTGCAAGGAAATAGATATTTCCATTATTTTCATGAAAGAAATATTTAGACCACATGACATGCCTAAGGAAATTATATCCGACAGAGATACAAAATTTACTTCAAACTTTTGGAAATATCTGTTTGCTAGTTTTGAAACAAAATAGATCTTTAGTACAACCTATCACCCTCAAACTGATGGAAATCTAAAGAGGGTAAACCAAGTGTTGGAAGACATGCTAAGGATGCATGTAATGCATCAACCCAAGAAGTGGGAATACTAGCTACCACTGATATACTTTTCCTACAACAATTGCTATCAAGAGTCATTAAAAATGATCCCTTTTGAAGCCCTCTATGGAAGACAATGAAACATTCCAATCAGCTAGAACAACCCAGTAGACAGAGTTACAATCATTCCAGACATCATAAAGGAAATGGAACAACAAGTAATTCAGATTAGATAGAATTTGAAAATAGCCTAGCATAGACAAAAGAGCTATGCAGATAGGAAAATGAATCCTAGAGAGTTCAAAGTAGGGGATCATGTGTATCTCCAAGTTAGACCCAGGAAAATCTCTTTGAGGATGGGAGCTTGTGCCAAGCTGAGACCTCAGTATTTTGGACCCTTTGAAATTTTGGATAGAGTGGGACCTGTAGCCTATAGGCTAGCACTTCCTCCCACAATGAAGGTGTTAATACTCTGTAAATTTTGTTCGGCTGATAGAAAAACAACATAGGTAACTGTTTCAACCAACTTAAGAGATGGGCACTAGCCTTCTCATCTCAGAGAGGGCTCTCTCGGGTAACTTGATATTTCTTTGGCAATCAGTGGCTAGATTTTAGTTTGTTTTGGGTTTTTTTTTATAAAGTTGCTGGCAAGGAAGGGTAGGGTCACTTAGGGCTATGGAGTCGAAATTCTGAAAGTGAATGAAAACAATGAATGGCCAATAGAACTCTCCATAGGATAACAACTAAATGAAGTAGTGAACCTGAGTTGTAAATTCATATTCAAGCAAAGTGTAGGAAGAGGGAGAAAATAAGTAACTACATCAGAGCATTACTGAAATGAATTCTGAATTAGTTAGGAAGAAAATTACTCAGTTTAAATCGCTTAAGACAATATTATCATAAGATGAATTCTGAGCTTTTAACTATCCAATTTAAACAGAAGAAAATGCAAATGGAATTAAAGAACACAAGAAATACATACAATGAAAGGAGACAAAACTCATATCACCACCATTAGAATATTTTCATAGAGACTTCAAAAGCTTCTTCATATGTATTCAATTCAGTTCTAGAAATTTACAGTAGAGTTCAGAACAACTAAGAAGGTGCTCCACTTCTGCCAACATTAATACATTCAGAACCTCTATCATTTATACAATTTCAAGTTTCTTTCTATTAGAAACCGATTACAATAGCTGAACTGAAAGGTTTCATCTTCTAAAATTGACTACAATAATTTCAACTGACAGTCTCGGTATGTGAACCGATTTACAATGATTAATAAAAAACGTTTCATAAACTAATGATCGATTTCTCTGACTTCTCAACTTTTGTCCTTGCATTTGTCCTACTTTGGCCCTCTGTCGAACTTGCCAATTTGGTGATACTTGGAGGCTATTTGCTAGTTCCTGGAAAAATGCATTTTGTTTTGCCCAACCGCACTATCTCCTTCCACTGCAAGTCAGAAGGGATCTCATAATCCATCATTTCCTCGATCAGGATCTTCAGGTCAACGCAAGAGGCATAATTCATGGTTGACAGTCCGATCTTCACTGTCTTGAATTGATTCAAGATCTCAAAATATGTGGTCAAATACTCCACCACGTTTGTCCCCTTCAAGTTTTCCTCCAGGATTTCAAAATTGAAGTGATCCATTCTGCATTGGGCGAGGAGAGAGTTGTATTCCTCCTGATCATACAATTTTACTTTACCATCCCAAAATGGTGGGAGGCCTTTGATGAACAACTCTTCAAACAAATATTTGAATTTCTATATACTCTTCTCCATCTGCATGGCCTTGGTATGCACTGATTTAAGCAAGTTATGCTTGGCAATGATCCTCCTGGCCCAAATGATCAATGTAGTCCTTTCTTTTAACCCAATGGTATAAAGTTCAGAGGCGGGTATGGAATTCAACAGATTTATAGCATTTTGTGCCCACTCTGAGGGTTTTTTCACCAACGTCTCATTCACAAGAGTGCACCCGCTCCTAGCTATGATGACCATGCTATCTTTATCATTTATGAAATTTAGGTACACACTAAACTTGGAAGCTTAATCAACAATAGAATCCCAAATGATGTGTTTGGCTCCCTACAATAGTCCTTTTCCTTTCGACCTTGTCTTCAACTTGTCTACTCTTTCCTGTAAAGCTTGATTCTCTTTCTGGAACCGGGCCATATTCTCATCCTTTATTCTCATTTCTTGTTGCAACTTTTCTATATCTCCCTTAAGGCTCTTGATTTCTCCTGCCTTCAGGCTAAATTGTGACATATCCTAGACAAGTCCTTCAGCGCTTGGCCCAATTTCTGTAGTACAAGGTACAACTACAACCATGTTTGATACTTGTGTCTATATTTGTGACCAATTTACCTTTTCTTTCTCCAACTGCAATACTTTGGCCTTGTAATTCAATGCTTCCTTTTGAAATGCCTCTTTTTATTGTTCGAGAGTAACCAACTCTGCTGTTTGTGGATGCTCAGTGGAAAACATCTTTAGTTTTTTATTCAAGCTTTGAATCAACTTGTATTTCTCTTATAAGGAATTTTTCACTACCTGAGGGCCTTCAAATTCTAATATCTTGATTTGAGTCTGCCAAGATCTGCTGGATGCTTTCTCTTGTTTCAACTATCCCTCCAACTTAAGTGCATGAGTTTTCAACCTTGAAATCTTCAAGTACAGACCCAGGTAGTCTGAATACAACATGCCATTGGTGTTTCTGTGTAATTTCACCTTGTTTGGGGCACTGATGTTTTCATAATGTATCTTAATCTCAAACACTTTAGCCTCATCTGCAACTTTTGTGTTGAGTGTCTTCTCTATATCCCAGACTGAGAACAAAGAAGACTTATGCTTAGAAATCCTTTCTACCTCAGGTATCAACTTTCTTATTTCACCCATGGCCAAGCTTCCTTTCATAGCATATTGCTTTGCTAAATCTTCTTTAGATTGATAGGTTGCTCCAGGTGTTTTATCAAAAATGTGTTTTTTGATGCTGAAAGCTTTTGAGATGCTTTCACTTTGGGGTATTCTTCTTTTACCAGCTTCTTCCTTGCTGGTGCCACTCTCCACCATATCCATACTTGATTTCTCCTTAGGATCTTCTTCCTCCAGATCTACTATCTATGGAGATTGTGTGATTTTTATCTTCTAGGGAGCAGTTTGTTGACTACTGGTGCCTAGGGACTCTGAACTGCTTCTCTTGGTGTAGACAGTTACTTTTGGAACTTGGAGTATCAACTTATGAGAGGTCTGTTGTTTCTATGTCTGTTGTAGGTTTGTCCCTACTTGTGTTTGAGCAGGCTGCAATATGGATTCCATATCAACACAGGCTTCTAAATTTGCTAATTTTTCAAAACCTTCAACATACTCATGTTCATAAGGGGATTGTTTGCTCATCAATGTTATTTTAGATATGACCTGATGTGAATCATATATTATCCATTGTAGCTATGCAAATACAAACTCCTTGAGTTTTTCCTAGATTTGAGATAAGAATGATCTAGTCTTCACGACAAAGGGTCCCATGATGAAAGGAAATTTCAGGTTGGACACCTTGTGCATTTTCAAAAAATGTTCTGTCTCTGAGATGATTCTTTTCCTGATGAACTCCAGGGAAAAGACGCTGGGTGTCAGAAAAATAGGCAGAAGGTAAGGTACCTCTTGACAATCATATACCAAAATTACTGTAGAATGCATGAACAACACCCAATATCCCACTCTGTTTTCTGGATTTGGCTGCAAATAAATTTTCATGTCCTCCAGGACTCTTGGAAGACTGGAGTTGAAGATCGGGATGTAAACTCTGGACATGATCTTATTTATGAAAATGAGAATTGTGATTCTTTTGCATTTGGTTGAGATGAATGCTACTTCAGGGAAATCTATCTTGTTTGTCTCCAGGAACATCTTTAGCAAGTATGTGTAATATTTGAAGTTCCTTAGTGATTGGAAATTCACTAGCTGTTTGAGTACATTATCAGCTATGAACCCTTCAAAGCTGATACAGACTGACTGTCTGGACTCTTTCTGGAAAAATGTTAACAAAAAACCTAACATGACCTCAACTACATATTTTTCATTATCTAGACCTAAAATATGACTGAGTATGGAACATGCCCACTGGATTTCGAAAACCATGAAATTTACATTCATTGGCAATGCTAGACTCCTAGAATAATGCTCAGGTTTGACAATTTTCTGCAAAAATAGGTTTTCGATTTCGGGGGGACATTCCCTGTAAATCATAACTAGATTTTATTCGTCGAAGGGTTTAGACACTACAGACGGGGACTCTGGTATTCTGAGGGCATATTGAATGGATGGGCTATCTACTCTACACAGGATCTCTGACCCTAATTTATTTAAAACTACCTTCTCTTCTTGTGAGTATTGTTTCGTGCACCAACCTAAGAATTTCAGGAAAGGGAATGTGACTTCGGTGGCGTAAGGGAATATGGAGTCTTGGACCACTTCGAGAAAGGATATATGTCTCCCTAAATTATCTGACAAATTGGCTGTAGACACGGAGACAGGTGAGACGGTTATTTTGGTGTCGAACACATCATAGTCTCTGTTAATGAGGGCTTCTTCATTTAGCAGGGGATCTTGCTCTGTTATAGACAAAATGCCAAGATCCATGGTGATGATGAAAAATACTTGTGAATGAGTGGAAGACACATGAATTTGGTGCACTGCTGAGCTTCAGTACGAAGGGAGTGGTCGCGCCAATTTTCAACGTTCCAACGATTTGAAAAAACATAAAATAATGACAGGGGTCCCCCCTTTATATATGCTTCCCGATTTTGGAGATGAGGCAAAGCGGTTTGGGGTAGAATTATTTTTTCCCTGAAATGCATCCGGTGGTGCCACATGGTCCTGAGTCAAAACTATGGTATTTTTATCAGCCCTCTTTCAAAAATTAACCTTCACGCTAGTTCTCCGCCCGATATGATCCCTGACTATTGATTTGTGACGCCCGAGATCTGTGGCCTTCCGAGTCCCATCAACTCCGCACTTCCGATAGAATTATCCTCCTTCTACCAGATATGGCCCCATCCTCTAGTTTATCGTGCCTCTACACTAGTTTAGCCTCTCGCTAAGTCCCGAAACTTGGATTCCATCTAAAAATTGTAGTAGTGATAACATGGGATCCAACTGGGGATGCTATCCTCCCTGCGAGGTAGAAAAGAATGGTAGACCAAGTGCCTACCCATTGGATTGTGATTTATTCTTGCAATCCGAATCTAGCAATCTTTATTTAGAAAATTCAAAATCTACTCAGCATAACTTCCGACCTTCACCTCGGGCTTCAACTATGCTTCTTTTATTTCAATTTCTTCATGCAAAACATGAAAATAATTATGTACAATGGATGGAAGGGATGATGATTGTTTAAATGATATAATGCTTGAGGAACCTGCAATCCATAGGCCCTCCTCCAATGATGTATTCATTACTTTCCTCTATCAGATAGGCATTATTTGCATGGTATGCTACAATATTGAATGGTCCCAACCATAGGTGGTCAAATTTCCCATGCTCTCCCATATATTCATTTCTGGCATCCCATCTTAATACCAATTCTCCTGGTTTGAAGTCGTCCTCCTTGGTATTCCTGTCAAAATATTTTTTGATCTTGTCTTGGTGCAACTGAGCATTGTTGAAGGCCTTTTCCCTGGTTTGTTGGACACTGATTAGTTCATCCTTTCTTCTCTGGTTGGCATCTATTTCTGCATCCTGTTCCTGTAACAACCTCATCACTGGCAACCCCAATGTAGTAGGAAAAATATCCTTTGTGCCATAAAAAATATGGAAAGGTGAGGTGGAGATAGACTTCTTTGGGGTGATTATGTCAACCCATAGTGCATGGATGAGCTTCTTGTGCCAAGCCTTTATGTTATCTTGCAACAAATTTTTTGTAATTTCGGTCAAGCTCTTGTTTGATGACTCGACCAACGAATTGCCTTAAGGGTAATAAGAAGTGGATTGGCCAAGAATTATGTTGTAGTCGCTGCAAAATTTCTCCATATTTTTGGATTTAAATTATGCTATATTGTTTTTGATGATTTTGATTGGACATCAGAACCTAGACAAAATATTGTCTTCCAAAAACTAGATGATAACAACATCTATTTCCTGTCTGGTGGGAACTGCCTCAATCCACTTAGTGAAGTAATCTATTGCTGTTAGAATCCACTTGTGTTGAGCTGAGTATTGTGGATGTATTTCTCCTATAAAACCAAGGCCCCACTGTCTCAAAGGTGCTTCAGAAGATATGGGTTTTAAAGAAGGAGGCTATAATTTTCTTTTCCCATAAAAAATATGACATTCACGACATCTAGAAACATCTTTATAGACATCAGAAAAAATTCTAGGCCAGTAGAACCCAACCCTCAAAATCTTGTGCGCAGTGGTTTTCAAATAATGGTGGCCTCCACAGTAACCCTTATGGAACTTTTTGATGGTCTTCTCTGCTTCTTCTTCCAACAAACAGCTCAACAAAATCCCCCCTGGATCCTTCCAATATAAATATTGACTTACTATACAAAACTTTGTTGCTTTCAGTTTTAAAAATCTGTCCCTCGTTTTACTCAATTTAGGAGGAGTCTGCAAATTTATCAACATGTAAATGATATCTATATACCATGGGGAGTCAAGGAATTTTTGGGATATCTAAGGAGATCTTTCTTCCTCTGCACTTGTTGAAAATTCAGCCATGAAATTTATTCCTAAGATTTCACAATTGATATGTGCCATCAGCTTTGCAAGCCCCTGTCCCTTGATCAAATTTGTAGGTTTGATCTCAAGGTCATATTCTAACAACACAACTATCCATTTACTCATTTTCCCTTTAGGATCAGGCTGGGTTAAGATGTCTTTCACATAAATACTGGGTACATAAGCATTAGTATGATAATGAAAGATATAAACTCTAAACTCTTTCAAGGCCTTGACTAGTACATATGCCTACTTCTCCATGATATCATACTTAAGGGGGAATCCCCCAATGTCTTGATGTAATATGCTATGGGAATCTCAAAATTCTGCTCATCCTTCTGTAGAAAAACACTAGCAATTGTGTGCTCTGAAGCAAACGAGAACAAAATGAAATCCTTTTCCAAGTTAGGACTGGACAATATTGGAGCCTTGGTCAATGCCACCTTAATATCCTCAAAGTATTTTTTGGCTTCAAGGGTCCATTTTATTTCATTTCCTTTCTTGAGCATGCTAGTAATGTACTTTATGATTTTAGTAAGGTTAGGGATAAACCTTCTCAGAAAATCCACCTTTCCCAGGAAACATTGCACCTCCTTTTTACTTTTGGGTATGCCAATTTTCAAGATTCCCTCGACTCTGCCAGGATCTATCTTTGAAATAATGTGTCCCAACAAATTTCCTTCTTCCATGGTGAAATTTGATTTCTTGGGGTTCAACGAGATGTCGAACTTTCTACACTTATGAAATTCCCTTCTTAGATGCTCGAGGTGTTCTTCATCCGAAACAGAATATACAGTGATATCATCTAGGTAGATAACAATGAATTTGTGTTTTTCATCAACAAAAGCTATGTCCATAGCTCTTTGAAATGTTTCCCCTGTATTCATGAGCCCAAAATGCATCTTAGCATACATGAATGTGCCCCATGGTGTTGTGAATGCTATCTTTTCCTGATCATCAGGGTGCACCATAATATGATTGTATCCAGAGAAACCATCCAATATTGACATTTTCTGAGAACGAACCACTTTCTGTAAAATGTGATCCATCTTAGGTAGTGTGTAGTTTTCCTTTAGAGACACCCTGTTCATATTTATGAAATCCACACACAACCTGATTTCCCCACTCTTTTTCCTTCCTGGCACCAGATTTCTCACCCACTTAGAAAACCTCAGGGATACTATGATCTTGGAATCAAATAGCTTCTTTATCTCTTTCTCAATCAAGGGCAGCGACAAAGGATTTATCCTTCTTAATTTCTGTTTGAAAGGTTTGTGATCTTCCTTGATTTGGATCACATGTTGCATTATACTAGTGTCATAAAATTTCAGATCTTCATAGCTCCAAGAAAATACAATAGGGAATTCTTTCATTAAATTGATATATCTCTTCCTGACTTCAGGGCTGAGTGTTCTAGACAACTTAATGATCTTGGGATCCTCCTGGGTTTGAATGTTGCAATATTCAACATCCCCTTCATTTTCTGTAATTTTTGGACTCTGTTACACATTATTTTTGTCATCCCTATGAATGTTAATTATGTAAACCTATCTATTGCCTTCAGAGGGGTTAGTGGCCCGAGTTCCTGAAGAAAAAAGGGAGAAGAACTTTTCCTGAGAAAAGAAGTTGCATTCTCCTTTGTAAAAACCCTATTAAAGAGGATGCTCGCAGGTTGCTATATAGGAAGGGTGAAAAAATGCCTGATTTTCATAGGCTGCACCATAGCTAGGTCACTAAGTGTTCACAGGTTGCTATATAAGAAGGGTGCGAAAATGCTCATACGTGGGAAAATTGAGCATCTTCTTGATGCTTCTAGAAGAAGAAACTTCCATGGTGAGGTGGTATCTGAATGGTTTGGATCTTACTTGCTTTCATGATTTAGTGGGATCATCCTAACCTACTAACCTTATCCTCTTCAAATTATAAAAGGAGAGGAGCTCTCATGGAGAAGGTTAGCTTTGGAGCTTTGTATATTTTGGGATTAGCTTGGATTGGATTGAGCTTTGGAGATTGTTAGCTTGGATAGATGAGCCATTTTGTCAAGATAGATTGTGAATATTATCAGATCTATGCTCTCATAATTCTTGGAGTGGAAGCGTGTGGGGAACGAAGGATAGTTGGAAGGGACCTTACGACATCAAGGCCATGGTTGTAATCTCTCTTTCACATTTAATATGATACAATAATATGATTCTTTCCTATAAAGCTTGTTGTGTTTTATTGTATGATTCCTTGATCACATACATAGGTTTATATTGAGTTTATGTTATTACTATCACTTTGGTTGGTTGCGTTCTTTTGCAGGATCATCATTATATGAGTGTTGGAACGGAGCTAGGATGGCGATGGCGAGAGGAAGTGAAATTTAAATGGTATGTTACCTATCCCTCTTTAGTTAGTAAATTCAATATTTAAACATAAGGAAATCATCATGTTCTGGTGTGTTTTGTTCTAGATCTAGGTGGATCTAGGGAGATCAGTTAGTGCCCACACCTACCGATTTATCCTGTAACAAAATTGGCGACTCCACTGGGGAACATATTGTTTCCTAGTTATTCTAGTTTCCCCTGCTTTGATTGTTTGTTTTCTAGTTTCCAAGTCTGTGGGAGATCCATCTAGACTCTCTGGATCTGAAAGTTCACTTATACTCTTTTGTCCTTTTCCAAATTCTCTTTGATTTCAAGTAGTCTCGCACTATACTGGTCTACAGCTTATGAAAACCCCTTAGTTTCGCACCCTAATGTGTAATCCAGTGCGACATGTTCGCACCCTACCTGTGTCCAACCTGCGAACTCCACTGGTTTTTGCACTGCACCCTATAGCTAGGTTGTGAACCCATTTGAAATTAGGATTTCCTATATTTTTATGCCTACTTTTTCTTTGATCAGCTAGATTGAACTTTTGGAGCCTATATTGATCTGTTTATAGTCTGCTTGACATTCTTTGAGTTTCTTTTAACCATCTTTGCTTTGTTTGGTTTTGAAGGATTAGTCTCTTGCTTTGAGTGTCTTTCAATTCCAAAGCCTATGTTTTCTTTAGAATTGTTTAGGGAAAGATCAAAATTCTTCTGAATAGTTCCTTTAAAAGAAAACTTTTAGTTTGGGTTTCTTTGTTTTAAGAAAGTTCATTATTGCTTTTAGTGAAAATTTTGAAACAAAAAGATTTAATTTCTTGATTTATATTGGATTGGGGGCATCCTTGCATTTGAAGTAGCGGAATTGCATGATTCTTGGCATTTTTTGATATTAAATTATGAAAAATTTCCCCCCTCATGGCCGAGGGGGGGCCATGAATCATGCAATGGTGTACAATGTTTTTTGCTCATTTCTTGAGAATATTGATATTGATGAGTTTTAAGATTTTGGGACATTGTGCATCTAGTAATGATAAATGTTTTCTCCTTCTCATAGCATAGCTTTCATATAAATAAAAAGATTGCATCTTCATCTCTTTGCATAACTTTCGAGTCGGTCAAAAAACCATCTTGTCCACGCCATTTTCCTTTTGAGTAACAACAACCATAAAATAAAGCGCTTATACAAATTGATTAGACATTTTTATATTTTCTTGTAGCAAACCTACATTATATTAGTCGTAGGGATTTGGAATAGGTGTGAAAGATAACTTTCCAAAGCTGTAAACAAACATAGTATCTTGTGATAGGGAGAGTTAAATCCACTTACTACATTTTTTCCTGGGAAGCCCTTCTCACACAAGGGTAAATCACGAGGTCGCATTGAGACTGACAGAGTTACTCACCCTGCTTTGTTGGTCTTGGTGTAAAGATTACTTGTATTATGGGGGTTGCTTGATAGGTATACCCACAATGATGAGTGGAATCCTTTCAAGTTGATTTCGGGCTAGATACTCTGCCCTTGCACGTGGATCGGACTGTCGACTATTTCCTCAGGCATCGTTGTAGTGATTGGTAACCTTAGTGGCCTATCTCTTTAGGGTCTTTACACAAGGTGACTTTGGAGGGGAAAGTCTTCACGATACCTAGAATCGACGTTGGCCAAACTAACTCGGGATCCTTGGAGGGTATACCCACGATTATGTGTGGAAGCTTGCACCAGGGTGTAAGTCTATTAAGAAGGTCGTCAACGTAACTTTTCCACCCGCTCTATCTCGTCCACTTCTTACATTGTTCCCATGACGTTGGACTTCATCACCAACTAGTGAGCTCATTGTGAGAAGGTTTTGTTTGCTTTCTTTCTTACTAGATTTTTAGCGTGTGATGTTTGTTTTCCCTAGAGGAATCTAGATTGGATATTTATTTAATGGCGTCAGTTCTTGGAATGACCAATGAAGGAACCCATGCTCTAGGGGAACCTTTTGTTTTTCCTTCTTATGAAAACATTGGTCCTTTTCACATCGCTACTTTGAGCCTTCCAGGTCTCACTATTGGATTGTCGATGTGGTTGTTTTCCACTAAGGTAATCCCAAATGCAGTAAGTACTTCGGTCGTAAGCACTTCCCCCAAAGAACATCAACCTCATGTTGATCCTTCATCGTCTTCACCAGTAAGATATTCTTCGCCTTCTTCACTTGCAAGGTCTTCTTCCATTTCATCTTCTTCGCCGAGTGAAAGCTCTCAAGCTAGTAACTCGGTGAATAAAGAGAAAAATAAAAGGAAGAATAAGAAGAAGAAAAATAAGAAAGGATCCAAACTTCCAACCACTGCCGGACAAGTTGGAAAACAACCAGTTACTGTTGATCATGGTGGGAGTGTTGATGATGTCAAGATCACCCAAACAACCTGTAATCCCAAGTAACCTTGCAGGCTTTGTAAGGGTATCCATCTTCTTAAGGATTACCCTGGTCTATCCAAGGTTATAGAAGCATGGTATACACATCCTCGCCAACCCATGTCGTTAGCCTCTGAACAACATGTTGATGACTTCCCGTTAACTAGTCGCGATATAGTTGGGAAGAAGAAAAGTAGAGCCAGGTTCCCGTGTATGTTATGCAAAGGGCATCATCTAACTCATCTTTTCCCTCAAATGGAAGAAGCCTTGAAATTACTAGAAGACATGATTGTTTCACTGTAATGATCCCAAGCCAAATTCTTTCTTGGAATCACTA
Source organism: Picea engelmannii (assembly GCA_009831015.1). Taxonomy (NCBI): domain Eukaryota; kingdom Viridiplantae; phylum Streptophyta; class Pinopsida; order Pinales; family Pinaceae; genus Picea; species Picea engelmannii. The sequence goes on from ML791292.1 coordinate 656,709, forward strand.
ACTACTACTAATTTATTGAGTTATTAAGTGCATACAAGATTCATCAACACATGGAGATCACAATATATTCAATATGTAGAAGCACAAGCAAGGATCTGACCCTTTTATTATGAGCAATGTAAGATCAATACAATAGATGACCGATCTGGCATAAACCCCAGATGGCTGTACAAGCAATAGATATGAGCTGCTACAAAATGCTCCTGCTAATACAAAATAATGCCTCCAAAGGATGAATAAGAAATGAAGATCAATACAAGTAGATCTGAATGCCAAACTCTCCAGCTGAAGAATGCCACGCTCCAATAGAAGGCTGAAACCCTCAATAACTTGGCCCTGCTACCAAAAGTGACCAATCACCCTAAGAAATATGCCAATTGATAGATCGGGTGATGGTAAGAATAATCCAGGTGCCTGAATCTCCAAGATCCCTCTCAATATCCGTAGATCTAAATTTCCCACTGAATGGGGTGCCCCACTAGATGACTAAAACCCTAGCTAGTTCGACCCTGATGAAGGAGGCCTCCAAATTCTCTGAAACTCTCCAAGAATATATATCGGGCGATGGTAAGAATAACCCAGGTGCCTGAATCTCCAAGATCCCTCTCAATCTCCGTAGATATGAATTTCCCACTGAATGGGGTGCCCCACTGGATGACTGAAACCCTAGCTGGTTCGGCCCTGATGAAGGAGGCCTCCAAATGCTCTGAAACTCTCTAATAATATAGATTGGGCTATGAGAATCCCATGGGAGAAGTTTCAGACTTAGATCTCAAGCAGATCTCCCTAGATTTGAGTTTTACTGAATTACAGGACGTCCCCTATGGTTCCAAGACTTCCCAATCTGCAGACAAATGTAGAATGATGATAACCCTCCAGAAAATCCCTCAAACTAATGGTCCTGCCCCTTCTGAAGCACTATATGGAGATGGACTGAGACTAGAATGGTGTGGAGGAGTCTTTCATCCCCGAGACCAAGCTGCGGAACAAGGTCAGTGGATATTTCACCACTGAGTTGCTCACAAGGGTTTGTACAACAAACCCCCAAACTGAATGCTCAAGAGAAATAGAAAATGCTAATCCAAAACCATAATCAGTAATAGGTGCACCCCAACCTCTTACTTATACTTTTCCTTTTAATTCTCTGTTGAGTTAGGTTAACTCCGAGGGTTAATCTTCTATTCTTCTATTGAGTTATCTTTTACTCCTTTATCCTTTTCCTTTCTTAAGTCAACTTAAAAATATAACTTTTAACTTCTTGAATTTCCCCCCTTCAGTATGAGACTATGACCTAGTGGGGGTGCCCAGGCCACTGAGTCTCCTTATCACCTCTCTAAGAGGTGGGGGACATTACAGTTTCCCCTGCTTGAAATTTCTTATCCTCAAGCAATTCCAAAACTGCTTCTCTAACCACATGCTCCTACTCCCAAGTGGCATCCTCAATGGGTAAATCCTTCCACCTGATCAGATACTCCTTGATGCTTCAGTTTCAGAGCCTCTTCTCTCAAACTTATAACACCTCCTATGGAATAAAAACAAGTTGTCCCTCCTCATCCATGGGAGGTAATTCCTCTATAGGCCTAACATGTTGACCGAGGGCTTTCTTAAGGCACGAGACAAGGAAGACGTTGTGAATTTTGCTACCCTGTGGAAGCTCCAGCTCATAAGCTACTGCCCCTATCCTCCTGCTGACTCTGTAAGGTCCAAAGAAATGTGGCTGCAGTTTCTCCGCTCTGCTTCTTTTAATGGAGGCCTGCCTGTATGGTTGCAACCTCAAATAGACTAAATCACCCATCTCAAAGGTATAATCAACTCTGTGCTTGTCTGCTTGGACCTTTTGCTGGTTTTGTGCCCTCTGTAAATGATCCTTCAATTCCCTGAGAATGTCTTGGCTCTACTGTATCCAATCCTGTACCATCGGAGCACTACTGTCACCAAATGCAATCTCCACAAATGATAAAGGATCATAGCTATATAAAGCTCTGAAGGGTGACATGCCAATGGACATATGTTGGGTAGTGTTGTAGCAATATTCTCCCAAATGTAACCATCTGACCCATGCTTTATGTTGTCCTGCTACATAGTTTCTGAGGTAACCTTCCACCCATTTGTTGACTATCTCAGTCTGACCATCCATCTGAGGGTGATATCTAGTACTAGGAGTCAATGCCGTACCCACTAATATGAACAACTCCTGCCAAAACGTACTCATGAATCTGCTATCCCTATCACTGATGATGGTTTTGGGTAGGCCATGTAGTCTGAACACCTCTATGAAAAATAATTCGGCCACCTGTGCTACATTGAAGTCTGTGACTATGGGAAAAAAGTGTGAAAACTTCATCAACCTGTCTACCACCACGAAGATGCAATCTTTCCCCTATGCTCTGGGCAATCCGGTGATGAAATCCATGGATATACTTTCCCACTTGTGCTCTGGAATAGGTAGGGGATGCAATAGTCCTGCAGGGTGCGTGTGCTCATCCTTGTTTTCTTGGCATGTAGGGCATTATTTGACATGCTTCATCACATATTCCTTGAGGCCTTTCCATGCAAACCTTTCTCTCACCTTCTTGTATGTCTTACTGATGCCCTGATGCCCCGCTACTAGTGAGTTATGACATGCATGAAGGATCTTAGCTTTGAGAGCTGATCCAAGAACTAAAAAGATCCGACCTTTGTAATAGATGAGGTCATTTATGACCCTAAAGTTGTCATCCTGTATTTGCCCATCCAATAATTGACAAGTGAACTGATCCTTTGCATATTCCACTATCAAGTGTTCCTTCTAGTCGATTGACATACTAGACATGGAAAAAATGGATGGCCTTCTGGATAATGCATCGGCCACTGCGTTGTTATTTCCTTTGACGAATTCAATGTCAAAGTCGCAGGCTTGTATTTTTCTTACCCATTTTTGTTGTCTTTCATTCAAATCCTTCTGCTCCAATAGATATTTAAGACTATTATGCTCTGATTTGACCACAAACCTTGCACCTACCAAATATTGTCTGAATTTGGCTAGTGCATGCATGATAGCTAGCATTTTTGTGTCGTAAATGCTATAAAGTAGTTCAGGACCTCTGAGTTTCCGGCTTTCATAGGCAAGGGGGTGCCTGTTCTGCATCAACACGGCCCCTATACCTTCCCCCGAGGCATCACACTCCAAAGTGAAGGGTATGCCAAAATCAGGAAGAGCTAGAACTGGGCAGGTGCTCATGACCTCTTTCATTTTCTCCATCGTGACTTGGGCCTCATCATTCCATTTGAAGGATCCCTTTTTGGTTAGGTTAGTCAAGGGTGTGCATAGTTGAGAAAACCCTTTGACAAATTTCCTATAGTATGTGCATAGGCCCAGGAATCCCCTTAATTCTGTGAGTGTTTTTGGAGTAGGCCATTCCCTAATGGCTATTATTTTCTCCTGGTGTACTTATACCCCTTTTTCCCCTATGATGTGTCCCAAGTAAATCACTTCTATCATTCCAAAATCACACTTGGATTCCTTGGCGTATAGTGATTGTTCTTCCATGATTGAAAGGATTTGGTCCACATGTCAAAGGTGTTCCTCCCAGGTCTTGCTGTAAAGGAGCAAGTCATCAAAGAATACCAACAAATGTTTCCTCAGTTTTTTGTTGAACACATGGTTCATGCAAGACTGAAATGTGGCTAGGGCATTGGTTAACCCAAAGGGAATCACCAAAAACTCATAATGGCCATAGTGACACCTAAAGGCTGTTTTTGAGATGTCCTCCTCCCTCATCTTGATTTGATGGTAGCCCGAGCAAAGATCAATTTTTTTGAAATATATAGCTCCATGCAGCTCATCCAACAACTCATCAATCCTGGGTAT
>ML791292.1:676551-694197 GCA_009831015.1 Picea engelmannii
TTACTGTAATCAGATTTTCATCTATCATATTTCTGTATTCTGTTTAGATCAGTTCAGCTTATGCTCATGATTCGAATGGAAGAACTTCTCATTGCTTAGTGTGACCCTACATTACTTATGTATTTGGTTGTATAAACCCTGCATTCCAATGTATTTGGTTGTCTAAGCTATATTCTTCACACCTCTTTTGTTATCTAGCCTCTGATTTACAGTTCCTAAAAGCACTGGTTCATTTAATTATCTGATAAATAATCTTTTCATTGCACTATCTTAGTATCCCATTGATCCACCTACTAAAAACAATCCATTTCTTAAGTTACCAGGCATACTTAGTTTACAACCCTAAGTAGTTTCCTGGAGAGTTAACAGGACCGAACCACTCCTTCTTAGGGTTTGTTAAACATACTTTGAGGGACTCGTCTGAAGGATGAGCTTAAATTGACAAGCATATGTTATCCTCCTCAAGCTTGCGTAAAAATAAAGAGGTACTTGCCAGAAATGGTGGGGGGAAAATTGGGAAAGAAATGTGTCTAAACCTGTATTCCATGGAAGAGTCACTTTTGAACATGACACCCTTTCACTCACCTTGTGTCTAGGTTGGAAAATCCACTTGTCTCTTGATCATACTCATTTATAAGATTACAAATCGGTCTGTGATCCCTGTTGTTGAGTCAGTGTTTCCAAGACAGTTGTCATGTCGTCAATATGTTCAAAGAGAAGTTCAACCTGGAAATCCTTCTATTGCGTCGACCATTTCTGCAGTCCTTAAAGATTTCTATTGCATCGACCATCCTTGAGTCAGTCCTGAATCACTTGTTACTCCGATCTACATCAAATCTTGTTAGTTGTTTCGTGTCATTGATGTGGGATACATTAAGGCCCTCCTATGACGAGTATTTTCCTGTCGACTTCAACTCATTATTCAGGAATTAGAATTAGAAACCAATTCATACCTTGGAACTTGCATGCCTCAATGGTAGGTTTCCTCGCTTTCGATAATGGGTTTTCATTATCGACCCTTGATCGAGAGATTCCGTCGAGTGTTCGACCTCATCTCATTGATTCACATTCGTTGGATTGTACCAGAGTACCTTGGGAATCATTGACATTAATGGTGAGTTCCCTTGCAGTTGTTAACGGTATACACTAATGATCGGTAATCAAGTGGTTTCCACCATGTTTGACTTCAACGCATGTATTCACATGGTTAGATTCGTACTATAGACTGGTGGAGATGAAGACCCTGGATCTTTTCTGACAGATTCAGTTTGCGTTGGAGTATATTCAGTTTGTACTGTTGCATAGATCCACATTGTATGTATCGTGGCTATGTTCAAATTTGAGTCTTTAACACATAGATCCACAGTGTATTTTTGGTGTCTATGTTCAGATTTGAGTCATATTGGCATGGACCCACAGTGTATGTTTGGTGGTCATGACCTGTCTTACTTGACATGGATCTTCGCATGTTGAAATTTATGCTCTGAGTCATTTGTATTCTGAGTATGGGAATGCCTACCTCAGTGATGATATATCATTGTACTATATTTGCTTGTTTGTTGGCAGGTTTCTGACCGTCTGTTCCTTGTTCCCTACACACACTCGACAAAGTATTTCAGCTATCACTCTGTTCTAAATTCATACTTTGGGGGGATCTCTGTTACACATTATTTTCATCATCCCTATGACCGTTAATGAGGTAAACCTATCTGTTTCCTTCAGAGGGCTCAGTGGCCTAAGTTCCTGAAGAAAGAAGGGAGAAGAACTTTTCCCGAGAAAAGAAGTTGCATTCTCCTTTGTAAAAACCCTATTAACGAGGATGTTCACAGGTTGCTATATAGGCAGGGTGTGAAAATGCCTGATTTTCGTAGGCTACACCATAGCTAGGTCGTGAAGTGTTCATAGGTTGCTATATAGGCAGGGTGTGAAAATGCTCATACATGGGAAAAATGAGCATCTTCGCGATGCTTATAGAAGTAGAAACTTCCATGGTGAGGTGGCATCCGAATGGTTTGGATCTTACTCACTTTCATGATTTAGTGGGATCATCCTAACCTCCTCACCTTATCCTCTTCAACCTATAAAAGAAGAGGAACTCTCATGGAGAAGGTTAGCTTTGGATCTTTGTAGCTTTTTGGATTAGCTTGGATTGGATTGAGCTTTGGAGATTGATAGCTTGGCTAGACGAGCCATTTTGTCAAAATGGATTGTGAATATTATCAGATCTATGCTCTTAGAATTCTTGGAGTGGAAGTGTGTGGGGAATGAAGGACAGTTGGAAGGGACCTTACGACATCAAGGCCATGGTTGTAATCTCTCTTCACATTTAATATGATACAATAATATGATTCTTTCTTATAAAGATTGTTGTGTTTTATTGTATGATTCCTTTATCACATACAGAGGTTTATATTGAGTTTATGTTATTACTATCACTTTGGTTGATTTCTTTCTTTTGCAGGATCATCATTGTATGAGTGTTGGAACAGATCTAGGATGGCGATGGTGAGAGGAAGTGACATTTAAATGGTACGTCACTTATCCCTCTTTAGTTAGTAAATTCAATATTTAAAACTTAAGGAAAGCATCATGTTTTGGTGTGTTTTGTTCTAGATCTAGGTGGATCGAGGGAGATCAGTTAGTGTCTACACCTACCGATTTATCCTGTAACAGACTCCTAGCCACATCATTATTATCAAAGAGTTTCTTCAATGGGACCAGACCCTTGGGAATGATGTTACTTTTCAGTTGAACTATATCTCTACCTGTAATCTGATTTTTGAAGTACCCATCCTTTGTGAAAGAATCTGTATCTACCTCTTCATCACAATATTCTTCATCAATGTTCAAATTTTCAAATCCATTTTCCAATTTGAGGAAACATTCTATTTGTTTATCATCATCAAAAACCTGCTAGTACTTAATATTATCAGGCACTATTGGTCTGTGCTTGATCTCAACCTCATATCCCCTACTAGGAAATAATGGAATTTTAAAAACTAAAGATGAAGTGGCAAGGGAATCAACTATCTGATTCAGACCCCTTGGAATCATTGAGAGGATATATTATGAAAATTATTCAAGAAGGTCAAGCACTGTATTCCTATATGCTCTTAATCTGGTGTGTTTGGATTTATATATTCCCTTCACCTGATTTATGATCAACTCAGAATCCCCATGAACAACTATCTTCTTAGCACCCATTTCTTTTAAGGCTTTAAATCCTAATACCAATGCCTTGTATTCATCTATATTGTTTGTGCAATCAAAAGCCAGCTTATAAGAGCATATTTTGGTAGCCAACTTGGGGGGTTAATCCACACACCCGCTCCTGCCCCCTCTTTGTTGAGAGCACCATCAAAACTCATGATCCACATCTCATCTTTTGCACTGTCCTTCTGCTCTGAAAACTTCTCAATCTGCTGATCAAATCTATGTTTTCCAGCCATGTCAATATTTGTACCTTTTTCTTCAAAACATAGATCATTGAAGAAAATAGAAGACCCCAACTCCATTTCCACAACGTAGCTAGGATGATTATTCGGTTGCAACTTTTTGGTGACCATGTATTTGAGAAAAACCTCTCTATACAACCTCCTTTCTTGACCAAAGACATGGATGGTGGCGTATGACATGTCCATATACATAGTTCCCTTCAATTTTGCAGCCCATGACCTAGATAGCAGCATGCCAAATTTGGGAGGAATATCAGCCACCACTACATCCATCACCATGTTCTTTGCTGGAATTTGAGACAAAGAAACAAATAGATATTTGAGTTGGCCTAGGCATTTCAACTTTCTTGAATAAAAGGAGAACAAATATTTTTAAGGCCTTATGATGTCCTGGCCCAATTGGTCCATGACCACCTTGGGAATGAGGTCGTGGGATGCTCTAGAATCCAACATAGCATTATGAAGATTCATTTCATGAATCTTCAAACTGACATAGAAAGGTGGAGCTTCATCAATATCATCACTTTCATCCACATGAGGGCCAAACAAGATGGCATGATGATCATCTTGTATGTTTAGAGTATCAGAAGTGTGTTCCATCTTGAGCATCTTGATGATCTGATTTCTGTATTCAATGTTCTTTATCAACTCGTTGAAGGGTACAAAGATTTTAATCTTGGCCATTTCACTTTCAAAATTAAAGGAAGAGGAGGTCTTCTCTACCTCCTTGTTGAATATCTCTTTCCTTGTTTCTAGTATTTTCTTCTGGGGATCTTCTTTTTGCTTCCCTTTGTCCAAAACATCTTTTGCAGGAGAGTATTTTTTGGGCCGACTTGAAGAAGGTATGTTATTCTGAGCTTCTTTGGTGGGGTTTCCCTTTGGAGTATTTCCCTTTGTGGGGTTTGCAGGTATTTTCTGATTTCGAAGGTTATATTTCCTCTAGAATTGCATGATGGAATTATTCAATCCTGTTTGGTAATCTTCCCTTTCTACTGATAACCTTTCCTCCTCATCTTGCATGAATATCTCATTTTCATCCATGAACTGGTCATGTTCTTCTTTGGTAAAAAACACCTCTATTTCTTTATCATCACAACAATTCATGTTGTCCTCAAAATATCCATCATAATTCTCATTCACATAATTATTTTGAAAAGGAGGCCTTATTTGTTGGTCCCCCTGATTTCCTTGATTTCTTTGATCGCCCTAATTTCTTTGATGTCCCTGATTTATATGATCTCCTTGATTTATTTGTATGATTTGTGGGATTGCTGGTCTTATCTGATTTCTGGGTGGGTCATCAGCTTGTTCTCTGGTGTTAGGCTTATTGTCAAAGTCCATTCTCTCCATCATTTTATCCATGGTTTTCATCATCGTTTCAAACCTTTCTTCTGATGTTTGTGAGGTTGAAGGCTATGCCTTATCTTGAGATCTGTTCATGTCCCTGTCAAAGTCAGATTTGATCTTTCATTAAGCCATCAGATTTACCTCAACTTTTATGGCATCAATCATCATATAATCTAATGAAGAAGATCTTTGTTCCCTCAATAACAAAGAAAAATCACTTTCAAAAGAATTAACATATCTAAGTTGAGAAGCTTTGGGGGGGGGTTACCTCAGTAGGAATCATATTATAAACCTTTACAAATCTGGCTGAAAAATACTGCACTGTTTCGTTAGGTGACCTCCTCATGTTTTTATACTGAGTCAATAATTGAAGGGGGTTCTTCTTGTCACCCCATTTTGCAAGAAAAATGGTTTCAAAGGCCTCAAAATTTATGATACTATCTGATGGAAGAGCTCTGAACCATTTCCCCACTTCTCTTGCAAGAATTTGTGCAAACAATCTCATTTTTGCGTCTTCAAAATATACTTCTTCCAAGTCTATAAAATCATTGAACTAGTCTAGATGTTTCTGGGCTGACACACTACCTTCAACATCATACAGTTTGATCCTTAAATTATACTCTTGAGGTAAATCATGTAGCTGAGCAAGAAGTACAAGAGGAGAAAATATAGCTGCTATGGCTACTATGAGGGGTTGAATTGGTTGTTGGTTCTAAGTATGAATCACTATAGGCTTCGTAGATGCAACTAAAATCAAATCTTGGAATTTGTTTTTCATCAAAGATGACCTCATTCAAACAAGATTCAGATTTAGTTATGAATAGAGTTTGTTCAAATTTTACATCAAACTCAAGGTCTTCAATGCTTGTTAATCCATCCTTAGGAAAGGATAGATATCGGTCTAAACACAAAACTGGTCCTATTTTCCTTTCTTTTCTTTTGTGTACAAGCTTTTCAGGATCAGACACATGGATTGCAGCTTCTGGGTTTGGGTTTCTCCTAGTGTGAATTCTCTTATGAGCTAATATTTCTAGCTCAAACTGCTTGGTGCAACTGGTCTCTTGGTAATGGAGTGGCTAGGGAAAAAATAATCTCAGCCAATAAGGTATTTGATTCATTGTCACCCTCAGTAATCAAAACTAAATCTTTAAGTCATTCCTTTCCCAGGGAAGATTTCTCTTTCGGTCCCCGACAACAACGCCATAATGTTAGCACTCTATAAATTTTGTCTGGCTGATAGACAAATGACATAGGTAACTGTTTCAACCAGCTTTAGATCTGGGCACTAGCCTGCTCATCTCAAAGAGGGCTCTCTCGTGTCACTTGATATTTATTTGGAAATCGGTGGCTAGATTTTAGTTAGTTTTTTTTTTTTTTATAAAGTTGTTGGCAAGGAAGGGGAGGTTCACTTAGGGATATGGAGTTGAAATTATGAAAGTGAATGAAAATAATGACTGGCCAGTAGAACTCTCCAGAGGATAAAGGCTAAATGAGGCAATGAATATGAGTTGTAAATTCGTATTTAAGCAGAGTGTAGAAGAAGGAGAAAACAAGTAACCACATCAGAGCATTACTGAAATGAATTCTGAATTAATTAGGAATAAAATTACACAGTTTAAATCACTTAAGATGAGAGAATCATAAGATGAATTATGATCTTTTAACTATCCAATTTAAACATAAGAAAATGCAAATGGAATTAAAGAACACAGGAAATACATACAATGAAAGGAGACAAAACTCATATCACCACAACTAGAATCTTTTCATAGAGACTATTGTCACAGGGGCAGACCCAGGTTTCAACGCTTCAACAACACACCAACAAAACCCTAACTACTGTCCCTTTCGGAAACACCTGCGAAGCAGATGAAGTCTCACCCAAGGTAGAGTCAGGGGTGGTTGCAGGAATCAGATGTCTTCAACCTAGCTAGGACACAGATCTATGATTACAACACCTTAACAGATCCCTTAGCAATTGTCATTCATTAGTACCTAGCCTTTGTCTACAACACAGATAAACCCTAATTACAACATAGCAAAGTATTCAACAAGATTCAACACATTAAAGCACTAAGCATATCAACATAGATCAGATATAGCATCTTATTCACATCATTAGGCACTAAGCTATAATATTCATCTAAGGATACATCATTGCACTAAGCATTAATCATATGAACCATAAAAAAACCATAATGCAAAAATAAACCACAACACATGATATACGTGGTTCACCCCCAGCCTGGGGCTACGTCCACCAACTCTTCTTCTTATTATTGTCTTATGTCAATCATTTACATGCACAGAGCCACAGGGTCCTACTCCGCATAAGACATGAGATCAGCGTGCACCTTGCCAGATCCTCCTTCCACGAGCTAGGTTACAACAAAAATCCTTTACATAGTCTCTTATAGTCACTTTCACTTAGCCTTGCAATCCTCACATAGTATGCACAAAGCATTTACAACTATCACTTGCACTTAGCACATTGGCCTTCACTTGCCCTTAACACCTAACATCACACAACCTACTTACTTCACCTATCTTTCTATTTATACATTAGAAAAGGGCCTGAACATGGGTAAACCCATGGGCCGACATCCCCATACCCATTACATAAGCCCAAAACCAAAAAATCCGTAAAAGGGGCCAAGATCCTGCGATCTCCGCTTTGACTTGCGCTTCGCCTTCGAAAACATGTCGAAGTCCAAAAATAGGTCAAAACTCAACAAGGATCTCCAAAACTTGGTCAAGGTCCAATAGGCCCCAAACACTCACCTGTGACTCATCTCGAGTCACTCTAATCTGGGTAGCTTTGCCTCAAAATCCTCGAGCCTGGCTCAAGCTACTTCAATCTGCTACTGCGCCAAGGCCTCCTGCTCGATGAACTCCTAAAGAACTACCTCTTTCATAGGTCCTTTGAAGCGTTTCTCAATTGCAGTGACTACCTGTTCTAGTTCTTCTCCTCGTCCTTAAATCTCTTCGAACAATTGGCAAGCTACATCCTGGACTGGTTGGAGCTTATGAATTACTTCCATGACTTTTCTCTATATGGCATGGACATGCTGTTGAATAATGCATTGTTCCTGGGATCGTTTCATTCTCTCAACTGTTGACAAGAGCTTTAGCTATGCCTGTACCATTTCTTCTTGCTACTTTTCATCCTTAATTTGTGACTCCAGTGTCTTCAGTTCAGGGTACTCAATAAGTCTCTCATACGTTTGCGCACTTCTACTGCTAAGTTGTTGAAATTCCAAAGCTAATGCTCTGATCCTCTCAACTGCACTCTGGGCAGTGACTTCTCTTTGGTCTTGCACATTCTGTGGAGTACTTGGTACTATTTGTATCTCTATATCTACTATTCTCTATTGAAGCTACTAAATGGCTTCAGAAAGCCTCGCCACTTGATGGTCTATGGGTCTTCCTCCTTTTTCTCTAAGCCTGTGACAGAGCGAAGTGCTCTGTTGACTGATTCTTTGACTTTGACCTGCTCTGTGAGAAAATGTTCTTTCTCCTGCTAGATCTATGCTTTCTCCTCTTCGAACTTCGTTTGGAGGGAAACCTTCTCCTACTGTGCATCCCTGCATTTCTCTATTACTTCCTCGTGTGCTTGCTTCAGGGCCACTATGGCCTATTCTATTTCTTCCTGTGCATGACGAAGGCGAGCTTCGGTCGCATCGGCTAGTTTGGGGAGTTGGGTAGGTTCATGTCCAAACTATGTTTCTTCTGATGGCGGGGGCGTAGTGGACACTACATGGCTAGAGTGAAGGGTCTGCTGTACCCCTCGTAGTTCTGCTTCAATTTTTCATACATGGTCTCTTTCTTAGCTTCATTTCTCTGCAAAATATCTTTCGAGATGTATGATACAACTGCGATGATGAAGTCAAAGTCATCGAGTGTGAGCACAGTTTATAGCTTGGTCTTACTAGCTTTTGACTTCTTCCACGATGTGGGTTTCATGGGAGAAACCTTTCTTTTGTTAGATGGATCTGCGTCATCAGGGGGGTTCTCTGGTAGTGTTACTTTGCCTTTCTTCTGCTGGTGTTCTTTTCCATTGTTCTCTTCTTTATATAATTCATCATAACCTCCTCCTCCAGGTGATTCTGAAGTAGTTTCTTCTGATGCACTTCTCAGTTGTTGGACCTCTTCTGTCTTCTTCCTTCTGCTAGTTCCAAGTGTATCATGCCCTTCACGAGTGATCATCGGGCTTCCAATTAGTTCAGGATTGGACAGTTCTGTGGGGTCAATAGAGATAAGGAGCTCTGTAGGCCACTCCTTAGTTATTTATTCTAGGTCCTCCTTTGTGAGTTTTTAGTAACTTTGTAGTACTTCTTTGTGTTTGTCTCCATGTCCAGTGATGTAGATAAAATGTTTGTCTGTGTGGAACTTCACAAATGGCATGAACCTGTGCAGAGTGTTCGATGTTATATGAGGGACAAACTCAATATCCCTCTTTAACTGTAGGTAATAGGTGTGGAACACCACGTTTGACTGCCATTGTTTTCCCATATTGCTCGAATACCAAAGCAAAGTGAACTTCGTGGCTAAGGGTTCACATGGTTCTAGTTTAGGGAAGGTTGCACCTTTCGACATATCCCAAGATATGAACGCGATGAGTATCAACAACCAACTAAAATGGAGCTCATAGCCTTGATCCTAAGATTCGTTGCAGTCTTGGTCTAACTGGTTCACTAAGTACTTTTCCCAATTCATATGTAGCCCCTCCACTCATTTCCCCACAAGGTCGACAACAAACCTTGTGACCTGCGTGGGTTTTTTCTTCCAGACTATATTACCAGCAATCAATTGGAAAGTAAGGCACACTACACCATTCTGGATGGAGGCTACCTTGTAGCCTTGCTTCCCCTTCTCCACATTATCAAATGTATCTTTAATCTTCTATGTCAGGGCATGGTCTCTAGCCTTCATTGGGTAAAAGTCTTGTGGGTATGGTCCTTGCATGCTCAATTCGATGATCCAATGGATCAACGTTGGGTCAACAGTGATGCGTTTGTCTAGCCACAGGTAGCCTCCATGGAAGCTTGACAACAAGAGCTTAACACATGCGTTAACCTCCTAGTTCCTTCCAAAATGAGGTATTTTCATCACGTTCACAATAGTGGAATGCGCGAGGTCCATAGTCTATGGTTGGAGGATTATCCTCGACTTCTTCCCCTTCGTCCTAGTCAAATACTTGTGAGGGCAGAGCATGATGAAGTTCTTGTGATATCCTTGGTTAAAGTTGTTGATATTTAGTGTCATGATATTATTCAACTGAGGCTTGCTTGTGCGTATCCCCTTCGGGAGGTACGCAGTAACTAAGGTGTAGTTGAAGTCCTTGGGAACACTGTCATGATTCACTGTGCCAACCAGAGGTGAGATATAGTCAGTTAGGAAGGATGGGATTAAATTCGCATTTTCCAAGTCATCTCAATGCTTGGTTCTTTTATCGATCACAGCTTGGGATGGTCTAGATCCACGAGCAATCAACGAGGAGGCTTGCATTCCTCTCATCGATGAAGCTTGAATTCTAGAGGACATCACCTTCTCAGCCATGAGCTCGATTAAAACCTCTTTGATAAAAAATTTTGCAACGCTGAGTTCGTTCGACATGCATGCTCAAGATCGGATAACTCAGGTCGATGAACAAATATTCAATGCAATAAAACATGCAACGAAACCATTTGTTGGCAAAGGGGAAGACCTAGGGTTCAACGCTTCAACAACGCACCAACAAAACCCTAACTACTGAGCCTTTTAAAAACACTTGTGAAGCAGATGAAGTCTCACCTGAGGTAGAGGCAGGGGTGGTTGCAGTTATTAGATGTCTGCAACCTAGCTGGGACACAGATCTGTGATTACAACACCTTAACAAAGCACTTAGCAGTTTTCATTCATTAGTACTTAACCTTTTTCTACAACGCATATAAACCCTAATTACAATGTAGCACAGTATTCAACAAGATTCAACACATTCAAGCACTAAGCACATCAACATAGATCAGATCTAGCATCTTATTCACATCATTAGGCACTAAGCTATCATATTCAACTAAGCATACATCATTGCACTAAGCATTAATCATATGAACCATAAAACAACCATAATGCACAAAGATACCACAACATAGGATATACGTGGTTCACCCCCAGCCTGGGGCTACGTCTCCCAACTCTTCTTCTCGTTATTGTCTTTTGTCAATCATCTACATGCACAGAGCCACAGGGTCCTACTTTGCATATGACAAAAGATCTGCGCGCACCTCGCCAGATCCTCCTTCCCCGAGCTAGGTTACAACACAAATCCTTTAGACAGTCTTTTATAGTCACTTTCACTTAGCTTTGCAATCCTCACACAGCATGCACAAAGCATTTACAACTATCACTTGCACTTATCACATTGGCTTTCACTTGTCCTTAGCACCTAGAATCACACCACCTACTTACATCGCCTATCTTTCTATTTATACATTACAAAAGGGCCTAAACATGGGCAAACCCATGGTCCGACATCCCCATACTCTTTACATAAGCCCAAAACCCAAAATTCCCTAAAAGGGGCCAAGATCCCGCGATCCCTACTTCAACTTGCGCTTCGCCTTCGATAGCCTATCGAAGTCCCAAAATAGGTCAAACTTGACCAAGGATCTCCAAAACTTGGTTAAAAGACAACAAAGACTTCAAAAGCTTCGGCATATGTATTCAATTCATTTCTAGAAATTTACAATAGAGTTCAGAACAACTAAGAAGGTGCCCTTGCACTTATGCCAACATTAATACATTCAAAACCTCTATCATTTATAAAATTTAGTGTTCCTTTCAATTAGAAACCGATTACAATAGATGAATTGAAACGTTTCAGCTTCTAAAACTGACTACAATAATTTCAACTGATAGTCTCGGTATGTGAACCAATTTACAATGATTAATAAAAAACGTTTCATAAACCAATGACCGATTTCTCTGACTACTCGAATTTTTTCCTCACCATTTGTCCTTCTTTGGTCCTCTGTCGAACTTGCCAATTTGGTGACACTTGGAGGCTATTTGCTGGTTCTTGGAAAACTACATTTTGTCTTTCCCAACCGCACTATCTCCTTCAACTGCAAGTCAGAAGGGATCTTGTAATCCATCAGCTCCTTGATCAGGATCTCTAGGTCAATGAAACATGCATAAGTCATGTTGGCAGTCTGATATTCATTTTCTTGAACTGATTCAAGATCTCAAAATCTGTGGTCAAATACTCCACCAGGTTTGTCCCCTTCAAGTTTTCCTTCATGCTTTCAAACTTGGAGTGATCCATTCTGCATTGGGTGAGGAGAGAGTTGTATTACTCATGATCATACAATTTTCCTTTACCATCCCAAAATGGTGGGAGGCCTTTGATGAACAAATCGTCAAACATATATTTGAATTTCTATATACTCTGCTCCATCTACATGGCCTTGGTTTGGAATGATTTAAGCAGGTTATGCTTGGAAATGATCCTCCTGGCCCAAATGATCAATGTAGTCCTGTCTTTTACCCCAATGGTTTGAAGTTCAGATGTGGGGATGGAATTCAACAAATTTATATCATTATGTGCCCACTCTGAGGGTTTTTTTGCCAACGTCTCATTCACAACAATGCACCTACTCCTAGCTGTGATGGCCATGCTATCTTTGTCATTTATGAAATTTAGTTACACCCTAAACTTGGAAGCTTCAACAATAATAGAATCTCAGATGACATGTTTGGCTCCCTGCAACAGTCCTTTGCCTTTCAAACTTATCTTCAACTTGTCTACTCTTTCCTATAAAGCTTGATTCTCTTTCTAGAAATGGGCCATATTCTCATTTCTTGTTGCAAATTTTCTATATCTCCCTTAAGGCTATTGATTTCTCCTTCCTTCAGGATAACTTGTGACATAGCCTAGACAAGTCCTTCAACGCTTGGCCCAGTTTCTATAGTACAAGGTATAACTACAACCATGTTTGATACTTTTGTCTTTCTTTGTGACCAATTTACCTTTTCTTTCTCTAGCTACAATAATTTGGCCTTGTAATTCAATGCTTCTTGTTGAAATGCCTCTTTTTCTTGTTCCAAAGCAACCAACTCTGTTGTTTGTGGATGCTCGGTGGTAGACATCTTTATTTTTTTCTTCAAGCTTTGAATCAACTTGTCTTTCTCTTCTAAGGAAGTTTTCACTCCCCGAGGGCCTTCATATTCTAATCTCTTGACTTGAGTCTACCAAGCTCTGCTGGATGCTTTCTCTTGTCTTAACTGTCCCTCCAACTTAATTGCATGAGTTTTGAACCTTGAAATCTTCAAGCTCAGACCCAAGTAGTCCAAATATGGCATGTCATTGGTGTTTCTGTGGAATTTCACCTTGTCTGGGGCATTGATGTTTTCATAATGTAGCTTAACCTCAGACACTTTATCCTCATCTGCAACGATTATATTGAGTGTCTTCTTCTCTTTATCTCCGACTGAGAACAGAGAAGACTTATGCTGAGAAATCCTTTCTAACTCAGGTATCAACTCTCTTATTTCACTCATGTCTAAGCTTCCATTCACAACATATTTCTTTGCTAAATCTTCTTTAGATTGATAGACTGCTCCAGGTGTTTTTTTATCAAAAATATGTTTTTTGCTGCTGAAAGCTCTTGAGCTGCTTTCACTTTGGGCATGATTCTTTTACCATATTCTTCCTTGCTGGTGCCACTCTCCACCATATCCATACTTACTTTCTCCTTAGGCTCTTATTCCTCCAGATCTACTATCTGTGGAGATTGTGTGATCTTTATCTTCTTGGGAGCAGTTTGATGACTACTGGTTCCTAGGGCTTCTGAAATGATTCTCTTGGTTGAAACACTTACCTCTGTAATTTTTCTATCAGCCGGACAAAATTTACAGTGTGCTAACAGAAGGAACATAATGTTTTCCATTTTTCGTTATTAAAGAAATATGTACATGATTCTAATCATATTATTGATTGGTCTGTGATTCAGGTGGAACCCGAGGGAGAATTCTTGCCATAACCTTAATGCATAATAGATAGGAAGGAAACCCCACTTAGGAACATAATCGTTGCACATGTTAAGGTGCAGTGGAAACACTTTGCCCTAGATGAGGCTACATGGGAAATGGAGGATGCCATGAAACATGCGTATCGATTTGTGTTTATTTTTGTACATACAGAGCACATCGACAGATAAAACATCGAGGACGATATTCCTTTAAGGGGGAGGGGATTGTAATACCCCTGTTTCCCCTAGTTTGTAAATATAACTATAACTGGCCAAGAGACTATGGCAGACTAAATATGTGTGAATTTTGATTTGATGAACCTTTGTATAAGAGGGTTAATGTATGAATTTTCTATTATTAATAGAAAATGGATATGTGTTTCACAACTGCTGAAAGAAGGGGAGTTTTCCAAGATAGACCATGGATTCTATGAGAGAGATGGTGAGGGAAAATGAGAATGGTTGAGATGACCCTCACCAAACCAGTACTTACTAGATGTAATTGCTCAACAATCCTCTGATCGATAAATGAATTACCAGTCAGGCTAGTAGTTGGAAGGCCTCCTCAAGAGTTAAAAAGGATATGGGGAAGGGTACCCATCTCTAAGGCTTCCAGGATTGACCAGGAGTTGGAGATTTGGACCCACACAACCTTGCTGAGGAAGGCAAGAAAGGAATAAATTCTATAAACAGAGGAAGATCTGCAAAGAAGCAGAGTGGAGGAAATGATCTTCAGAAGAGAAGAGAGTGTTTTTCAACTTTGGAGTAGAGAGGAAAATGGAGAAGCAAGATCGTTCTGGCTATAAGAATCCATGGGAAGGGTTTCGCTACAAGATGATAAACAAGGTTTATGAGTGACTATGGAAGTACTCGCATAGACCTCCTTGCTTTGTATAGAGAAAACCGGTTGCCAAGATCCTGTGGGAGGAGGAGAGTAGCTTCCATCCCTGGATGTTGTTGATCAAGGAGAAAGAGTCTCTCTCAGAGCATCATGGTCTAGCTCGAGGGTGGCTAGTGGTAAATCCATCAGGAGTCGATGTGCCCATGGTTGGGTGGAAATGAGCACCCCTTTTAGGAGTCGCTTCATGTTTTCCAGTTCTAATAAGTATTTTCATACTTTGTGTAATACAATGGATGCAATGATTGAAAGTTTATATTTATGGTTAAGTTTTATAGTGTTTGAACAATTATTAGAAATGCTCATTTTCTTCTATAAATTGCTATATTTACCTGGCCTTCTATTTAACTCAGCCTATCCACTAGAGAGTTATGGGATGTGAGTCTGTCAGAGAGTCAGGGTAGGATTAACTGAAATGTTAAAGTCCTGCCAACCTTTTGAGTCTACCTTAGAGGGAATGTCAAGTTCAAATTCTGTGGAAGAAGGGCGCTTCCTTCATACCTTTCACCCATGTGATTGAGGGCTCATACCCATGGCCTTAATAAAATTTTGGCTAAAATATGAGTGTAGCCCCCAAAAATCGATATGATTCCATATGACCTAGGGTTGGAAACACCTCACTAAGCCTAAAAGGAGTGAAGCTACTCTAGCTTTGGAACTCCGGGAATTCAGAGCTTCGATACCTATGAATTCACAACCCTCAAAAACAGTTGAAGGTCAGAGTTGTGAATTGATAAG
This sequence comes from Picea engelmannii, assembly GCA_009831015.1. Classification (NCBI taxonomy): domain Eukaryota; kingdom Viridiplantae; phylum Streptophyta; class Pinopsida; order Pinales; family Pinaceae; genus Picea; species Picea engelmannii. Next base: position 692,001 of record ML791292.1, read on the forward strand.
GGTCGTGGATCTAGGAATCCATTGGGAATCTCTCTTAGCCATTAGATAAAACCTAGGGGGGGGGGTAGCGTTAAGTACTTCGGCAAAGTCCCACTTCGGGAGAATACTGGTGGTCTAACACCAAAACTCCTAAATTCCAGAGTCAAAAATTTAATATGGATCGTTTAGAGTAGAGGGAAGCATGCCCACAGATCAATGTCTATCCGGAAGTCTGGTTATCAGACGGTATCAAAGTGTAAACACAAGAACATGCAAGTTACCCCAAATCTCTACAAGCTGTAGTAAATCCCAACCATGAACGCTAGGTGCACGTGGCAGTAGATAAGACATGGTTCAGAGTTTGGAGCTCTGGGAGGAAGCTAGAAATTACACGCCAAAATACTGAATGCTGAATTTATGAAGTGACGTGGAACGTTGATCCTTGGATCCTTCGATATCCTTCTTAGCCATTGATCTAAGGACTCCAATGATAACCCCTCTTAACTGCCCCACCAACCAGGACACGTCATGGAGTGACACATGTCCCCCTCTTGTCCCCTGTCAAATGTCTCCCCTTGGACCATAGTTGTTGGATGAGAGGCTACATGGCAGAATATTCAATAGTACAAAGACTTGGTACTCCAGAGGAACTTGGCCAAGAGTCTTCAAAGTGTGAAGACTCCTGAAGTCATGAACGACGAAGTAAATATCAACCATTGACAGGTAGAGGATACTGTTGGGTATTTGTTATATTCTTTGCATGAGTAGTAGTGTCTAAGCATATGTTCTAGGCGTGCAGGGGGGTGGAGCCCCCGGTGCGGGGGTTCGGGGGCAGCGCCCCTAATTTTTTTTTTTTCGCATTAGGACCGCATTATATTTAGGTGGTTTTTCGGCACATGGTTTCTTTGCCGATGGGTTTCTATTTCTGGTTAAGGAATTAGGGTTTTGGACTAATCAAGGTCATTGGGTTAGGGTTTTGGATGCTGCTAGCTCCTATATGTATTTTGTATTTTAAACATTGTAATACAATGAATGAATATAGAATATGCTGGTTTTCCCAGTTTGGGTTTCCAGGGGGAAAATCTCCGTGTAATGTTTGTATTTTCCATTGTATCATTTCCGTTCTTTTCTGAATATCTGTTTGCAGTAGATATTGTACAAGGTTAGAATTTACATTTGGTATCAAAGCTTTATTAGCTTCAGGGGGACGCCTTTGTGGTCAAGGGTTTGGTTCGGGACTGTGATAAACCTTGTTACAGTGGGAGATCTGTGATACTATTTTTCAGGTGAAAAGAAATGGAAAGCAATTCAAAGATGGAGATCAAGAAGTTTAATGGGAAAAGATTTGAGCTATGTAAGCTCAATATGGAAGCTATTTTGGTGGACATAGATTAGTGGATCATGGTAAATCCAGGTACTGCACCTACAAGAACTTCTGCAGATGACTGAAAAAATATGGATCAGAAGGCAAAGACCACAATCCCACTGTGTCTCTCCAATTTAGTATTACTGAATGTGTCAGAGTAAGCTACAACCAAGGATTTATGGGAAAAGTTGGGGAAGTTGTATCAATCTAAGTCCCTGGTAAAGAAACTATTCCTGAGAAAGAAGTTGTATAACTTGAGGATGAGATATGAAGACTCGGTGGCAGAGCATTTGAACGCCTTCAATACTATGGTAAGTCAGTTAGTATCTGTTGAGATTAAAATTTCAGATGAAGATAAATGTATCAGTTTTTTGTGTTCTTTACTAGACTCATGGGATAGTCTGGTTATGGCCATAGGTAGTAATACAACTTCTTTGAAGTTTGAAGAAGTGGTCTCATCCTTGTTGTCGAAGGAGATGAGACAAAAGAATATGGAAGGACATAACACAGACGCATTATTTGCAAGAGGACGTTCCCACGAAAGAAATAGATCTAATTTATCAAGTGGGAGATCTAAGTCTAAGGGTAGATATAAATCTCCTGGAAAGTTTGTAAGGGTATGTTGGAGGTGTGGAAAAGAAGGGCACTACAAGAATCAGTGTAGATCCAAAGTTGAGAAAAAGAAGGGATCTGAAGAATATTCTTCTACAGAAGAAAAGACCTCCAAGGAAGAAGGAGGGGATGTGTACTTGGCCTCTTCAAGCACACATGCATATCATGAGGCATGGTTGATTGACTCTGGTGCATCCTTTCATATGACTCCCCACAGGGAGTGGTTCTGCGAATATGAAA
>ML791292.1:695087-722719 GCA_009831015.1 Picea engelmannii
TCTTTATTGGATATAAAGATGGTCTCAAAGGTTATAAGATTTGGAACCCAGAAACTAAGAAGGTAGTGTATAGCCGAGATGTGGTATTTAGAGAAATGAAGGATGTTGTTAAACAGGAAGTTCTACCAAGTAAGGAAGAACCAAATAAGATAGAGTTTGATTTAAAGGATGATGAATCATACTCTACAGAAGAACATGAATCAGAAGAAGAAGATCCTCATACTCCAGTATTGAGGAGATGAGATGGAGAAAGAAGGCTACCAGAAAGGTATAGTCCATCTGATTTCCGTTCAAATTTTGCTTTGTCTATTATTGATGATGATCCTAGAACTGTCAGGGAGGCAGTAGATTCAGAGGATCGAAAACTCTGGAAAAGGGTCGTGGAAGAAGAAACAACATCTTTGGATAAGAATGAGGCTTGGGATCTAGTGGAGTTGCCAACTGGAAGAAATCCCATTGACAACAAATGGGTATTTAAAAAGAAGCTGAATGAAAAAGGAAAAGTGGAGAAATACAAAGCTCGGTTAGTGGAAAAGGGTTATTCCCAAGTTGAGGGAATTGATTTTGGTGAGATTTTTTCTCCTATTGCCAAGTTAACCTCCATAATATTTATGTTATTTGTTGTTGCTGCATTTGATTTTGAAATAGAAAAAATGGATGTGAAGACAACATTCCTACATGGGGATCTGGAAGAAGAAATCTATATGAAGCAACCAAAAGGTTATGTTGTGAAGGGAAAGAAGGAGCTAGTATGCAAGCTGAAAAAATTCTTGTATGGTTTAAAACAATCACCAAGGATGTGGTATCAAAAATTTGATACTTATATGCTAGGACTTGGCTTCACAAGAAGCAAAGAGGATCACTGTGTGTATTTTAAATTAATTGGTGATCATTTGATTTATTTTGTCTTGTATGTGGATGACATGTTGTTGATAGGAAACACCAAGGAGATTATCCAGGATGTGAAAACTCAGTTGTCCTCTAAATTTGACATGAAGGATATCGGTGCTTCAAATTTAATTTTGGGCATGGAAATTAAAAGAGATCAAAAAAAGAGGAAACTCTGGTTAAATCAGAGAAAATATGTCGAGACAATATTGCAGAGGTTTAATATGCAGGAATGCAAACCGGTCAAGGTTCCTATTCCTATTGGTGTAAAGTTATCTGCGGATCAGTGTCCCAAGACACATGAAGAAGAGGAGGACATGTCTCATGTTCCATATGCCAGTGCAGTTGGCAGTTTAATGTATGCAATGGTTTGTACTAGACTGGACATTGCACATGCAATGGGATTTTTGAGCGGGTATATGTCAAAACCAGGGAAGGAGCATTGGACAACAATAAAAAATGTTTTTAGGTATTTGCGTGGCACTACTAGCTATGGATTGTGCTATGAAGGAAGACCGGGATTGGACAGAGTGGTGGATATACATGGATTCGTGGATGCAGACTGGGAAGGAGATTTGGATCATAGGAGATCTACAAGTGGGTATGTATTTAACCTGTTTGGAGGAGCAATAAGTTGGATGAGAAAAATACAGGCTGTAGTGGAACTTTTAACTACAAAAGATGAATACATGGAAGCCACTCATGCAAGTAAGGAAGCAATATGGTTACAAAGATTGTGTTCAGGTATTGGGTTGGTACAACAAGCTATAAGAATAGATTGTGACAGTCAGAGTGTAATTTTTCTGGCAAAGAACCCAACTCATCATTCAAATACAAAACATATTGATATTCAATATCACTTTGTGAGAGACATGGTTGAAGAAAAGAAAGTATTGCTGATGAAGGTGGACACTTTGAAGAATTTTGCAGATTCATTAACAAAATATGTGAGCACTGAGAAGTTCTCTTGGTGTAGAGGATCCATGGGCATTGCTGGCCTGGATTGTTGACTATGTAACCCTGTAACCCCCTATGTGCAAAGAAAACAACAAGTGGGATAATGTTGGGTATGTGTTATATTCTTTGCGCGAGCAGTAGTGTCTGAGCATCTGCGTCGGGTGTGTAGGGGGGTTAGAGGGGGGTGCAGGGGGACAGAGCCCCCAATTTTTTTTTTCCGCATTGGGACCGCATTATATTTAGGTGGTTTTTCAGCACATGGTTTCTTTGCCGATGGTTTTCTATTTTCGGTTAAGGAATTAGGGTTTTGGAATAATCGAGTTCATTGGGTTAGGTTTTTGGATGCCGCTAGCTCCTATATGTATTTTTTATTGTAAACATTGTAATACAATGAATGAATATAGAATATGCTGGTTTTCCCGGTTTGGGTTTCCAGGGGAAAAATTCTGTGTAATGTTTGTATTTTCCATTGTATCTTTTCTGTTCTTTTATGAATATCTGTTTGCAGTAGATATTGTACAAGGTTAGAATTTATAGATACGTGGTGCCAGATCTGATAGTCCATAGGCCCTCTAGGGGATTCGTGATGTGGTGAGTTGATAATCTTTGAAGCTCGAAGTTGCGAAGCAATGAGAGCCATGGATCTATGGATCTACATGGACAGATCTCGACCATGAGATCTAAAGGACGTTAGAAGGATGTTTGTTTGGGGTTGACGTGGCTCACTGACGTCATCCAGGGTGACGTGGACCTACAACTAAGGTGCCACATTTCATTAGGATATGGAAGTTTTGTAGACTACTTATTCCTATTAGAGCGTGACACATGTCACCCCCTTAAGAGGGCACGTGTCACGCCTGACCCTTTCTATGTGTCAGCCTCTAGTACGTGCCCACTTGGCCAAAGTGGTTGGTGATGTAACCAGGACTCCAGAGGATTTGGGGTGTTGTATTGTAGAGGGAGAAAAAGGCTTGAAGGTTAGAGCCTTGTGGAAAGCTTACAATACTTCAGGAGTTCAGGACTCTGGGAGGTCTCATGCGTAGAAACAAAAAGGTACTCAACATTGAAGCACCGAACAACGAATTATCCTTAGGCATATGCATTAACGAGGAGGAAGATCCATCATCAGATTTAATGGGGGATGGATCTCCACTGTAGATACAAGAGCGCCCGGAGTTCTAAGACATAGGGTAATTCTGTATGATATGTATGAGATGGACCCACGTGGATGCCACATGGCCCTTAACTAATAGCGTTCGAAAAGCTTTGGAAGGCAATAAATTGCAAACCAGAACTCAGATTTTGGCATGGTGGTGACCGTTGGAAAGCTCATTGCGAGTAGGAGCCGATGGAGATCCTAGAGTTAGGATTTGAGATAGTAAAGGAAAATTAATTTATGATGCCCCACCCCTTAAAAGAGTATTTAGGAGTCAGGTGTGTTACAATTAGTGTTAATATTCATAGTCATACTAGAGCATAAATGATTGATAATTTTTAGTTTCTTATTGAGATCATGGGGAATCTTGAACACAAGAACAATATCATCAACATAAAGAAGAAGGATGATGACTATACTAGCCAGAGTTAGGTAGACACAACTTTCTCCTTCTAAACAACCCTCTAACTTGTCGATGTCTATGTCAAAAAGGGTAGGATATAGGTGACAACCTTGTTTAACTCCTATAATTTCTTCCAACTAGCCCTCAATGTTCCTAAACTTGGAAAAAACATTCTTGTACAACCTTATCACAATATCTCTCAACTCAAAAGGAACTTTTATCTCTTCTAATCTATACCACAACTTAATCTTAGGTACTGTGTCAAAATATTTTCTACAATTAATTAAACAACATAGGAGATTGGATTTATTATTGTGATACTCATCCATAGTGATCCTAACCATAACAAGGTGGTCCACAATTGAATGATAGATTCTTAATTTGACTAGACTTTAGCTCTTTTCTATGGCTTTCCATCCATATCGAATATTTTTTTCCAAAATAATTCCATATAACTTGGATAAAAGGGGGCAAATCAAAATGGTCCTATAACTAGAGGGATTGTTTTTACTATCACTTTTTAAAAAGGTACAATGAGTTTTTGAATCCAATGCTTGGGGAAGCCCTTCTTACTTGCTAAGTTCAAGATTTTTTTGATGTGAAGGATCAATATAGGGACTCCATTTTTTAAGATTTTTTGTTGGTATCCTTTGATGCCCTTAACTTTCTATTTTGTGAGCCTGTTAAACCCAAAATATATGTCTTCTATAGTAAAATATTCTTCCTCTACAGAAAGGGTTTTGTTGGCCCTTGACCATTTTTTGGAGAAACTTGGTCATATTGACCATTTTTGGGACCTCGACAGGCTGGTCGAAGACGGAGCACCAGGAGAAGTAGAGATCGTAGGATCTCTCCCCATTTTTGTGGGCTTTTTGGGTTTAGGGTTTATGTAACGAGTATGGGATATCGACCCATGGGTTTACCCATGTTTAGGGCCTCTTGTAATGTATAAATAGAAAGCTAGGAAATTTAAGTAGGAGTTGGATGCTATGCTAAGTGCAAGTGATGTAAGTAGTTGGATCTATGTGATTAAGTTAGCTTTGTGTATACTGTGTGTTGAGAAATTGCAGAGCTGAGTGCAAGCGATTGTAAGAAAGGCTCTGTGTTGTACCTAGATCGGGGAAGGAGGATCTGGTGAAGTGTGCAAATATCTCCTATCCTATGCGGAATTGGTTTTGTGGCTCTGTGCATGTAATGAGATTGAAAGAAGATAATAAATAAGAAGAAGAGTTGGTGGACATAGCCCCACTCTGGGGGTGAACCATGTATATCCTGTGTTGTGGTTGCTTTGTGCATTATGGTTAATATGTTACTGATGTGATTTATGCTTGGTGTTGTAATCTTTATGTATGTTATATGCAGCTGATATAATATCTTAGTGATATGAATGAATGTTAGATATGATATATTTCTATGTGCTAAGTTCTTAGATGTGTTAGATGTTGTTGAAGACTGCGTTGCTCTATAATTAGGGTTTTACCTACGATGTGAATAAGGGTTAAAAACTAATGAATGTTAACTGCTAAGTTATCTACCAAGTAATGTGATCACAGATTTGTGTCCCAGCTAGGTTGTAGAAACTTGAGTCCTGCAACCCCCCCTGCCTCTACCTCGGGTGAGACTTCATTGCTTCGCAGGTGTTGCTGAAAGGGTCGATAGTTAGGGTTTTTTTGGTGCACTTTTGAAGCATTGAACCTTGGGTCTGCCCCTGTGGAACAACAGGTTTGAATGTTGACCATGATATGAGGGGATTAATAAAGATTTTTAATTTAGGAATTTTAGTTCCTCAAGGGAATCATGTTGGTTTCTTTAGTTTTATGAGTCAAAATTTTCCTCCAAAATTTATTTGGATCTAGATTAGAGAGATTCAAAATCTTATATATTTATTTATATTTATATAATATCTTTCTTTCCCTTTAATTAAGGATTCATTCCTATTTATCTTGTCAGATTTTAAGGACTAATTGGAAGCATCCCTAATGGATTTTATAGCAATCTTACACTATTCATCATACCAAGTGTTGGACTCTCTATTTTCCTTTTTACATGACACCTCAATATACAAATTGTTAATGGAAGTAGAGAGGGTTGTCATAAAATCATGATATAGGCCTTCAATATTGTTCTTATCCGATAGAATATTTAATTCATTATTTAAATCCTTTAAAAAATGATCAAGCGCTTTTGGTTATAAGAATTCCCTTCATTGGGGATTTTGTGCATGGAAAAGTTTAGAGTTAGGGTTAAAGGTCTATTTTTAAAGTTGAGTTAACGGTTGATCCACAATAGAGATATAGAGAGAGGGTGCACCAGTTCCACATGGTGCACAACAAAAACACACAACAAACACAGACATACAAAAGTTCGATTTATCAAAACATAAGGAGAGGAATTGATAAAAAAAAATCATCAACTATTATCAGAGAGAAAGACATCCTTTAATAAGATGCAAGGCGACTTCATTAATCTGCATTATTTTCAGTTACAATAGTAGTTGTTTCTTTATTTATGTAGATCCGTGTTCACTTAGACTGGCGAGGGTTGTTTTACGTAGCAACAGACTAACAAAGACTGACTCCAAACTTATTTAGGAACAAACTTTCTCAACTATACTGGTGAAGGATTTATTACAAAACTATAGACTGATCGAAACTGACACGTATCAAAATTGACATAGTAATTAGTATTTAGCAACGCCTTGCTCAACTGGACAAGCGAGAGTAGATTACAATAGTATTTATGATTTTCAAGATTAATTGCATAGTGTAAGTCATTAATCTATGACCCAAATCCATGAGTATTAGTTGCAACTGACCAATACTTCTCATGATTTTAATAGTCCACTTAACACTCATTTCATCAGGTGATTCTCATAGGGGTGAAGAAATGGGATTGAAACCAGCAAAATGAATCGCATAGCATCAATCATCACTTCCGGGGCTTGCACCTGGTAACTAGGACTTCCCAGGTGGTTACCCATCCAAAGACGCCTCTGGCTCAGGCGCGCTTAACTGTGGAGTTTTCCCCACAATCAAGCCCACTTAGCTTGCTACTTCATTTGCAAAACCTTAGCAAGTATTGTGCCTTATGAAATATCCAGTTAGAGCTCCCTTCACTCTTATTATTTAAGCATAGAGGGGCTTCCGTAGCGCAACATATTAGATATCATTTTTTGTATTAACTACGTAGTGTAAGTCATTAATATATGACCCATATCCATGAGTATTAGTCACAACTGACCAATAATTCTCATGATTTGAATAGTCCACTTAGCACTCATTGCATCAGGTGATGCTCATAGGGGCGAAGAAATGGGATTGAAACCAATGAAATGAATCGCATAGCATCAATCATCACTTTCGAGGCTTGCACCCGGTAACCAAGACTTCGCAGGTGGTCATCCATTGCAAGACGCCTCTAGCTTAAACACGCTTAACTGTGGAGTTTTCCCCACAATCAAGCCCACTTAGCTTGCTACCCCATTTGCAAAACCTTATCAAGTATTGTGCCTTACAAACTATCCAGTTAGAGCTCCTTTCACTGTTATTATTTAAGCATAGAGGGGCTTCCGTAGTGCAACATATTAGATATCATTTTCGGGATTAACTGCATAGTGTAAGTCATTAATCTATGACCCATATCCATGAGTATTAGTCACAACTGACTATTAAAATCATGAGAATTATTGGTCAGTTGTGACTAATACTCATGGATATGGGTCATAGATTAATGACTTACACTACGTAGTTAATCCCGAAAATGTTATCTAATATGTTGCACTATGGAATCCTCTCTATGCTTAAATATACAATAGTAGTTACTGACTCAATACTAATTATCTTCTATTGTTTGGCTAAGGAAGGTGGACGCCCTTCCTCATGGCCCAATTCCTTCATGTTTATATTCTAAAGTGTCCTTGCTTCCGCCAACAACTAAGGAAAATTTCACTGCACTATCTCGAACTTCATCCATTTGGCCTATGTTGGAGTTTGTCCCTTTTTCCCGACTAGAAATGAAACATGTTGTTGTTGACGTGTTGTCCCAGTCTACACATGAAAATTTTTATCGTGCAGTAGAGGAGGTTGAAAGTCTGGAATATTTTTGATTGGATGTTAAACTATTACTGATTCTTCAAGAATTGGAAGTTCGAACAACTTTAAATTGTTGACATTAAGAACATCATGGATGCTGAAATGTGATGGGAGGTCCAAATTATACACATTCTGTCCAATGCATTCCAAGAATGTATATGGTCCATATCACAAAGGATGCAATTTATGATGATGTTCTTTGAAGTGATGTTTATTCAGTAGTAGCCACACTCGGTCCCCTGTTTGAAATATTGAAGGAGTATGATGTTTATAATGAAGCTGATTGACATGTTCCTGTGTTGTTTGCAAGGCAGTTGCAACTTGGGTGTGTCTCTGTGATAAATTTTGAACAAAATTATGGGTGGCTTGTTGTTCTCGATGTTGGTGTGTTGATCCATATGGATCCAAAATGAGAAACATCTCTGCGGGCGCCGGTGGATGGAAGCTCGGACAAACCTCGAATGGAGAGAATCCAATGGAAGAGTGTGTGGCCCTATTGTAGCTATGTTGTATGATATGGAGGTAGGAATCCCACTGCTTATTTTTGAAGAAATAGTTGCGAAGTGTGTGTACCAAGGTAAAATTTACCACTTTTGTTTATCCGTTGGTTTGGGGGTGAAATGCAGTGGAAAGACAAATTTGACACCCTAGTAAAGTCCAGGGAGTGGACCAAAAAGTGCTAAGGAAGTGAGAGTATTTATAAGAAATGATGCTACAGGGTAGTTTGAAGTGTGGCCAAATATGTCAGAAGAATAGATCAATGGTTTGAGAAGAGGAAGTGGTATTATAGAAGGGGAGCAAGACTTCCATCTTTGAAAAATGACAGACAATAACCCAAATGGCATCATGCTTTCACAATGTGGTAGGTAGGCCAATAAAAAAGTCCATGGAAATATATTCCCATGGGAATGAGGGGATTGGTAAAGGTTGATAGAGACCATGCTTGCGATTAGAAGGTTTACTTTGGGAATGAAGTGAATAGGTGTGAATGAATCATTCTACTTGTCTAGACATAGATTCATAGAGGCGATAGAGCCATCCCTCAAGGATGTTATAATAAAGAAAAGGCATTTGATTGATGGTTGTTGGTTGTTGCAATGCTGCCTAAATATCTTTGAAGGATGGATCTTCTTAATACATTCCTTTCCATGTGTCATATGACGCACACCTACTGCTAAGATATGCATGAACTATGCTGGTGGTCGACTTAACAAGTCTGCCATCTTGTTAGCGGCTTCCTTCTTGTACTTTATGCAAAGATGGAACTATTGTATGTAGTATTCCCACTTCATATGTCTATGTTCCTGCATTTCACTCTATGAGTTGATGAAGATGAGAGGGTGGTGATATGTGTGCATAATGGTTTTTTTTCCCAAAATATAATGGTCCCATTGCTTCAAATCCTGCACCATGCTGTATAATTATTTTTCGTAGGTAATGTAATTGAGTTTGTCTTAGGAAAGGGTCTCTTAGTGGTATGTCATTGGGTTACCTCCCTGTTTAAGTACCACCCAAATAGAAAACTGAGAGGCATCCTTCTCAATTTCAAAAGATTGTTCCAAATATGGAAAGAGAAGGACCAGAGTAGAGCATAAGGTTGTCTTTAACTTATCAAAGTGTTGTTGCACCTTTGCATTCCACATGAAATTTTCTTGATTAGCTAACTGATGTAACAAACGAGACAATTGTAATAAATGGGACACAAATTTCCTGTATAAATTAATGCCACCCATAAATATTTTGAGCTTATGTGCATTGGTTGGCGCTCACAATTGAGATATGGATTGCACTCGAGAGGGATTTGGATGCACCCCTGTTCAGTCCAAAATGAATCCTAAGTATTGAACATAATCTTGTGCAAAATAGGATTTCTTTTCCTTCACCTGAAGCTTATGTTTCCTTAGTAATTATAATATTGTGTGGACACGCTGAAGATGTGCATCCCAGGACCTAAGGAAAACCACAATATCGTGAAGATAAATAACTACAAACTTACCCAGATGTGGCCGAAAGATGTCATTGATTAGATGTATGAATGTTGTTGGTGCATTGGTCAGTCCAAAGGGCATGGCCAACTAGTCATAAAGAGAAAAATTGGTATTGAACATTTTTTTCTAGATGTATGTTGTCTACATGTGAATTTAATGATAGCCAGAGGTCAAATCCATCTTGGTCGAGAAGGGGGCCCCTTGTAAGTGGTCAAGCGAATCCTCAATCCAGGGTAAGGGATATCAATTTTTAATGGTGGATTTTTTAAGGGCATGGTAATTGGTAACGAGATGCCATTCGACAATATCCTTCTTTGGAATAATGAAAGATGGAGAGGCACATGGGGAAGAGGATGTTTGAATATGGCCAGATTCAAGGAGTTGGTCAATTTTTCATTCGATTTCGATAACCTATTTGGCATCAAGTCGATATGATGGGGCATTGGTAAATTATGTGCCATGAATGAGATCTATGGAGTGTGCAATGGCTCGAGAGGGTGGTATCCCTGAGGGAGAATGAAGGGCATATACAAATTCATGGAGGAGAGGTATTACTTTGGGAGGTTTCAGATTGGTGAGGTTCTCTGGCTTAACAAGGCGTACCAAACACAAGGAGATGTATTTTTTGTAAATGAATTGGTTAGTTGATTCTTTCTTCAGACACAGTGAAGGGGAAGTGTGAGACATTGAGGTAAGCACATAGGTTCACCCTTCATGATGAAGTTGGTACTGATGGGATTTTGCATGGTGCACATTGTGTCTGTATTTTTGGTAGGGGAGACCCAACAGTAGGTAGACACAATCTAAAGGTGATACATCACAAACCACCATATCTCGAAAGGGTCCAATATCAAATGTTATGGTGCAACACCGAGAGACAGTGATATGAGGTCCTCCCTTTTCTACCCAACCAAGTTGATAGGGATTTGGGTGAGGGGTGGTGGGAAGTTGCAAATGTTGTACTAAGTCTTGGGAGACGATATTCTTTGGGCTTCCATTGTTCATAATGAGAGTGGCGAGTTGATGTTTAATTTGACAGTTCTGAGTAAAGAGGAGAAATTTAGTGCGACTTGGTTCAGGAGTAGTCATGTGGATGAGGGAGCGATTGGTTTCTATGGGGTTGTCTAGAGATATGATTTCTGGTTGTTTAGGGAGTTTAGTGGGAGTGGCCTCTACAACCAAAGTTTTATTGGTGTGTAAATTTTTAATGGCATGATAGTTGATAGAGTTGTGGGAATTTGTCTTGTGAAAATTACACCATGGCATAGTTTTAGGTGTAGAAGGAGAAGCAATGTAAGGTTGTGGATGCAAAGTGCTTAGATTGGAAGACGTGCGTCGACTTTGTAGAGAGAATATTCGAGGAGCGAACTTACGTTCCACGGACAAGGCCCATAAGAAGGCCTTGTCCAGGGAGGAGCTTTCAAAGAGATCAAATTCATGATGGAGATGCAACAATAAAACAAAATTAAATCTTATCAGTAATACCTCTTCGGGATCGTTGATATGTAGATGTATGTGTAATTTGTAGAAGACGTTAATGTATCTTTGGATGGACTATGTGGATAGATGTTAGAACTACAACCATTTGGAAAGAAGATTTTGTAGATAGCCTGACGAAAAAAAATGCTTGCGCAAGGTGTGAAAACAATCATCCCAAGAACTGATGCATCCAGTTGTCAGGTTTGGGGGCGTACCAAGCTCAATGACCAATTATGGTTGTTCCAACTGAATGTCCCACCAGAATTAAGCGATTACTTCGAGTTGCAGGTTGACAATTTGTAATTTAGTGTTTTTTTCCATCTTGAGAGAAATCTTGAAGTAGGTGGAGATACTGTGGATCCAAGAATCAACAATCTCTCCATTTATTTTCCTGACGAATTTCAACAATTGGAGGCGGGTGTCGAGTTTCATAGTCGCTAGAGTCCGACGCTACTGTAGTCAAATAAAATCATACAAATCTAGTGCCAAGTCTTGAACTTGAGTAGAAATGGGGGCATTGGACTCCTCACTAGATGGTTCTATCCGTGGTGGCATGATTTTCATTCACATAATGGATTTTTTATCCACTTTGCAGAGAATATGTTGAACTCTCTAACTAAAATGAAATGAAAAGGGGCTCTGAGAAGGGAAAAATAGGATCCCTGAGGAGGGCACAAAGGAAGTCTCAAGTAGTGATATGATGGAAACCCTAAGAAGTGCACAAAAGACATCTCAATCACTGAGACGATGAAGGACCATGAGGAGGGAGAAATGGAATCTCTAGAAAGAGCATGGAGTTTTGAGACTGATTAGTATAAGAAAAAAAAATTCTCTTGTCTAAGGATTGCAGATGGTTTATCCATCTTCTTATCCTTGACTATGTGCAGATCTTTCCCAAGGAAAATGCATTGATACCAATTTATCTGAAATAGAGATATAGAGGGAGGGCGCACTAGTTCCACTTGGTGCGCGAAAAAAATGCACAACAAACACACACATACATAAACTTGATATAGAAAAATAGGAGAGGAATTGATCATAAAAACTTCATCCACTATTACCATAGAGAAAGAATCCCTTTAATAATATGCAGGGCGACTCCATTACTTTGCATCATTTGCAGTTACAATAGTAGTTGTTGCGTTATTTTTGCAAAGCCCTACTCACTTCGACCGGCGAGGATTTTTTTCCGCAGCAACAGACTGACAAATACTGACTCCAAACTTATTTAGGAATATCCTTGCTCAACTATACTGGTGAAGGATTTATTACAAAAATATAGACACAAATTAGAACTGACATAGTAATTATTATTTAGAAACATCTTTCTCAACTGGATTGGCGAGAATATATTACAATAATAATTACTCATTGGATACTAATTATCTTCTAATGGTTGGATAAGGAAGGTGGACACCCTTTCTGGTGTCCCAATATTGGTCATATAAGATGTCAAAATGTATATTTGGTTGTACACATGGTTATTGGATATCACATAATCTATGAAACTGTTTCCAAGCCCATGAACACAAGTCATCCAATTGTATTTTGGACACTTCATTAGACCAATGAAAATTATTAGATATTGAGAACTATATATCTTGATTAGCTTAGCGATAAACAAATTCTCAACAAAGTCTTCAAAGTTTCTTTTGTATTTTCTAGCTAAAACAAAGTCCTCATCTAACCATAGAGGATTAGGGGTTGGAATCATTGCATAAAATAATAGTTTGATTACTTGATGTTTTAGAATTAAAGTTTCCTAGCAAGAGGATACTTCCTTCATTTCTCATACTATGAATATCATGTTCTAAGCGATTGTAAGGACAATTATTATCTAGATTGTTTTTCTTATACAATGTAGAATTAATAGAAATGAAATAACATATTTATATATACATATTATTTTCATTAATATCTGAAATTTCCATCCACATGTACTGATTAAAAGGGTATTTCTTGTGAATCTCAATGTGAGGAAAAATGTTCCTTTTTATGTAACAAGTTATTCCTTTAATTCCTTTGCAATAGGATATCTTGTTCCATACTGACCACAAGAAAAATACTTCTATGTTTGGGACCTTAGATTCTTCATGCTCCCAAATTTCAATAAGAAATATAATAACTGATGCAGGAGAATTTTTCCTCTAAAAGTCAACCTTGATGACTTGACCTAGGGGTCTTCAGAATTTACCAAGGGAGTGGGTTCCCTAATTTGAATTTTGTAATTTTCCTTATGTTTTATTGAATTCTAGAAGAATGCATATGATATAATTGGTTGGAGTGATATTGATTGAGATGTAATTGAATATGCTTTGTTGAGTAGATCTCGAGAATTAGACATATATAGAGATATTAAGAGTGAGTGAGTCATCCTAGAGAGGATTTTGTGGGTCTAAAGGGATCCTAGGGATTGTTTGAGGATTTTTTGGATATGAACCAATTTTGGTTTCATAATCCTTTTTTAAATTAAAATTGTAAGCCTACGAGAATTAAGGAAGAAAGACAAAGAGGTAGGAATAAACAAAAGGGATTTGTGAGAGGCTGAGAGAGTGGACAAAGGCCAATAAGAGGCCAATTGAATTGTTAAATTAGACCAAGAAGGAGAGGAATGCGTTATGTAACTTGTATGTACATTATGTGTACAATTGAGTAATAGAATCACTTTGTTTCGAGTGTTCAGTGTTAAATTATGTGTTAAGACCTCTATTATATGTATATGTGTTGACTGGTGGAATTCCAAATTAGAGTATGTAAAGTATATGTTCATGTATCAAGTGAAATATGCATGTAAGGATCATGATACATTTTTTATCATGACACGATCAACAATGATCTTTTGAATCATAGTGATATCATGGAGAATGAAATTGAATCTAGCTCCTATGTAGGTGAATTGAAGGTTGAACCCTTCAAGAAAAAAGATCGAATACTTCTTAGACATGAAAAATAATTATCGTTCGATCCAGATCAACAAATGATCATGACTATCAATTACAAATGTCAAGGTTTTGTTTGTATTTTAGCCTGAACAGTCGATATTAGATCTTGGATATAATCTCATTCAAATCAACAGTTAGAATGAGACTTTTTGCGAAGTCCAAAATAAAGAGTAAAGAAAATGAATGTACTTCGATAGAAAGAGGTCCAATCGACAATATAGTTTGGGCGATGAAAGAAGATTATCAAAGGCCACAAACAACCTCAATTTGAAATTCCGAAGCAGTGGGAGAGGTTCTTTGGAATAATGCATTTGGAGCATGTGAGGGGAGGAAACTCTGACAAGTAAAGTTCAATCAACGAATGAGGTTGACTGGGAAGAAGAGATCAACAACTAGTATTTTCCTAAGTTCAAGATCTGATACAACAACATCCAGTGTTTCAAATTCAAATATTGGGAGTGTAAGAAGAGAAAACACTCCAATGAAGGAGGGAGACCAATGATATAGATGCATTCAGAGTGATCCAGATCAGTGCTGAGGGAGCGATGCGTGAAAAATTTCTATTAGATGTCAGAGAAGGTTTGATAGAGTGACACCGATAGACGATGGATATCTATTCGGAGTCGAATAGATCAACGAACGAGACATGTGTTCGATCACTAGAGTGACACATGGTAACTAATAGAGACCCAAACATGGCATCATCGAATGAAGAGTAGAAACGTGGCAGTGATGTGGATGAATGAGGAAATGACACATGGTAGTTGGATCGATGAGTAGGAGAATGACACATGGAATCCACATGAGTTCTATGGAGAAGGTGCATGCAGTGGAAGTGAGACAGTAATCCATGACCTTTAGATCCAACGTAGATCAATGGTGGATAATGTTTGACTATTCAGAGTCTGAGAGGGGGAGAAAGGTTGTCAGATCAACAATTTTGGAGCATCACAACTGGAAGGAGTCTGATAGTAGGGCTTCATTACAAAGGATAAAGAGGGATTAGTCACAACTATCCACTGTGACATATTCATAAGCCAGATCAACCGTCCATTGGGAGGTCATTTCAGAGCTAGTCCACAGAGTTTGGGTTATCAAATCCCACTATAGGTATTCCAAGGAGAATTTGGGATCGTCCATCCTGTGACGATCAATGATGGAGAAGGAAGGTGAGAAAATTACAATGGATTTGGTGAGTTAAGACACGACATTATTTGGAGACTGAGTTTAGAGCTCGAGGTCACATGGAGTAAGCGCCAAGGCATAAGCACTTAAGGATGTAAGGTTGAGGATTAAACACTCGGTCACAAGGGAATAATTTCTAGTTTAGAGCACCTATTGACTGATGCGAATAACATAGCATTCTAAACTCTATTAGAAGGAGGTTTGGGCCCACGATTAAACAATTAAAGACAATTCAAATTTCAATCTGAGCAGAATTGAATGTTTAAATTATGCATACTGTGGTTTTAAGGCTGGGAGGTCATCAATAACAATTTCACGCAGGATCCAACTTAACATGGGCCCTTTTCTCCATAGAAATCCATGATAGTTTCAAGAGAGGATCCATAATGTCCCAAATTCCTATTTATTTTATATTTTTGGTCTCTATCCCTAATATTAGCTTTACTATTTCTAATTATTGTCCATTTTCCTTCCATCCTTGCTTATTTTTCCTTTTGAACTTCCTTAATTCAACTTGGTATTCAAGAATGAGGCTTTCATTTATAAAAAATCATGACTATTTCAAACTTGAAGTTTTACTAAGAGTGTCATATTTATGGTCATCATAGTTTACATTAACATGAATTAACCTATCTTTATGCTCAATTATTTTTCCCAACCTCTTTGCTTCTATGAGACAAGTTGTTTCAATCTGTAATTTATTTTGTAGTTCTTCCTTGATTAGTGCTAGCATTTCCTCATATCTCTTCTCATTTAAACCAAAAATGATGAGGTTCAAGGCTCTTTTTTTACACTCATGGTCCAACTCTGTTGGCATAGGGGCAGACCCAGGGTTCAACTCTAATAACGCACCAACAAGCCATAACTATTGGTGCTTTCGGAAACACCTGGGAAGCAAATGCAGTCTCACCCGAAGTAGCAATAGGGGGTTGTAGGACATAGGTGTCTACAACCAGATGAAATGCAAGTGGAATAAAGGAAGCAACACACAAAGATCATATTATTATTTCGAAGCATACACCTACTTTACAAAATTATATATCATATCTAACATACTAATGCATCATCAACGTAACAGAGTAAAGAACACAACATCAATCACACACAACAACATGATATACGTGGTTCACCCTCTACCTAGGGATACATCCACAAAACTTTTCTTTATAATATATTAGGTGAAACCTTACATTTCTATCTACGCTCTTAGCTTGCAGATCTCTCTCTCTCTTCTCTCTATCTCCCTTCCCCGTGCACCCAGCTATAGGCTTGATCTTACAACACAGTCTTCTCTCACCACACAATACTTCTCTCTCAGTAATAACAACAATCACTCATCATCACATACTCGAACCCATATCAGGTCTTCTTGACCTTTATTTATACATTACAATAGCTCATCGATAGCCTTAGGCTGAAGCCTAGGTGTCAACACCCTAGATACAAAAACCCTAGGTGTCTAAAATCCTAGGTCAACTTGAACCATGTTTTCAGGGCTTCGCCAGCCTGTCTTTCCTTCCTTCCCGCAAGGTTCTCCAAAGCATCTACCGATGGATTTTTCCTCTTGCTGAGTTTTCCACAATCCATCTTCCTTGTTGATCTGTCTTCCTCGATCTCCTCGTCCAACGAATTTCTCTCTCGGTCTTCACTCCATCTTTTCTTTTTCTTTAACTACTTCAACCTAATCTCAGTCAACCTTCCTTTCACGTAGTTCTCGTTTCACCTTTTCTTTTGTAATATTCACTTTCTTCCATAACCAAGGGCCAACAGGCCCCCAACACTCACCTGTGACTTGTCCTGAGGCACCCTGATCTGAATCTTCTACTGTATCTCTACTTTATACTGCGTAGCGTAGCCTATGCTTCTTGCTTTGTTCCTCCACCCTGTGTGCATACTTCCTTTATTGTGTCTGGTACCCAGTCTCAATTGCACTTGGTACATAGACCCTTCTTCCTCTTTTTTTACCGAGGGTTGAAAGGCAACGGGTTGTCATAGTAAAATTTCAACTGGCTCCCATTCACCAATCCTTCCTTCCACTCCCCATTCAAAGTCTTCAACTGCGCAGCTCATGCTTCTGTAACATAGGAAACCTCATATGGCCCCAACCAATGTGTTCTGAACTTCCTTGGATGCTTCATGAACTTGCTATCATATACCAAAACCAGATCTCCTTGCTTAAATGCTTTCTTCTTGATATGCTTGTCATGGTAGGACTTTTCTCGTTCCTTCTGAACCTGCTAGTGAAATCCTTCTTTAAATCTGTCTTCTTCTAGTTCGAGCAACTGTGTGAGCCTCTCTTGAACAATGCCAATGTCATCCATATCCATAAAGGCTGCAATTCTTAAGCTAGGAACTAAATATTCCATGGGTACAACTGCTTCTAGGCCATAAACTGACTTGTAGGGAGTTTGCATTGTCAGTTTCTTACAAGTGGTTCTATAGGCCCATAATACTGCTGGTACACTCAGATCCCAATCATCTTTGTTTACATGACAAATCTTTGTCAGTGTTATCTCCAATATCTTATTGATAGCTTCAACTGTCCCGTTTGCTTGTGGGTGGTAAGGAGTGCTCTTTTGATGGTGTTACACATTATATTCATCATCCCTATGATCGTTAATGATGTAAACCTATCTGTTTCCTTCATAGGGGTCAGTGGCTTGAGTTCCTAAAGAGAGAAGGGAGAAGAACTTTTCCTGAGAAAAGAAGTTGCATTTTCCTATGTAAAAACCTTATAAAAAAAGGAAGTTCGTAGGTTATTGTATAGGCAGGGTGCAAGAATGACCCATTCTTGCAGGTTTCACTATAGCCAGGGTGCGAGGTGTTCGCAGGTTTCTCTATAGCTAGGGTGCGAGAATGCCTGCACGTGGGAAAATGAGCGTTTTCTCGAATCTTCTAGAAGGAGAAACTTCTATGGTGAGGTGGCATCCGAATGGTTTGGATATTAATCGCTTTCATGATTTAGTGGGATAATCCTAACCTCCTCACCTTATCCTCTTCAACTTATAAAAGGAGAGGAGTTCTCATGGAGAAAGTTAGCTTGGGTTATCTTTGTTGGTTCATGAGCTTGTTCTTGATTGGCTTGGAATTATTAGCTTGGTTGGAGTGGCTTTGAGATTTTCTTTGTCAAGATAGATTGTGAATATCATCAGATCTATGCTCTCAGAATTCTTGGAGTGAAAGTGTGTGGGGAACAAAGGACAGTTGGAAGGGACCTTACGACATCAATGCCATGGTTGTAATCTCTCTTTCACATTTAATATGATACGGTAATATGATTCTTTCCTATAAAGCTTGTTGTGTTTTATTGTATGATTCCTTGATCACATACATAGGTTTTTCTTGAGTTTATGATATTGCTATCACTTTGGTTGGTTTGTGTTGTCTTGGTCTTGACCTCACAAGAGCACCAAAGCGAAGTAAGAGAAACAAAGACCCTAGGAAGCGATACTAAGGTATGTTACTTGTTCCTTCCTACTAGTAAATTCAATATCTAAAACTTAAGGAAAGCGTCATGTTCTGGTGTGTTTTTTTCTAGATCTAGGTGGATCTAGGGAGATCATTTAGTGTCCACACCTACGGATTTATCCAATAACAAAATTGGCGACTCCACTGGGGAACGGATTGTTTCCTAGTTAGTCTAGTTTCCCTTGCTTTGATTGCTTGTTTTCTGGTCTCTGAGTCTGTGGGAGATCCATCCAGACTCTTTGGGTCTAAAAGTTCACTCAAATTTAGCCCTTTTTCAAAATTTTCTTTGATTACAGACATTCTCGCACTGTACCTGTCTGTGGACTGCGAGAATAATTGATGTTCGAACCCTGCTGTTAGGTTCAGTGCGAACTTCTCGCACCCTACCAAGGTCTAGCCTGTGAGAATACCTAATTCTCGCACTGCTCTCTATTGCTAGGCTGCGAACTTGTTTGTGAACACTTTTGGATCGGGTCTGGTCATCTTTTGATGACCTAGTTTTGCTTTGATCAACTGGATTGAGTTTTTGGAGCCTATATTGATTTGCTTACAGTTTGCTTGACATCCTTTCAGTTTCTTTTAGCCACTTTTTCTTTGTTTGGTTTTGAAGGATTAGTCTCTTGCTTTGAGTTTCTTTCAATTACAAAGCATGTGTTTTCTTTAGAATTGTTTAGGGAAAGATCAGATTTCTTCTGAATAGTTCACTTTAAAAGAGAACTTTTTAGTTTGGGTTTCTTTGTTTTAAGAAAGTTCATTATTGAAACAAAAAGATTTAATTTCTTGCTTTATCTTAGATTGGGGGCATCCTTGCATTTGAAGTAGAGAAATTTCATGCTTGTTGGCATTTTTTGATCTTAAATTATGAAAAAATTTCCCCCTCATGGCCGGGGGGGGCCATGAATCGTGCATTGGTGTTCAGTACCTTTTTCTCATTTCTTGGGAATCTTTATATTGAGGAATTTAATATATTTTGGGAAATCGTGCATATGGGAATGATAAATGTTTTCTCCTTCTCGTAGCATACCTTTCATCGAAATGAAAAGATTGCATCTTCATATCTTTGCATAATTTTTGAGTCGGTCAAAACACCATATTGTCCACGCCATTTTCCTTTTGAGTAACAACAACCATAAAATAAAGCGCTTATAAAAATTGATTAGACATTTTTATATTTTTCTGGTAGCAAACCTACATTAGATTAGTTGTAGGGCTTTGGAATAGGTGTGAAAGATAACTTTCCAAAGCTGCAAACAACACATAGAATCTTGAGTTAGGGAGCGGTTAAATCCACTTATTACATTTTGTCCTGGGAAGCCCTTCTAACACAAGGGTCAAGCACGAGGTCGCATTGAGACTAGTAGAGTTACTCACCCTGCTTTGTTGGTCTTGGTGTAGATATTGCACGTATTACAGGGATCACTCGGAGGTATACCCACAATGATGAGTGGAAGCCTCTCAAGTTGATTTCGGGCTAGATACCCTGCCCTTGCGTGTGGATCGGACTGTCGACTGTCCCCCCCAGGCTTTATTGTTGTTAGTGGTAACCTTAGTGGCCTATCTTTTTAGGGTCTTTACACAAGGTGACTATGGAGGGGCAAGTCTTCACGGTACCTGGAATCGACGTTGGCCAAACTCACTCAGGCTCCTTGGAGGGTATACCCACGATTATGTGTGGGAGATTGCACCAGGGTGTAAGTTCGTTAAGCAGGTCGTCAACATAACTTTTCCACCCGCTCTATCTTAGCCCCTTCTTACATTGTTTCCGCGACGTTGGATTTTATCACCAACTAGTGTGCTCATTGTAAGAAGGTTTTGTTTGTTTGCTTGCTTCCTAGATTTTTAGCGTGTGCTGTTTGTTTTCCCTAGCAGACTCTAGGTTGGATTTATTTAATGGCATCAGTTCCCGAAATTACCAATGAAGTAACCTCTGCTCCAGGGGAACCTTTTGTTTTTCTTTCTTATGGAAACATTGGTCCTCCTCACATCGCTACTTTGAGCCTTCCAGGTCTCACAATTGGATTGTCGGTATGGTTGTTTTCCACTTAGGTAATCCCAAATGAAGTAAGTGCTTCGGTCGTAATCACTTCCCCCCAAGAACATCAACCTCATGTTGATCCTTCATCGTCTTCACCAGTAAGGTCTTCTTCGCCTTCTTCACTTGCAAGGTCGCTTTCCATTCCATCTTCTTCGTCGGGTGAAAGTTCTGAAGCTAGTAACCTAGTGAATAAGAAGAAGAAGAAAAGGAAAAATAAGAAGAAGAAAATTAAGCAAGGGTAAAAACCTCCAACCATTGTCAAACATGTTGGAAAACAACCAGTTACTGTTAATCGTGTTGGGAGTGTTGATGATGTCAAGATCACCCAAACAACTCGTAAGCCCAAATACCCTTGCAGGCTTTGTAAGGGTAGCCATCTTCTTAAGGAATGCCCTGGTCTATCCAAGGTTATAGAAGCATGGTCTACACATCCTCGCCAACCCACATCGTTAGCTTCTGAACAACATGCTGACAACCCCCTGTCAACCAGTCATGATACGATTGGGAAGAAGAAAAGTAGAGTCAAGTTCCCGTGTATGTTATTAAAAGGGAGTCATCTCACTCACCTTTTCCCTTGTATGGACGAAGCCTTGAAATTACTGGAAGACATGACTGTTTCATAGCCTCAACTTCCAGCTGCTTATTGCAAGCTTTCTCTCAACCCACCTGTAGTTGATGGAATTATTCATCTGGTTCCCTTGTCGGTCAATCCGGTTGATCATGTCGTCAATTTGGTCATGTCCTAAACCACCATAGGGCTAATCCACTCTGATTCTTCAACTAGTTCTATGATTCCTGCTTCCATCATTCTATCTACTTCAATCTTCACTTTATCCTTATATTTAGTTTTCAATATGTAAGGTCTTTGTTTAACTAGCCTTGCATATGGTTTCAAGGGGATCTTCATCTCTCCCATGGGCCCTTTAATTCCCTTCATATCAGTGAACTTGGTTGGGAACAAGTCTTGATATTCATGCAATAACTCTGTGATCTTCTCAATAGTGGCATCATACTAGTAATATCCAACATTATAAAGCTTAGGTTCTTGCTCTGTTCCAATATGAATTTTATTGACTTTGATTGGTTGTCCAATAAATGGTATTTCAACTCATGGTCCTTCTATGTCTCTTTGTCCTTCCATTTTTGCGATTGTCACATTTCTAGGATCATCGTCTTCATCAGCATTGATATTGTAACATCCTTGCAATTTCTGAAGAGGTGCAGTCCATTCATCCTTTTCTTGCTCCACAGGGAGGCTAGGTGCTTCCTCAAATACTTTTTGTCTTACAACATGTAAATCTTGATCTACCAGAGGGTGCTGATTTTCAAATAAAATTGTAGCTACAAAATTATGAGTCATACCTTGCCAATCTATAGTGGTGAGGTGTAGTTCCGCTTCAAGGTACCAATTGATAGGCGTTGTGTCTAGAGTATTAATGGATTTATGCACCCATTGTTCTTGAGGAATGAAACACCAGGCCTCCTCACAACCTCACACATGGTCTTTCAAACAACTTTGACCTGTGTACCTAACTTCACATCCTTCGACTTGTTCTAAAAATCGCGTTGTCATCAAAGTGCGACATTCTATCTAGTTCATGATATTCCTTTTATGTGTTCCCCACCATCTCGCTGGAGTAGATTTAAAAGCCTCGTCTAGTGCCAATAGTATCTGTTGTACTGGTACATTTTCTTCAAATTACAGTAAGAAAGTTTCTAAGTGATTCAAACCATCAAATGTGGGTAAATTACTTACTGTTGTGTTGATCCAATGAACTTCTCTGGTTAGTCTAGCACATATCTGTGTAGATAATTCATACATTTTATTCTGCCAGTTCTCCAATTCTTCTACTGAGTTTGATGAACATGCGCTGTCAATTCACCAACTTAAATTCCCATCTTCTATAGGATTAATGTAATCATGTTGTCTTGCTGTTAGTTTGTATATATTCTCCAACATATATGTGTGGTCTTCTTCTCTGATGGGCTCTGTGTATCTGGGACATTCATCAGGATCCAAAGGTGCGATGACTAAGGCCATCACCTTCAAACATCATTATTCTTTTTTTAAAGTCAACAACAATAGAATTGTTGAAAGCCCAATCAATTCCTAACAACACGGGATAAAGACAACTATCATCGACTATCTCAATCACCTTGAAGTCCACAAATGTTATGACCCCATCGATGTCCACATGGACATGTTCCAGTATTTCGAAGGGGCTCACAGCCTGTTGATTGGCCATCCTAAGCCTGATGGGGGAATTGATCAACTTAGGTTTTCCCATCAGTGCCCAGGTCTGCTTCATCATAACATTGAACTTTGATCCTAAGTCGAGGACCACATAATCTATATCATATTCTCCAATTTGAGCGTTAAGGTGTAGTTACTTATTTGTCCTTCTCTTTTTGGATAGTTGATGTACTGCTTTATTCAGTAGAGGATATACCTTTATTAGCTCATACTATCTAATCAAGTTTTGTATCTCTTGTACAACACTCTCATCCTTTATCAAATTAATGCAAGTGCATAAGAATTCCATGAGTCAACTTACCTCTTTTCCTTCTCCTGGCGAAGCAGACTGATTAAAGGCCATGGGAATTCCACATTCTCTCACTTCTGGTTGTGACTTTGATGAAGAAGCCTAATCTCTTCTAAACTCTTTTCTTTCCTCTTCAAATGTCTGCTTCTCTCTCTTTGGATCAAACTCTTGTGTCTTCTCTGTAGCTTTTCTGACTCCTGATTGTTCTATAGTCTTCCCCAGAGTCACCCTGTATTCTCCTATAACAGTGCCTCCTCTAGTGATAACAATGAATCTGGGATCTGTTCTGTGAGGTTTTGTTTTGATTATTTGTACTTGTTGGTTTCCCCCTAGTCTTTCCTGAAGTTTGGCTAACAATGAAGGAAAATATTCTATGACATGTTCAAATTAATTGCAGTAACTGCAAGTGGTACAAGATTTTTGATAGTCCCTTTCCAAATGACCTGGCTGTGCATAGTTATAACAAATGATCTGACCTCTACCTTGGCCCATGCCTCTTCCTTGTCCTCTCCTCTGAATCCACCATGAGGGTTGAAGTTTCCTCTTCTAGGGGAATTATACTACGTAGTGTTTCCTTCTTGCTATACGTCACCTTGAATTTTGTAGATATCCCTTGATATTTCATGTAAGAGGTCATAATCTCTACAATCCTTCTCATCATGACCCACAAATTTACAGAATGTGCAGTAGAGGTTTGTCGGTGTCTGAACATAATTTTGCATGTGATAACATTCTCCAGGGCGATGCTTATTTCTACATACATCGCACCGAGGTAGAGTAACTTGATTCAAATGGATCAGAGATCCATAAGCCAAATATTCATGAAATAAGGGATAATTCTCCTTGTCATGGCTTTGTGATTTGCATATAATGCACCAAATTTCTTCTCTATTGTATTTTCCCTTATCTTTTTTCATATCTTCAACCTACAGTGATAAGCTAGTTAGATGACTCAAGATTTGACTCATACTTGAGATAGACTTTTATATGGGAGTCAATTCAAATTTCATGGAGATATCCAATGCCTCAGCCTGCGAAGCAATTTTCTGTTGCATCAGAGGGACTCTAATGTGTGGTAGGAGGGAAACAATGAAACATTCCTTGTTCTTCTCGTCTGGGATCTGAAAAATCAAATGACTTGTCAAGGTCATAAACCTCTGATCAAAATCCCAAGCTGGTTCAACTACTTTATGCTTAATTTATTTCAACTCTGTGATGCACTGCGATTCCGACTTGGGTTTCTTGAATTCAACAATCAACACAGTCTTAATCTCGTTTAGCGGTTTTGACTGGACAACTCCTTGGAAAAACTTCATGTACCAACTCAGTGCATGATCTCTCAGGGTAGTACTAAACTGATCTTGTTTAACAGCTTCGTCGGTGACATTCTTAATACTCCACACAACTTCACATAGAAACCAGTGTTGGTTAGGATCTTCAGATCCATCTCCTCTAAAGGTGGGTAACCTCATCTCATCTGCCATAGATCTTCCTAAGGTTCCTAACTGAGTATGCACTGAACCACTTGTACCAGTGCTCTGAGTGTTCTGATAACTTAGGCCACTCTGGTTACTTAATGTTGTTAGAACAACAGGGGGTGTAATAACACTTACTTCAATAGTCTGCACAGTCTTTGAAGTTTCTGACTCTTCTCGACGAATTTCTTCAGTCTTCTCTTCTTCTTCCCTAGAGGACTTTGAATGTTCCTCCTTCCACAACTCTTCTTCTTATTCAATGTAGAAACCTTCTTCTTGTGCTGGCTCATGACTCTGATCAAACAATTTCACTAGAGGAACTTCTCTAAAGGTCCTCACACTGCATGTGTGTCCGATCTCTGTGTCGTTGTCATTGTCTGAATTCTTGAACATTATCTTTTTCATTCTGACCCACTACTATATATTCAAGGTGTTCTTCACATGAAATAACATCTTTATCTTCAACTTCAAGAAGTGTAAAAATTTTCCTCTAGGTCCTTTAAAGAAATATCTGTATGCTTGGCTATATGATTCTACTCTATCAATAGAAAACTCTGTGATATACCTTCCAATGGTACTATCAAACTAGTGATATAATTCTCTTGCCACGGTGTTATCAACTCTTTTGACCTTCTTGATCAGTGCTGACATCCAAACCACATGCGGTTTAGATATGATCTCAAACTGGGTGTCTACTAATCTATCCAGCCACTCGTATAGCTCCTTATGAATCCCTCCAAATAAAATCTCGTGTATATCAGTAAAGATATACCTTCCCAACCAATCTTCTGTGCTAATATTAGGGTTCTTATTCTGATATTCTGCGAAGTCCTTTACTTGTTCTTATATCCACTTCTGAATCTCTATCTTCGATGGAAACCACCTTGACATTCCCTCAAGAAGATCCTGGTCCTGGCAACGAAACCATTTGTTGGCATAGGGGCAGACCCAGGGTTCAACTCTAACAGCGCACCAATAAGCCCTAACTACTGGCCCTTTCAGAAACACCTGCAAAGCAGATGCATTCTCACCCAAAGTAGCAATATGGGGTTGCAGGACACAAGTGTCTACAACCAGAGGAAATGCAAGTGGAATCAAGGAAACCACACACAGAGATCATATTATTCTTTCCAAGAATACACCTACTTCTCATAGTTATATATCAGATCTAACATACTAATGCATCATCAAAGTAACAGAGTAAATAACACAATATCAATCACACACAACAACAGGATATACGTGGTTCACCCTCTCCCTAGGGCTATGTCCACATAACTATGATTTATAATATATTAGGTGAAAGATTACAGTTCTATCTGCACTCTTAGGTTGTAGATCTCTCTCTCTCTCTCTCTCTCTCTCTCTTTGTTCTCTCTATCTCCCTTCCCTGTGCACCCAGCTGTAGGGTTGATCTTTGCACCTAGCTGAAGATCTTACAACACAGACTTCTCTCACCACACAATACTTCTCTCTCAGTAATAACAACAATCACTCATCATCACATACCCAAACCCATATCAAGTCCTCTTGACCTTTATTTATACATTACAATAGCTCATTGACAGCCTTAGGTCGAAGCCTAGGTGTCAAAACCCTAGATACCAAAACCCTAGGTGTCAAAACCCTAGATACCAAAACCCTAGGTGTCTAAAACCCTAGGTCAACTTGACCCACATTTTCAGGGCTTCACCAACCTGTCTTTCCTTCCTTCCCGCAAGGTTCTCCAAAGCATCTACCGGTGGATTTTTCGCTTGCTTAGTTGTCCACGATCCATCTGCCTTGCTGATCTTTCTTCCTTGATCTCCTCGTCCAACGACTTGCTCTCTCGAGCTTCACTCCATCTTTTCTGCTTCTTTAACTACTTCGACCTGATCTAAGTCAACCGTCCTTTTGCACAGTTCGCGTTTCACCTTTTTTTTTCCCTGTAATGTTCGCTCTCTTCCATAACCAAGGGCCAACAAAATCTATAAGCTTATTCATTTCCTCTTTGATGAGTTTGATATCCAATTTACCTTCTAAATTATTTAGGAACAAATTGTTATTTATCTTTTCTTTTATCTCTTGAATCTTGTTCCTCATATAAAGATTTTATAGATCAATGACCTCTCCTTCTTGGGTTGATTGTTTATTTTCTTGGATTTACTTTTCCATTTCTTGTAATCTAATCTCTATTTTCTACAAATTAGTCTCCAAAGTTAGTATTTTATTGGCTATTTGTTTTTCATTATTGTCTTAAAAAATCTAAACTTATTATCAAATATTACCTATAACTATTTTTAAAGTTTGACTTCTCTCTATTTTCTATATTTCTTTAACGATTATATATTCTCAAATATTATTTCGAGTTAAAATATTTCTTTATTAATAATATATATTCTCAAATATTATCTAGAGTTACTTTTAGAGGTCTCTCTTTGAGAGATTTGGTAAATGGGCTGAACTGTTATAAATGAGTCCAATTATTTTAAAGAAAACAAATTATAAAGAAAAATGAGAAAATAAACTTGTGCATTTAATTAAAGGAAGTCTTAATGGATCTCCCATGGATTTTATACAAAGAACACCCCAAATGGTATGAAGAACCTTTAGTATAAAAATCAAATTGGTTTAGTATTTTATATGTTGTAAATATATAAAACAATTTTGACTTCATAAGAGTCTTAATGGATCTCCCATGGATTTTATACAAAGAACACCCCCAAATGG
Source organism: Picea engelmannii (assembly GCA_009831015.1). Taxonomy (NCBI): domain Eukaryota; kingdom Viridiplantae; phylum Streptophyta; class Pinopsida; order Pinales; family Pinaceae; genus Picea; species Picea engelmannii. The sequence continues at coordinate 722,407 of ML791292.1, forward strand.
TACGAAGAACCTTAGTATAAAAATCAAATTGGTTTAGTATTTTATATGTTGTAAATATATAAAACAATTTTGACTCCATTATGATTTATGGTAGAAAATATTTTTAAGTGAATTTAAAGATAGAAGATATGTGTTTTGTAATTCCATTTTTCAAATTCAAAAAAACAAGATATATATAACTTAATAACATTTTTTAAATTAAATATTATCAAATAAAAATTAAAAAAAACATATATATATATATATATATATATATATATATATATATATATATATATATATATATATATATATATATATATATATATATATT
>ML791292.1:759699-778348 GCA_009831015.1 Picea engelmannii
TGCTAGACGGGAAAGGACTAGAGTTATAGGGGGCTATGATTCCATAAGAGAGGGGGAATTGAGGGGCTAAGTGTTTATTCCTATTTTAATTACCCCTTTTTGTGTAAGGGAGGGGATCTGTTACGTGAGATTCTTGGGGAAGGCCAGGATGTTCTTGATTCCCCACAAAGTTACTTAAATCCACCTATGGTCTGATGGGGGTGTTCGACTGATGGCTTGTTTGTTGATTTATTGTATGTTCATTCATTTCCCTCATGCACTTTCATGCACCCACTTACCCATTCATTGATCCATCCTCATCCGTGTCTTGGCCTGGGAAAGGGAACTGAACTACTGAAGAATTAGCCATGGTATGGTGGGCTGTAGTGGTCACTGGTGTGATACAACTGTGACTTGAGGCCTACATGTATGAGATGTGTTGGCCTGTGTCCAGCGTTGCTCACAACTACGAGTCCTGAGAGTTCCAACATTGAGATTCTAGACCAGTTGCGTTGGAGCCCAAATAAGGAGAAGGATTGCCTAAGGGACTGCATGGCAAAGAAGGGTGGAGGTCTGTTCTCTCGGGTGGTGCAAGCTGGGTAGAATAGAGATGGGTACTTGGATTGTTGTGAGAGTCAGGAAGCCTGTGAGAGCTTGGGTGCTGATTGGTTTGGGAAGCCAAGTAACACTCTGGAACCATCCTTGTGGATTCATAGCCCTGGCTCGGGGGTGACGTTGCTGTTGAGTTTTGGAATAATAGTTTCTATGGTTGGGTGGAACATCCTTGGTCTGTAGTCAGTTGGTGTCATCTTTCATAAAGATAAGTTCTCTCTATTATGGTATCATTTACATGTATATGAATTTATTTCCGCAGTATATTTAATTATCGTTTAATTGAATATTTAGACTATGCATGCTTGCTGACTACTGTTGTGCATGTTGTTAAAGTCTTTTATTTTATGCATCCTTAAATTTTAAAAAGGTATCGGTAAGAGAAATAAGTCCAAGGGTGGGCATGGAGGTAGCGTATCTCGGCCTGTGGGTGGTTGGGTATGTTATAGTTTGGTATCAGATCTTCTGGTTGAAACACCGGGCCGGTATGGGCCAGGTCTATTGGTCAGAGTCTCGTGGTTACAGATCAAACTCTGGCCGTGGAGTTGAAAATCTCAGGAGGAATGGAATTGTAGAATATATGTAGGAGTTAGATCACCAGAGACCTATTGTAAGGGGTTCGAAGGATCGTGACCATCCCCTTTGAATTCAGGAGCGATCGCCACTGTAGGATCAGGAGAGATCCAAGATTGTTGGATCAGAGGACATGTGAATAGGGGTCATCCGATGAAAAGGAAGCAAGGGTTAAGGTCACCACCATCAGATCCCATTGGAGAGAGAGATCAAAAAACAACTGACATTGCATGGAACCAAGTTGCACGGGAGATAATTCCTCAAGTCAGTCCCGTAATCCAAACCATGATTTCACTGAGGGTTACGTGTCAACATAAGGAGGATTGTGGGGATAAAAGAGGGTTACTCCAAACCGCTGATGCGTGCCCCTACAAATTGAAAGGAAGTAAGTGATGTCACATGTTAGGGCTCGAACATTGAAATTCCATATAGCCGAAGTAGTTTGGGGTCGTCCATCATCAAGGAGAGAAAGGTGGCACAAGATCCACAAATCCAGAAGCTTGTGGATGAGGAGGAGGTGAAATAGCTGAAGTAGATATTGACCATCAATCACTAAGAGGTACATGTCAGCAGATCAATAACTCTAGAGAAATTTGTTCGAGAGGTTTTCAGTTGATATTTGAAACTCCCAAATCCCGAAGAGTTGGAGAGCTGAAGTAAATCTGGATCGTCCAATCATATGAAATAGATCTCAATCACCAGATTGTTCAGAGTAAATCTCAAGCGTCAGATCGTCCAAGGTGAATCTGGGTCATTTGATCCAGAAGAGATGTGGCATAAATCTGTGGATTTCAAGTGAAGGCCCGGAGTAAGCCTCAACCATTCAATTCAAGAGGACACGTAGAAAAATCCTGTGTACTTCGAGGAGGTTTGAAGTTTGATATTTTCGAAACCTGAAGACCTGAAAGGATCTCATCCATTGATATGCTAAGATCCATGTGTCACTAGATCCAAGGCTTCAGATAAAATCTAGTGGGGCCAGATAAGTTTTGAAATTTAAGATTTCGAAAGTCCGAAGACTCGAAGTAAGCCTCAACTATTAGATTAAGGAGGAAACATGGTGCAGATCCCTGGACTCCGGGTGAAGAACCGAAGTGAATCTTAGTCGTCTGATCTAGGAGGAAACATGGTGACATATTGGTCAGTTTAGGAATTCAAAGTTCGGGAGAATTGGAAGTGCGCTAGTATGGAAACTCTCAAAGTTCCGAAGCCCAAAGAGTCGAAGTGATGGGGCATGATGACGTCACCTAGAGGTGATGTGGATCCTAGAATTCCCGAAGTGATGTGGCTTGCTGACATCACCTGGGATGACATGGACACATGGGATGTGTGCCACGTGTCAGTAAGTTTTGGTCATTTGGAGTATTGAAAATTCAGTTAGAACGTGACATGTGGAACCTGCCTGATTGGGCCACATGTCTGCTTCCAGTATTTCTCCATGTGGCAACAGATCGTGCAGTCCGGAGACTGGGCACTCCAGTGGGGAAAGATGTGATAGGTTGCATTGGGTCGAAAAATCCCGAAGGCCCGAAGGCTGGAGTACATATCGACCGTTGATTCTATAAGACACACATCGAAGGATCGTCGAATTCGGGCGACAACACTCCAGGAGAAAGTGCAGGAGGAAAGTTTTGAAACTTCCAAAGCTCAAAGAGCCAAAGCGATTCACAAATGTTGATCTGTGGGAGGACACCCATCAACAAATCATGAACTCCGGGTAAAATGGTTCCAAGAGGAGGCAAGAGAGGAAATTTGAAACTCTCGAAGCGAGGAGTTCCGAAGTGGATCTTGATTGTTGATCATGAAAGAGGATGAGGACCATTGATCTAGTCTTGGCTGAAAGTTACAAAGTCCTGAAGCTCTAGACAAGCACTTTTTCAACTAAGCGCAGGGTCATGGCCATGGTCATATGAAGATTGAGAGTTGAGGTAAGGAGGGATAAGGGCCAAATTGGTGGTCTTCGAGACAGAAAAGTGCTAAGGAAGGATTTATCCACGGTTTCTAGTCATGGTCACCTGGGAAGGTGGTTTGAAGGAAGCTCCTATGCAGGATAAAAATCTATGTCAGCCAAGGATAACATGACACTGTTATTTTCAGAGAATGAGGATATGATCTCCATGAAGAAAGAAAGAAAGAGACCTGTAGCATGGTTTGGAATTTTTTTTTATCGTATGCATAATTCTAACAAAATGGTCGCTTGCACATTTTTCAGAATTGAGGGGTTTAAACACATCAACTCAAGATGCGTATTCAGGAAATGGAAGAAGGCAAGGGAGCCTCCATTCATGATAAGGAGGCAAAAGGATAGAATACCAGAGTTGGTAATGCAGATATAGATTCCAATGGATGCAAGGGAAAGGGAGAGCAAGAAACATTAATAGAAATGTTAAGAAGCCTAAATATGGAAGTGAAGAGCTACAAAGAAGACAACGAGAGACTGATGAGAGAGAAAATTTAGATAAATGCTTGAGTGTTGCATAGCTTAAATCAGTTACAGAGACAAATGAAGAAGGGATCAAACTCAATAGAAGAGGAAGAAGGCAGGTGCCATGAAAGAAGGGATGATCGTGGAAGATCTGCTTATTCCAGAAGTGCTCATAGAGATCATGGACACCACTCACCTCCTTACTCAAAAAGACAGTTTTATGCATCGGATGATCCCATAAGTAGTCCAGAGGTATCTTCTGTCAGACACCAAAGAATGAAACAAGAGGTAGACAGTTTGCAAGGAGAGATGATGAAGCTCAAGCCACCTTCCTTTGATGGTGAAAGAGAAAGGGAAGATGATGTCGAAGCATGGTTGCTTGGACTCCAGAGATATTTTCAGTTGCATAACTATTCATCAAATATGGAAGCCAGGATTGCCACCTACCATTTACACGGGAAAGCTACAATGTGGTGGGACCAAATGAAGCAAGTGGAACATGTTAATGAAAGTAGGATCACTTGGAAGCAATTCAAGAAGTACTTCTAGAAGGAGTACCTCTCAGAGCATTTCTATGACAAGAAAATGTAGGAGATCTTTGAACTCAGGTTGGGAAGCATGACTATGGCAGAGTACAAGAAGAAGTTCTTGGGATATTTAAAGTATGTCAGGTTCATTGGTGATGAAAAAGTGAAAATAAAAATATTTCTAAGTGGACTGCCATCCTTTTATAAGGAAAATATCAAGTATGATGATCCCAAGACCTTGACTGAAGCCATCAGGAAGGATAAATACCTGTATGAGCAAGGCCAAGGAAGAGAATCTCTGCAGAAATCTTGAAAGGACAAGAAAAATGTGAAGTCTGATCAGAGGAGGAAAGGATTCAAACCTCCCTTCAATAGGAATGAGCCTAATAGGAATCATCAATATCAATATGATAAGGGGGATTCCAAGAAAGAAGATTCCTTGGGAAAAAGAGGAAGATCACCAATACAATGCTGGGGATGCAAGGAAGATCACTTGTACAAGGATTTCCCACACAGAAAGGATAGAGTGAAGACCGTGCACAACATCCAAGAGGCTACAACAGTCTAATATATGGGAAGAATCTATGTAGCTTTAGATGATCTATAAGCATAGTACCAGTCCAATATGATCGAGGTGGAAGGTAAGATCATAAATCATCATGTTTCTATTTTGATTGATTCAGGAGCAAGTCATTGTTACATTGATCCTAAGATAGTGGATAGACTACATTTGGAGAAAAGTAAACTTGGAAAATCAAGTTTGATTCAATTAGCCACTGGAACCAAAAGAAGAATCCATGACATGGTCATAAGTTGTTCCATAAGTCTTAATGGCATGAATTCTAGTATTGATCTAAATATCATACCATTGGGGTCTTATGATATTCTAATTGGAATGAATTGGTTGGACAAGCATCATGTTGTCCTAGATTTTCATAACAAGACATTTACATGTCTTGATGGAAATGGAAAACAGAGCACTATGAAAGGAGTTCCAAGACCCATCTCTATAAGGGAGATTTCATCCTTACAACTAAAAATATGTTTTAGGAAAGGATGTCAATTGTATGCAGCTCATGTGGAAGAGCCAGATAATACAAAAGGGCCAAGCCTCAAAGATTTTTCGATACTACAAGAATTTGAATATGTATTCCAAGAAATACCCGGATTGACACCAAGAAGGGAGATAGATTTCTCAATTGATTTAGTGCCAGGAGCTGCCCCAGTGTCAAAAACACCTTACAGAATGAGCACACTAGAGTTAAAATAAATAGAAATGCAGTTGGAGGAATTGTTGAAGAAAGGGTATATATGTCCAAGTGTTTCACCTTGGGGAGCACCAGTATTTTTTGTCAAAAAGAAGGATGGAACCTTGAATTTTTGTATTGAATTCTGACAACTGAACAAGTAAACTATAAAGAACAAGTATCCTCTACCCCTAATTGATGACCTCTTTGATTAGCTAAGAGGAGAAAAGATATTCTCAAATATTGACCTGAGGGCAGGATACCATCAGGTAAGAATCAAGGAACAAGACATTCATAAGACAACCTTTAGGATCAGGTATGGGCATTATGAATTTGTAGTGGTGCCATTTGGACTGACCAATGCACCAACTGTCTTCATGTGCTTAATGAACAACATATTCAAAAATTATTTGGATAAGTTTGTCATAGTATTCCTGGATGACATACTTATCTATTCTAAGTTTTAAGAGGAGCATGAACATCACTTAGACTGGTGTTGCAAGTACTAAGATAACATCAGTTGTATGACAAGTTGAGTAAGTTTTCTTTTTATCAAAAGAAGATCCATTAATTGGGACACATTATTTTAGAGCAGGGCATAACAGTAGATCTAGAGAAGATCGAAGCCATTAGAGGATGGCCAACACCCATAAATGTGTCAGACGTCAGATATTTTATGGGATTAGCTGGCTACTATAGAAGGTTCATAGTAGGGTTCTCTAATATTTCTCATCCCATCACTTCTTTGCAAAAGAAGGGAACTAAATTTGAATGAACACTCAAGTGTGAAAATAATTTTAATCCGTTGAAGGAATTACTTACTAGTGCACCTGTGTTAAATATTGTTGACCCAAAGTAAATTTTTGTGGTATGTATAGACACATGTAAGGAAGGACTTGGGGGAGTCCTCACGAAAAATGGATATGTCATTGGATATGAGTCCAAAAAGATTAAGGAACATGAGAGGAACTATGCCACGCATGACTTGGAACTTGCTACCATTGTTCATGCCTTGAGGATGTGGAGGCATTATCTCATGGGGAAGAAATTCGAATTAAGGATAGACCACATTGGTTTGAATTATCTTTTTGAACAACCAACCTTGAATGCCAGACAAACAAGATGGCTAGAATTTTTAAGTGAATATGACTTCAATATCAAGCATATCAAGGGAAAGGAGAATAAAGTTGTCGATGCACTTAGTAGAAGAGTGCATATCATGCATGCTACTGCTGTCAGTATGCACCAGTCAGACTTGAAGAGAACAATTTTAGATCATCTTGTTACAGACCAACATTACCTATGAGTAAAGGAAAACTTACAACAAGGATATGTACAACATAAAATAAAGGAGTATGAGATAAAGGAAGACAGATTACTGATGCATAAAAAAAGAATCTATGTTCCTAGTTTCAGAGAACTGAGGAATTTGGTACTGAAGGAAATGAATGATGTTCCTTATGTTGGAAATCTCGGTTACCAGAAAACAATTACAGCAGTAAGAAGATAGTTCTTTTGGCCAGGGATGAAGAAGGATGTTGTTGATTACATCGCTCGATGTATGGAATGTCAGAATGTGAAGGCTGAGCATAGGCACCCAACGGGTTTGCTGCAGCCATTGCTAATCCCATAGAAGAAATGAGGAGTGATCACCATGGATTTCATCACAGGATTACCCAAAATAAATAATCAACATGATTCAATCATGGTGGTGGTTGACAAATTAACAAAGGCTGCTCATTTTGTGCCTATGAAGACAACACACACAACGACTAATATTGAAGCAATTTTCATGAAGGAAATTGCTAGGTTGCATGGGATACCTAGGACAATCRTCTCGGACAGAGATACAATGTTTACCTACAATTTCTAGAAGGGATTGTTTAAAGGATTTGGTAAAAATCTAAACTTTAGCATTGCGTATCATCCCCAAACAAATGGGAAAACAAAGAGAGTCAATTGAATAGTTGAAGATATGCTGAGAATGTATGTGATGGATAAGCCATCTAAGTGGGAAAATTACTTACACTTGGTTGAGTTTGCATATAATAATGGGTATCAAGCTTCATTGAGAATGAGCCCATTTGAAGCCTTGTACGGTAGGAAATGCGATACTCTAGTAAGCTAGGAAAAGCCAACAAATAGAGTGGTACTTGGGCCGGAGTTTCTCAAGGACATGGAAGACCAGGTGGTCAAGATAAAGTAGAATTTAAAGGCAGCTCAGGATAGACAGAAAGTTTATGTAGACAAGAACAAGACATCTAGAGAATTTAAAGTAGGGGAGCATGTACTTTTGAAAGTGAAGCCCAATAAAATCTCTTTGAAATTGGGTAGTTGTACAAAGATGGCAGCCAGATTCTGTGGTCCATTTGAAATATTGGACATAATAGGGTCAGTTTCATACATGCTTACATTGCCTGCTTCCATGAATGTGCATAATGTATTTCATGTATCTTTACTAAAGAAATATATACATGACCCTAAGCATGTTATTGATTGACATCTGATTCAGGTAGAGATGGAGGGGGACTTTCAGGTTCAACTAGTTCGGGTGTTGGACATACAAGTCAAAATGCTCCGAAATTGAGTTATACAGCTGGTAAAAGTTCAGTGGACTTGCTACGGTCCTGAAGATGCTACCTGGGAGCATGAAGATTCCATGCGGGTAGAGTACTCGCATATTTTTGAATAAAGATGAGATTTTGATCTCTATTTTGTATATGCACTAAGGACAATGCCAAAATAAGGGGGAAGGGATGTAACACCCCAGATTTTTAACCCCCATTTTAAATAATGTATTGTTACAATGCTGAGAGGCCAGGGTGCCCAAACAATTATTAAAAGGCTAGTGTGTCCAAGACATGTAATGTTTTTTTATCATTATTAATAATAAACACAACGTTGGCTGCTAGACGGGTAAGGAGTAGAGTCATAGGGGGTTATGATTCCATAGGAGAGGGGGCTTGAGGGGATAAGTTCTTATTCCTATTTTAATTACCCCTTTTTTTCTAAGGGATGGGATCGGTTACGTGAGCTTCTTGAGGAAGGCAAGGAGGTTCTTGATTCCCCACTAAGTTACTTAAACCCACCTCTGGTCTGATGGGGGGGTTCAACTAATGGCTAGTTCACTGATTTCCTGTATGTTCATTCATTTCCCTCACACACTTTCATGCACCCACTTACCCATTCATTTATCCATCCTCATTTGCGTCTTGGCTTGGGAAAGGAAACCGAACTATTGAAGAATTAGCCATGGTATGGGGGGCTGTAGTGGTCACTAGTGTGATCTAGCCATGACTTGAGGCCTACATGTTTGAGATTCATTGGCCCGTGTCTAGCGTTGCTCACAACTGTGAGTCCTGAGAGTTCCAACATTGAGATTCTGGACCAATTGTGCTGGAGCCTGAATAAGGAGAAGGACTTCCTGAGGGACTGCATGGTAGAGAAGGGTGGAGGTCCGTTCTCTTGGGTGGTGCAAGCTGGGTAGAAGAGAGATGGGTACTTGGATTGCTGTGAAAGCTAGGAAGCCTGTGAGAGCTTGGATTCTGACTAGTTTGGGAATCCAAGTAACACTCTGGAACTCTCCTTGTGGATTCATATCCCTAGCTCGGGGGTGATGTTGTTGTTGAGTTTTGGAACAATAGTGTCTACGGTTGGGTGGAATGTCCTTGGTCTGTAGCCAGTTGGTGTCATCTTTCATAAAGATAAGTGCTCTCTGTTATGGTATCATTTACATGTATATGAATGTATTTTTTTTGTATATTTAATTATCATTTAATTGAATCTTTAGACTATGCATGCGTGTTGACTACTGCTGTGCATGTCGTTAAAGTCTTTTCTTTTATGCATCCTTAAATTTTAAAAAAGTTATCATTAAGAGAAAGAAGTCCAAGGGAGGTATTGAAGGTAGCATACCCCAGCCCGTGGGTGGTTGGGTATGTTACAGACATAATGAAATGTACCAAAGAAAATTTCTTTGAAGTCCTGTATATAAGACCAAAAACACTAACCCATAAGTTAATAAGTCTACTATAGAAACCTATKATAAAACATGTGTTAAGGGATACAAAACTTGAAAACAAGAAAACCTGAAAGTACAATATGTATAGAGGACCGCACAACCTTGTGGATTATGCATAGTATTTCTCTAGGTAGGGCCCATTGCTAGGTCCAGGMCAAAGGAGTTTTTGGTAATCAACTTGTAAAATTTCCAGTTCAAGAAGAGGTTGAAAATCCAAAATCATAGCTTCAAGGATAGCCTCATCTGAAGGAAAATCAGAATCCATGAAATCAGGGCTCGAMAACTCACAAATACTAGGGCTCGAGGTCTCACAAACAACGATATCAAACTCAAGAGGAAACACAACATTACTAAGGCCCATAGGGGGAGGCTTGGGCTCCCATGCAAGTCTTCTATCAAAATCCAACAACTCACTGGTAGCTTACACAAGATTGGGAAAACCCAAAAATTTCCAAGCCAAGGAGGATAAAATACTTGCAGAGGATATTTCATCTACAATGTATCGACGAACACCCATTATTTGGAAGGGTGTAGAAGAAGGAAGGAGAGGCTTTAAAGATCATTCCAATCAAAGGAAACCATCCTAGGACTTGGAGGGAGCATACTCGGAGAGAGTGGAATGCTTGCTTGTTCAAAAGGTACAAAACTAGAAATGTTAAGGATATGGTCAAAAGGTGCATCACCCCCCAAAAGAAGAGTGGGATTGGTCGAATATTTCATAGGAAATGTCACTTCCTCAGACTTGTCACTTTCCAAGAGAAAAGTGGGATTGACCAAAGATTGCATCGACACAACCACTTATTCAACCATTGGTTGAATAGGATGTGAGACAACATGGTCAAGAGATGCATCACCCACAAAAACAAGAGTGGTGTCAGCCAAATATTTCATTGACGTGATCGTTTCATCAACGAAAGAAGGATTAGATTGTTGGGAAACCAAGTATGACTCAGAAATCAATATTCCCATCATGATTTGTAGTGGTTGGTGACATGCTCCCAGCATGAATTGCAGAGGATAGTAGTTGATGTCTAACATGACTTGTATAGGTTGGTGATGTTTGTGCAGTGTGACTAAAAATGACTAGAGTTTTTCCCCCAGCATGACTTGCAGTGGTTGGTTGCAGGTATTCAACATGTCTTGCAGATTTTGTTGACCTATTTTCAACATGACCAATAGAGGTTGGTGATATGAAAGGATATGAAGGTATTATCCCATATGGGAATGATTGTGAGGAGAAAGGGATATGATACAGATTATCCATGTGAGTATATCCATTTCCCCCTAATGAAGGAACTCCATGTGGGGGGTTTCCTAGATTAGAGAATAGGTTCCACCCTGATGTAATATCATAGGTTGGAGGAGGATTTTCCATAAAAGAAGAATTCACGAGAAATAATTTTGTGGATGACGAATATATGAACGAGATATATGAAGTAGAAACATCACCCATATGTCCATTCCATCCTTGAAAATTATAACTAGGATTGGGTCCATAAAAGGGAGGATTCCATCCCCCCATCATAGGAAATGAATCAGGGATATTCCCCCCCACAAACCAGGAATGGATTACAAGGAGGCGATGTACCCCCTAGCCCAAAACTAGCATCAACGTTGGGTGTCAGAAAGGAGGATGACATGTGCAAATTCATATTCAACATACCAAAAGAGAAAGGATTAGAGGCCAGAGGCATTGAATGATTAATATAACAAGGCATCCCCATCAAAAAGGTTCCAGGGGGAATGGATATCGATGATGATGAAGTCATACCATTCGAAAATATAAAAGGATACATCCTTATGGACTGATTTGAGCTCATGAACTATGTAGCACTAATTGATGGAGTCACGAGCGTTCCACCAACCATAGCCGATATTGGAGTCAAAGCAATACTCATAATAGGATGATCATGAGGCTAAGAGGTGGAGATGTTTGTACCACATTTATTAAGTCTATTCCTTTTAGGAGGCGGCTTCGCTAACATACCAAACTATGGTACTTGACTCAAAATACGAGGAGACCAGTGGGGAGGATGGTCTTTCTCCACGATGATGCAAAACTCACAATGAAAAAAACAAATATTAAGGCCACCTAATAAACAAGGAGCACACTCCTGAATAAAATTAAAGGCCAATCCACACAAACATGATATGATGGTTAAAGGGACCTCCCGAACTAAATAATATATGCCTCTCCCAAGAGGGGATGAGACTCTTGAACAATAGAGTGGATATAAAAAAATCAATTATAAGGACCCTTGTGGGATTCACAGTGCAGTCAGTTAGATTCCTCCTGAGATAAAATACTCCATAAAGTTTGTGTGATGTTTGATCCCTATTTGACTCAAGGTAACTGCATAATAACCCATGCAAACAACCTATGTGTATACCTAGGTCAAGAAACTAAATTTACCATGATATAACCAATTCTCATGTGAATAGTTGCATGTTCGATCTACCGTATGGGTAGGGTATTAAATATCGAAGTCTCAAAATATCCTCTTCTCAAGGAGGTAAAGGTACTAGAGAAACCCCCAAATACGAATAGAACCCCAAAAATATATCTAACACTAGGAAGGTATTAGAGGGCTATCTCTACAACCAACTTCGTGTGACCTCGTCCTTAACTCCAGCATGAGTGGAGCCTCCCGAGGAAACCAATTAAACAATGGGTTTCACCACTGCCTAGTTAGACACATACGTTGAGTTTTATAGCCTTGGAGAATTTTACTCACAAAATCCTATTCCAAGGCCCTAGGTCCTACACTTGTTTGTGTACATTGAAAAACGAAATCATTTCTAATCAATTTTAATTATTCAACGTTAATTTTAATGGATTCTTCTTACTCAAGAGGTTCAATCATGAAACTAATGGTATGATGACTCAACATATATATACAAATAAGAAAATATAAAAACAATGCTAAGTACTAGACTTGATTTTCAAAGTTATGGTATGCTTCAAAATGTTGTTATTAGAATGCAATATCTATAATTTCAATGAAGTGAAATCTTTCCTAACATGTAAAAACTAAGGTAATCCATCCAAAAGTTCAAATTCTTTGAATAAGATGCAAAAAGATTTTTTTTTTTAATATTTTCAATATAATGAAATGAAAATTCAAGGACTGAATAAAAAACTTCCTAGGAAGACCCTACAACAAGCACGAAGAGACAATAATAGTACGACACTAAGAAGCAACTACCTAGACCATAATGAAAGGACAACAAATGAGAAAAATGACAAGAAATGAGTTCTCCCAAAATATTTACCAATAAAACAACTTCCTATCACTCTGTAGGCACTCAATAGTCAAGATAGGGACCCAGGAAGTCTTAGAAACCAACAAAATTCACCCAACAAAAGCTAAATTCAGCCAAAAAGACTTACAAAATTGTGTATGTGATTGTTCGGGGAACGAAAGCATATGTACGTGCCCTAAATACCAACAACTTCTATATATACACGATTGTAAAGGAAAAACCTGCGTATGCCAAAGAAGAAACTTCCAGGGAAAGGGTTAGGCCAAGAAAATTAGATTCAAAGAAAAATAAAGGTTGTCAAGCAACATGCGACACAAAAAATCAGGAAAGCAAAGAGCAATGAAGGAGAAAAATCACCCAATACCCCAAAAGGGAGATCTTCCCCAATGTAGTCGCCAATTCTATTACGAGGAAAATCTTTATGGCAAGGGGTAAACCAAAACAGACAAAATGAAACCCATAAATCAACTCTAAACTCAAGTATGATAGATAAATATAAATGCTAACAAGAGAAGGCTAGAAGCCTACCTCGTCCAAACGTTCGAAGAAGACCATGGTTGAGCTCACGACCAAAAGATTGATTCCTGGAACTTGTCCTCAACAACCAATATATACAAGCATATATAAATTATATAGAATGTTAGCAGAACTAGCATAATCCATTAACATATATAACAAATATGCCCATGGAAAGTAATGTAAATATCTATGACATATAATTTGGATGAGAAAAGGGTATTTCTATTAATGTAATCAATAGAATTACATAGGTGAAAAACTTCTATAACAACATATATCGGAACCAAGAAAATAAGTCCCTCTAGCTAGGCCTTCACCACTTCAATCCTCCACAAAGGCAAGCTCACAATTAGTAGGAGTAATTGAGTTTCTCCTTCTCAATATAGGAAGAGCTTGGGAGATGAAAATAATAAGTTCATACTTTCAAAGATAAAGGGATGCAAACTCAATATGAAATGAAATTTCTCCACAGTGTCTTTGTTCTCAATGATCTGTGTGTTCAAGGCTTGTATATGGATCAATTTATAGCCTCCAAATGGAATTGAAGGGTCAATTCAAAGAGTTTCTAGTATATGGAAGGTCAAGGATCATGGATCTCATGACATGGCATGGAAACACAACATTTTTTAATTTTTCAGCACAAAACCTGATGTATGTGGGTTGTAATGGAGAAACCTGCGTATACACAAGCTATCTAAATGTGGCCGTATATGTGCAAAACTTTGAATTTTTGACTTTGGGTGAGAAAAATGGGGAACTTGAGTCTATAGAGGGGAATGGAAAGCCATCAAAACAAGATGCATGGGGTGTGGAAAAAATGCTATAACAATAAATCACAAGCATTTGAGAATTAATAAAATAAGTTTGTATTCATTACTACATATGTACTGAAAAACTGACACTGTACTATGATAATACGGATAAAATTGACAGCATTTTTGGATTTTATTTTAATTTTTTTAATTTTTTTTAGAAGGTCCCCGACATTTGTCGGATATCCGATGAGCGTGACTTAACCACCGGATATCTGACACAAAAATACAGTTCGACGGATATCCGACACCCTGACATCGTCAAATATCTGACGATTGACCAAGTAAATTATCCCCATTGTTTTCTTTGATGAAGTCAATATTTTGTGACCATTAAGAAACATCTCTCTGGTCATCAGCCATCAAAATTCCAAAGAAAAAGGGATATATAATTAATATATATATATATATATATATTAGAGACATTCGACATTGTTGCTATATTAATGACGGTTTAAAAATTAGGTTATATATAGGGGATATTTTTTGGTCAGAATAGAAAAAAAATTATTCTCTTAATTGCATTACAAATAGTTAAACTACTTAGGTTGATTTTTGAACATAATAATCACTGAACGTTTGGTAAGGAAAAATTTCACATAACATTCCTTCAAGAGGACAAGTAGACATGAGATCTGCATTGGAGGATTTGGGTGATTGAAAATGTTATTGCCCTTGTAAAAAATGTAGAGGCCATAATAGAAGGAGACTTTTAATAAAAAATGTTAGCACTAGAAGTCACACTTAGACTATTGTAAGTGCAAGCCCAATAACCATCATAATTTTAAAGATAAGTGTTTATACTCAAGTGGAAAATGGGTGCAAAAAAAACAGAAAAGAATGTCAATCACAGATAACTCCATACATTATACACCAACAAATAAGGCCTTGAATAACTTCAGATCAGGTTTTAGAGATAAGGTAATTAGGTGGAAGACTTGATAAGAAATGTGTAATATGCATATCATCTACATTAGGTAGCAATAACACACATATGAAGAAAAATCTCTGAGATAAGAACTTCTTAAAATCAAAGAGAAAGAATCTGATATACTTGTAAACAATATCACAATATATCCTTTATTGCAACAAATATACAATCAACCATATGAATCATTCAATCAGACTGTAATTAGAATAAGATAGAAAAAAGATGATAAGAAACAAGATCAATTTCCATTATCCAAAGTGTCTTAGGTTTGGTCCATACAATAGGAGAAACTTCTCTAATACATAGACAACATAAAAATATGATTCCTCTCTCACACCATTCAAACCTCTCCTCAGTCTTACAATGCTTGTTTTATAGTCTAAACTATCATTGACATCTTTATAATTCAAATAACAACTTCTTCATAGGATCCCTGAAAAATTGGTTAAACGATGGTGTTGAAAACAATGAAATATCCTCTATCATGGTTCTTAATTGAAATGATAACAATTGAATGCGTGAGGTACTTATGAGTACGTTGCAAACTCTCCTAGTGAGTTGGCAACACATACAACTAACTTTGATTTGACACATAGACAGATAGATGGTGACAAGGAGAAACTTGTGTACAATTGGGAGGTGTGACACATGTCAAGGTAATGATTTAAGGTGTGACTCATGAGGACTTTATTTACCTTTTCATGATGTCTATTAAAATTACCTCAAGACTCTAAACCAAGGTTGAACAAAACTTTAGCTTCAAATCAAACTTTGTGTTATGACCATAAAAAGAAGACATAAAAACCTATGACTTATGTAACCCTATGAATCAAAAAACAAAACATAAATGATTTTTTGACACTTACAATTCTATGTGTTAACATCTAGATCCACAGGGGATGGCATGCTCCCTGTGAGGTACCGAGAACATGCAATTCCAGTGCCTTATCCATTAGTCTATGAAATCCTTCACCTCCTTCAAATTTTTTGTAACTTATTTGAATCCTGAAAACATAATACTGAAAACAAAGCTCACACTGCAATCGAAATGAAAACTAAAGGTTTCATTCAAACTGAAAACCAAATGCTTGCATGGAAATCTTATTTATATACATTCCTACTTCTAAGTACTGAAAAACTGAACCTTCAAATATATAAAAATTTCCACAGTAACCATACAAATAACTTTGTGACTAGATGATCTTCATCTCCATCTCAACAACTGAGAACTAAGTAACAAAAGATACATAATGACAACCACACATACTTCCTTGAAAAATCATACTTACAATCCAAGAACTTTTTTCTTATGATGACAACAACTGAAAATCTATTGCTGCAAAACATCTCCATATAAATTGCAACAAGATCTTGAAATCCATAAAAAACTTTTTGTGGCTCATCAATGAATTCCTCCTTGGCTGATTCAAGCATGGGATGTATTGAAAATGGTTGCAATATATTTCCACTATTTTCACCAATTTCTAGTGAATATGGGTGAATATGAAATGGGATCTCAAGATCTATATTTGGGACTAGCTCATTTTTACATTCGTAATAATCAAGCTGAAAATGAGAGCTGCCAACAAGTAGTGTATCAAAGACATGTCTATCTGCTTCTAGTCCATTTTCTTGTGAAGGCATATTATAACGAAGACCATTCAAAACCTCTTGAGCATCATGAAAAGTACTTTCTTCTATGGAAAATTCTTCATCACAAGTATGATTTTCATGACAAACAAAGTCTTTGCAAAGTAAAGAAAACTCATCATAGCATTTTTCATAATGATGTTCAACACAAAAATAATCCTTACAAAACAAATTAAAAACAACATGGAAACCTGTCAAAGAGTTGATACTACCAATTGGAAGATATCGACACCAGTCATGATTTATTCCCTCTAATGAGTACTTGAAAATATTGATCTGAACATCCTCATGCATGATCTGAAGTCGACGAATAAAATCATGGAAATATAACAAGTGGTCAGCTGGTACTTCCCAATATTCTCCTCTAAATATGGGAATACAACCTTCCCATTAATCTCTACTAGGAACTGGATTTGGAAAATCGACTATCTTTGAAAATTCACAGAAATCATACCTCTAAGATAGGATCTTGTCAATTTCAAAATAGTGGAGTCGCCATGGTGAGAAATAAGAATTCAAAAAGTTTCTAGCTTCATTTCACCATCTAAAGATAGATCTAATCATCATAGTTCACCTAGGGAAGGTGTCTTCATTGTCATCCCCAACAACGATGCCAAAAATGTTAGCAGTAGAAGTCACACTTAGACTGTTGTAAGTGCAAGCCCAATACTCATCAGAATGTTAAAGATAAGTGTTTATACTAAGGTGGCAACTGGGTTGAAAAAACTTAGAAAAGAATGTCAATCACATATAACTCCATACAATATACACCAACAAATAAGGCCTTGAATAACTTCATATCAGGTTTTAGAGATAAGGTATGTAGGTGGAAGACTTGATAATAAATGTGTAATATTCATATCATCTACATCAGGTAGAAATAACAAACATATGAAGAAAAATCTCTTAGATAAGAAATTCTTAAAATAAAAGAGAAAGACTCTGATATACTTGTAAACACTATCACAATAGACCTTTATTGCAACAAAGATACAATCAACCAGATGAATCATTCAATCATATTGTAATCATAATAAGATAGAAACATATGATAATAAACAAGACTGATTTCCATTATCCAAAGTGACTTAGGTCTGGTCCATACAATAGGAGAAAATTCTCTGATACATAGACACTATAAAAATATGAGTCCACTCTCACACCCTCTCCTCAATCTTACAATGCTTGTTTTATAGCCTAAACTATCATTGACAACTTTACAATTCGAATAATAACTTCTTCATAGGATCCCTAAAAAATTGGTTAAAAGATGGTGTTGAAAACAATGAAATCTCCCCTATCATGGTTCTTAATTGCAATGATAACAATTGAATGCCTAAGGTACTTATGAGTACGTTGTGAACTCTCCTAGTGAGTTGGAAGCACATACAACTGACTTTGATTTGACACTTAGACAAATAGATGGTGACAAGGAGAAACTTGTGTACAACTGAGAGGTGTGACATGTCAAGGTAATGATGTAAGGTGTGACTCATGAGGACTTTATTTATGTTGTCATGATGTCTAATAAAATGACCTCAAGACTCTAAACCAAGGTTAAACAAAAATTTAGCTTATTCAAATCAAACTCTGAGTTACGACCATAACAAGAAGACATAAAAGCCTATGACTTATGTAACCCTATGACTCAAAAAACAAAGATGAAATGATTTTTTGACCCTTACAATTCTATGTGTTAACAAAAACAACTAAATGTTTTTGTACAAAGTATGGACACCTTGAAGGAAGACATGAATATTGTCCCTTGGTAAGTTATTCATTATATGTCTTTATATTGCAGATATATGTTAAACATAGAAGAAAAATAATGAATTATTTTTTCTTTATGGATATATTCTACATACACAACAAATTGAGAGTAAGTTAAGAATAGAAGAAGTAGACATAAGATGTATATTTTAATTAGGGTTTAGGGTAGGGTTTAGTGGTTAAGGGGTTTAAGGTTTAGGGGTACAGGGTGTATAATGGGTTAGGGGTTAAGAGTTTAATGGTTTAAGGGTTAATAAGGCCATTAATGCTCAATGGTTAAGGGGTTAGGGTTTAAGGTAGGTTTAGGGGGTGGAATCAC
>ML791292.1:795096-834008 GCA_009831015.1 Picea engelmannii
TTTACGTAAAAATTAAGATAGATATGAGGTGTAGAAAAACATGTATGTAAACTCTGCAACATTTTCGGCTTGGTCAACTTCGAAAAATTCTAGAAATTATAATATTCATCCGTTGAATTCAAAATGATAGTCATAATAAAATAAAGTCTCTTTAGATTGTTGCAGTATATTTTGTTTGTTCAAAACATAAGTTTAATAAAAAAAACACTGTTGTAGAATAAGTAACTCATTATCATTCATTTCGTGTTTAAGAAACATACTGTTAAACAATTGTCAATTTGACATATCAAATCGTGATAAAAAAAATTTGAAAAATAGTCATTAGAAAGCTAACACAATTCTTCACAAGTTTTGTTTTTACTGTAAAGTGAAATTCTAAATAAAAMAAATACTTTTATATGTCRGAAGTTGAATAACTTGTGAAAATACAGTTTTTTTTGTCATAAAACAAGCAAAAGTGTAACCCACCTTCATGATTTCACCCTAGGGTGTTTAGGTCCTATGGGATTTAGAGGTTAATGGTGGTTTAGGGAGTAAGGGGATTAAGGGGTTAGGCTGGGTTAAGGGTTAATAGTTTAGGTGCTTAGGGGGCTAGGGTTTATTGGTTAAGGGATTAGGGGTTAGGGGTTAATGGATTAGGGGTTAGGGATTAAGGGATTAGGGGTTAGGGGATTTGGGGTTAGGGGGAATGGGGTTAAGGTGTTAAGGATTAGGGGGAAATGGTCTGAGGGGTTAGGGGCTAGGGATTAAAGTGTTAGGGGTTAATGGTTTAGAGGTTAGGGTTGCATTAAGGGTTAGGGATTAGAGGGTTATATAAGTGGATCTCAACCCCTTATAAATGGTGGTATCCAAGTTGTGGGAAAGTTTCCATCGACTTAAAATCCATGGTCACCAAGTGAAAATAAGGAATAATATGGCATAATAATGAAGGTGGAATAAGAATAGATTTTTTTTTTTGGTTGTGACTATATATCTCACAAATTGTCTCTCTTTCTACATGTCAAGAAAAATAACATTTTTCTTATATTTGTTCAACAAATTCATAAACATCTTGATAAATTTCACAAGTTTCATCATTTATTTATTGTATTTGTTTCTCATGCTCACCTAAGCTGATTAATCCATATAGAATACCAACTCTTAAGTATCCCTAATCATTGGATGGAAAATAACATGTTAACCCCTAATCCCTTAGCTCTTGACCCCTTATAAACCCATAAATCATTAAGTACCCCAATCCTTGACCCCTAATTACCCATTAAAACATAACCCCTAACCCTTACATCACTAGTAATACGTTAACCCATACTTCCTCAGCTCTCAACCCCTTATAAATTAAACTGTGGTCTCCAAGTTGGACCCAGGGAAGTTTCCATCCACTTAACACTTGTGGTATCCAAGTGAAATCACGAAATAATATGACATAATGATGAAGGAGAAAAAATATGTTGTTTTTGTTGGTTGTGACTATACATATCACAAAGTGTATCTCTTTCTACATGTCAAGAAAAGTGTCTATATTTGTCTTTGTTGTCTTTGTTTTCCTATATTATATTTGTCAGTGTTTATATCATTTTAATATTTATTATATACACTAAGATTACTTGATTGTTTGTAATTATAAAGGAATGATGCTCTAGTGAACTATCCATGGAGGAAGATGTGGTTGTATAAGATCCTATTCAGGAACATGGAATGAATATTGAAGATCAACTTATTGATCCTATGGAAGAAGATGATGATGTTGATAACACAATTGAAGATTACATGACATATATATTGATCCAGGAGAATTTAATAATGTGTGAATGGATGATGATGATGATCAACTTAATGGTGTTTTTGATATACCTATACTTGAGAAGGAAACATAATCTCTTTATGAAGGCTCCAAAACAATTCTTCTCTCTGCTATATTGTTGTTGGTGAACTTAAAGGTTATGATTGGTTTTGTCAAACACTTGTGTCACACAACTCCTAAGGTATGTAATATATTTTGTCACATTTAGTACATCATGATAAAGGTTTTAGTTTTTACTCTATTTTTATTGTTAGTTGATCATCTGTAAAATTTGGATGTAATATGTACAATTAATTCTTTACATTAACCAATATTTATTTTTTATGTTGTAGATTGTTAGGTGAATTTTTGTTACCACCGTCAAATGTTTTATGTCACACATACCAATATTTATATGTCATTATGAAAGATATTGGAATGGAGTATCAAGTTATTCATGCATGTCCTAATGATCACATTATGTATTATGGAGAACATGTGTCGAAAGAAGAATGTTTGAACTATCAAATTAGTAGATATCGAACCGATCAAGTAACAAAAAACTTTCCTTGCAAGGTTCTTCATTATATTCCCATAATTCCAAGTTTGTGGTGATTGTTCGGGTGCATAAGCATAGCACAGTTTATGGATTACCATGCAAAGAATAGAAGTAAATATGGTGTTATTTGAATTAATGTAGATGAATCTGCATTTAAGAAGATAGAGGAAATATGGCCAAATTTTAAAGTTGAACCTCATAATATTAGGCTTTCATTGGCATATGATGGTGTCAATCCATTTGGAGAGCTCATATCTACTTACTCATTGTGGCCTGTTTTTGTTATCAACAATAACATTCCTCCATGGATGTCAATAAACATGGAGCAATTAATGTTGGCAATGATTGTTCCAAGTATTTGTTTAGAATAATTTCTTTTAACACTGTAACATCTCATTTGTCTTGTTTGTTTCATAATTGTGTCTTATATTTTTTTGTTTGTAACTCATATATGTTCAATTGTCTTATAATTATGTTTGATATTTATGTATTTACTCATATATGTAGTAATTATCTACTATATGTTCAATCAATTAGGTAAGTATCAAGTCAAATATATGAATGTATATATCGATCCTCTTATCGACGAGTTATTAGAGTTATGGAAGGGCATCACTATGTATGATATCTCTATACTAGTAGGCGCGTAAAGGGAATTTCAATTCCATGCAATGCTTGTATGGGCAATTCACGATGCCCCAGGGATAACACATTGATGTGGTATGTTATAACGTTACACTGCACTTTAATAGTGTTTAATTTTATGAAGTTCATATCATGCATGCTTTTTAATATATAATCCCTTCGTTAATCATACTTCGAATAATTGATATAAAATTTAATACATCTATTGCGGGTCTTTAAACAAAGGGTGAATTTATAGGTCTATTTTGTGGTCCTAAGATGAAATATCGTCGCTCAATAAGTTTAGGAAAGAAGGTGTTTGATGAGTATAGACACTTCCTCTCTAAGAACCATAGGTATCGAAGTATCGAAAAACATCTTTTCAATGGGAAAGAAGAGACTGGATTAAAACCACAAAGAATGACACCTCGTCTATGGTAGTTTCAATATAATATAAATCGTCAAGGTATGGATCAAAACGTCTATGTATCATACATGAAATGTTTGGAATATTTTATATTTTTATTGCATTTTGTTCACTGTACTAATTGACAATTTGTTTTGTAATATCTTTAATTATGCTTCACCTTGAAGGTCATCATCAAGGCATTAATAATGGGGTGCTTCCATGAGGAATGAAAATTTATCCTATACAATTCAGTAGGCTCCCCTACTATGAGCACCTATAAATTATCCATTTGTTTGATACAATGCACATTGGGAAGAATGTAACATAAACGTTATGGCGAATCTTAGATGGAAGGAGTGACAAAGAAAAAATTGTAAAGATTTGTAATGACATTAAGGAGGCCAATCATGCAATGCAAAGTGCGATTCATTCAAATAGTGATGGAGACCAAAATATAAGCACCCTTCCATGGTTATTGACAGAGAATCAAAGCAATGATGTAAAAGAGGTTATTCAAAAAATTAAATTTCCCACAGGATTTTCTTCAAACATAAAGAATATCCTAACAAAGAAAGGTGAATTAGGTGGGGTAAAAAGTCATGATTGACATACCTTCATTAAGGTAATTATTTCGGTGTATATATTTGTATATTGGTGAAACATCTTGTTAGTGTTTTTTTCTAATTTGGGAATAAATAATGATTTATTTGTTTTGTTACAGTTTGTTCTACCTTTATCTCTCCCAGAAAACTTTGAAAACAATGTCAAACAAGTTATATATGATCTTGGAAAATACATGAGGTAAGTGGCGATTTACATGCAAAGTGTATTTTTTTCAATTCATTGTAAAACTTATATTTCACTTCATGTGTTTTACTTGTAATGTAGTAATATATAATGTTTTGTTGAAACATGTGATTTGCTTGCATCATTTGTAGATGGTTGTCATCTAAGGAAATAGATAAAGAAGATATAAGGTATTTGAGGAGACAAATTCCTCGTCTAATATGTGAAATGAAAAAGTATATACCTCCAACATTTTTCAATTCACAATAACACTACCTCATACACCAAGTTGAGGAGATTGAAAAGTGTGGAGCTATACACACAAGGTCAATGTGGATGGTTGAGACGCACTTGAAATCATTGAAGGATTTGATTAGAAAAAGAGCACGTCCTGAGGGTTCTATGGTAGAGGGATATATGGTATATCAAACCATGGTTTATATTACTCAATATATTCCTAAAATAGCTACAAGTATTAATGTGGATTGCATTTGGGATGTCAACTCCATCAACAAATTTGAAGGGGAACACCTATTGGGAAAAGGTAGAATGAGGATAGTGACAAGTAAGTATATCATGGTGGTGATTTATAATACATTTGACTTTTTTTTATTTTTTATGTATATCGTACTTATTTAATTTTTAGTCTTCCTGCATAATCCATTATTATGAAGGTATACCATGGTAATTGATTATACGTGAATTGTTTTATTTTAATACAACTGTGGGAGAGTGGGATGAAATGCATTTATACATTGCAAACAACCTTGATTGGATGAATGTATGGATTAAATGATGTATACAATATAATAATGGTAGGTTATAATGGTATGGTGTGGCTACATTGGTCAAAGAAGCTGAACATAATGGAGATATGAATCTTACACAGGGAAATTGATTTAACATATGGTTTAAAAGATAAACAAGAAACATATATTCACCCATACTATTTAGTTTTTTTTAATATTATATTGATGTATATGGCGTTTTTTTTTTCTTAATTTTCATAATTTCAAAGTATAAATATGTTATCAATTGACAATTCATTTTTTACGTGTCTAGAATATTTTAGTTGAAACACCACAATGCTATGTGGTGCAATGGCTGCAAATTTTGCATCAAAAAGTTGGATGAAAAGATGAAAACTTCTAATAGTGGGATAATTACAGTGTTTTAAGTTACTGATGTTTCCTCTAGAAGTGACAGACATCTAGAAGTCTTTGAAAATCGATACTATGGGTATTTGGATGATATACTCGAGTGTGACTTTAAATCCTTCAAATTCATTTTTTTCGACGTCAAATGGTACATGCTACGAATGAATGAATGTGATCTTGATAGAACTATTAATTAACATGCTTATTGATTTACCATGGTTAATACAAGGAATGTTGGGCCGAGATCATTGCCCTATGTTCTTCCAAGATAGTGTGAACATGTATTTTATTTAAAGGTTCTAGGTAGAGGGGTTTGGTCATATGTTGTTAGATATTATCCAAGAGGAAGGTTGATAAAGTATAATGTAGCGAAAGAAGATGATATTGAAGAAGAAGAAGAAGCATAGGATCAACAATTAGTTCATGTGTTAGATGAAGTCGTTGAAGCAGTTCAAGGAGATGTTTGAGATAATGTTCTAGATGAATATGAAATCAACGATGTGTTAGATGAAGAACTCAAGGAATTCGAACCAAATGTAGGAGACAATGTTCTTGATGATGATAAAGACGATGATATGATTGGAAATGATGACATTGATGATGATGTTGATATGGACAATCCTTTCAACATCAATTCAAAATTGGATGATACAGATGTTGAGTTGGATGAAGAAGAAGAATAATGATATGAAAATGTTGAAATGTACGAGGTATGTATTTATATGTTTTCAATTGATTTTTTGTCTTTCATTTACCTTAATTTTTTGTTTTCTTAGTTTCTATGCTTGATTCTTTCTATGTTGTTTTCAAATTAATATTTTATAGTAGATAAATTGGGTATTGGGGAATTGAGTGTGATGTGAGGGGGGGAAGGGGCCATATGAGATTCCAGCTTCACGTGGTTGGTCTTGTTCAATAGATAATATATTATTCTTGAAAACAAGAGAAGCTCATTCAAGTTTATAGACTCAAATACGACTCATCGAAAGAATTTGACAATCAAATGATAAAATTACAACATAGATGTGAAGGAGATGAAATTATCAATCATTGTTATCATCATATTGTTACGATGTTTCAATGAACATGTGTGTCACTCCTATAGCATCTTCATCAAAACTTTCTAGAAAAAATGACCAGTGAAAGGTGCTAGCATTGAATTTTTCCAAGCTATGTTTTTCTACGTCATGGACATGGTATGCTTTAAGATCTCATGTACCATGCACAATGTATAAAACCAAGAGAAGCTCATTTAGGTTTATACCATATTCATCTCCAATTTTAACTTTGGTTTGTCTAAATATTTTCAATTTGTTTGTCCATTTACCAATTAGTGGAAATTATGCTTTAATTTGACCATGGACAGAGTGACCAGTGAATGGGGCCAACGTTGATTTTTTTTCAATTTGTGCTTGTATGCACTAAAATTTGACATGTTTATAGTAGATTAATGCCTTGATGGTATGAGAGGGCTTCAAGAATAAAATATGAATCACACGAATAATTATACAATCAAAATGTCTTAATGAAGTTTTTCAAACTATGCTTCTCCAAGTCATGGACATGGTTTGCTTTAAGAGCTCATGTATTGTGCACGAGGTCTAAAAGCAAGAGAAGATAATTCAGGTTTATACCATATTCATCTCCAATTTCAAATTTGTTTCATCTAAAATTTTTCAAGATGGTTGTCCATCTACCAATTAGAGGAAATTATTCTTTAATTTGACCCCTCACAGAGTGACCTGTGAATGGGGCCAACGTTGAATTTTTTTTAGTTTGTGCTTGTATGCACTAAAATTTGACATGGTTATAGTAGATACATGAATTGATGGTATAGGAGGGTTTAGAGAATCAAATACAACTCACACAAATAATTTTTTTTTTTTGTAAGTAAGTATAATATATTAAAGACCTCCCAAAAACAGAGTATCAAAGAGTATTACATGATGTTCAGTCTGAGGTAGATGGACTGCCCCAACAGAGGGGAAACCAGTCCATGAACTCAGAAGTATCAAGTTGTTCATTTATTTATCTAATTGCACGTAAAACCTTTAACATAAACAGCAGGAAATTGACAAAATAAACATCTGGTATCTGCATCTTAACTGATGAGCTAGACATACGGAGAGTACTCGGGCCACTTGGGCTGGAAGTCTTCTGTCCACGGCTCCTCTTCTATGTAGGGGACCCCAACGTTCCCAGTATTATCAGCTTTGCTGCCCGAGGTTGCTCCCATGTCCACTTCCATAGCTCCTACGTCCACGTCCACGTCCATAGCTTTACCCCTGGTCGCACTCGGTTCCTGGGCTGGAGAGTCCTCGTGCTGACTAGGGAGCAGGGAGTCCTGCAGGGAGGCGAGAGTGTTAAGGAAAGTGTCGATCTTGACATCCGTTTCCTGGAGACGGAAGTTCAGGTCGTCCACGCCCTGACGAATGCCAAACGCCAAATCATACAGTGCCACCAAACTTTCCCACATCTGCTCTGGAGTAGCAGCGTCCCGGGGAAGAGGACCTGCGCCGCGAAAGGGCTGATGGAGGTCGGGTTCGGGGTGGGGGGGATTCTCTGGAGGGTCGCCAGGAGAACGAGGGGGAGGAGTAACCGCATAGGGTACCAGTGCCCACGCGAGGGAGTGATCCTACTCCCCATGAAGCGATGTGGAGGAGAGATGGTCAGAATTGCTGCGGGAATGGTGACTGCGAGAGGAGGAGTCCAAAGAGGACGAGGCTGAGCAAGAAATGGATGGATGCCGAGGCTTCCAGGGCGCTCCCCGCCTTGGCCTTCCCTGAATGCGCGTCATGGTGCCCCGGCTGCTGTAGGCGAAAATCAAAAGAACAGAGAAAAACGAAGCGATGATAATCCGGAGCTGCTGCAGAGCTTGCTCTGCTAACACCCCGCTGCAACAAACAACAAACAATGCGAACCACTGCATGATTTGGAGCCCGGAGGGAGTACTGTCTGCGTTAATGGGCGCATTAACAACCATCGAAGTGCGCTTACGGAGCATTTAAGCTCTGGGGGGAGGCACGAGTATATCACGTGCCTCCATGTCTAAGAACCCGTCATCTTCCTCCAAAGGCTGCCGCGTGTTTGGGGGGAGATCCCGCACTGCCACCCCATCCGGGGGAACTCACACAAATAATTATACAATCAAATGATCTTAATGATTTTTTTCAAACTATGCTTTTCCAAGTCATGGACATGGTATGCTTTAAGAGCTCATGTACCATGCACGAGGTCTAAAACCAAGAGAAAATAATTTAGGTTTATACCATATTCATATCAAATTTTAACTTTGGTTTGTCTAACAATTTTCAAGTTGGTTTTCCATTTACCAATTAGTGGAAATTATTCTTTAACTTGACCCCACATAGAGACCTGTGAATTGGGCCAACGTTGAAATTTTTTCAGTTTGTGATTTTATGCACTGAAATTTGACATGGTTATGGTAGATGCATACCTTGAAATTATGGGAGGGTTTAGAGTCTCAAATATAACTCACAGTAAGAATTATACAATCAAACAATCTTAATGAATTTTTTCAAACTTTGCTTCTCCTAGTCATGTACATGGTATGCTTTAAGAGCTCATGTACCATACACGAGGTATAAAAACAAGAGAATATAATTCATATTTATACCATATTCATATCCACTTTTAAATTTGGTTCTTATAACAATTTTCAAGCTGGTTGTTCATTTACCAATTAGTGGAAATTATGCTTTAATTTGGCCCTGCATAGAGTGACCTATGAATGGGGCCAATGTTGAATTTTTTTAAATTTGTACTTGTATGAATTGAAATTTGACATGGTTATAGTAGATGCATGCGTTTATGGTATGGGATGATTTTGAGTCTCATATACAACTCACACTAATAATTATACAATCAAACAATCTTAATGAATTTTTTCAAACTACGCTTCTCCAAGTCATGGACATGGTATGCTTTAAGAGCTCATGTACCATGCCCAAGGTATAAAACAATGAGAAGCTCATTCAGTTTTATACCATGTTCATATACAATTTTAACTTTGGTTCATCTAAAAATTTTCAAGTTGGTTGTCCATTTACCGATTAGTGGAAATTATGCTTTAATTTGGCCCTAAACAGAGTGACCTATGAATGGGGCCAACATTGATTTTTTTTAAATTTGTACTTTTATGCACTGAAATTTGACATGGTTATAGTATATGGATGTGTTGATGATATCAGAGGGTATCGAGACCCTAGGGGTTCATG
Organism: Picea engelmannii; assembly: GCA_009831015.1. NCBI lineage: Eukaryota > Viridiplantae > Streptophyta > Pinopsida > Pinales > Pinaceae > Picea > Picea engelmannii. The sequence continues at coordinate 804,650 of ML791292.1, forward strand.
TATTCATGGTTTCTTTATGCAAGGGGGTGATTTTTTCAAGGTTTATCCATGTCAAGGTCCATAGGGATTAGGGGGTACATAGTGTTGAGGACCATAATAATTAGTGGTCATAGCATATTAGTGTCCTAGTGGTTAGTGGCCATAGTTCCTTATGGTTTAACATGATTGTTTGTGTCATAATGTGTGAGGCCCAAGTGATTGTGTTAGGGGAGACCATTTAATTCAAGGTTCATGGATATTGGGGGGTACACTATGTCCAAGGGGGGTTATAATGATCGAGATTTAATACCATGACATGATAATTTAATGTCAAGGATATTATTGAGCATATATGACATAATAATTAACCTCATACTTTTCTAAATGCATTATAATAAAATTTAAATAAATAAAAAGGGTAAATTAAGAGATCAGGGGTTATAGGGGTTAAGAGTCATAGTGTATTTGTAGGGTCAATCTATTATGATGTTACTAGTTGAGAACCATAATGTATTCATTTGTTAGTGTGTTTGAGGTCAGACTATGTTCACTAGGGGTGATTTTTTCAAGAGTCTCAGGGATCAGAGGGTATACCATGTTCAAGTTGATAGTGATTGTCGAGGGTTATCATATAATAGGGATTCATTGTGTTCAAAGTCATAATTATTAGGGGGTGATTTCATCAAGTATCAAAGGGATCAATGAAAAAATTATATTAGGTGGTTAGTGTGTTCAAAGTAAAGATGTATTAAGGGGTCGATGTATGAGATGGTTAGTGTGTTTGAGATCATAATGTATTAAGGGGTTAATGCACTTATAGGGGATAGTGTGTTTGGGATTATAGTTTATTAAGGGGTTCATGTCCTCATGGTTTCTATATGCAAGGGGGTGATTGTTTCAAGGGTTATCTATGTCAAGGTTCACAGGGATTAGGGGGTACATAGTGTCCAGGAGAATAATAATTAGAGGTCATAGCATATTAGTGGTTTAGTGGTTAGTGGCCATAGTTCCTTAGGGGTTAATATTATTGATTGGGTCATAATGTGTGAGGTCCAAGTGATTGGGTTAGGGGAGGCCATTTAATTCAAGGTTCATGAAGATTGGGGGGTATACTATGTCTAAGGGAGTTTATAATGATCGATATTTTATACCATGACATGATACTTTAATGTTAAAGATAATTTTGAGCATATATGACATATTAATTAACCTCATACTTTTCTAAATGCATTACAATAAAATTTAAATAAATAAAAAGGGTAAATTAAGAGATCAAGGGTTATAGGAGTTAATAGTCATAGTGTATTAGTAGTGTCAATCTATTATGATGTTACTATGTTTAGAACCATAATGTATTCATTTATTAGTGTGTTTGAGGTCACACTATGTTCACTAGGGGTGATGTTTTCAAGAGTCTTATGGATCAGAGGGTATACCATGTTCAAGTTGATAGTGATTGTCGAGGGTTATCATATAATAGGGATTCATTGTGTTCAAATTCATAATTATTAGGGGGGGATTTCATTAAGGATCAAAGGGATAAATGATCAAATTCTATTAGGGGGTCAGTGTGTTCAAAGTAATAATGTATTAAGGGGTCAATGTATGATAGGGTTAGTGTGTTTGAGATCATAATGTATTAAGGGGTTAATTCATATATAGGGGACTAGTATGTTTGGGATTATAGTTTCTTAGGGGGTTCATGTCTTCATGGTTTGTTTATGCAAGGGGGTGATTGTTTTAAGGGTTATCCATGTCAAGGTTCATAGGGATTAGGGGGTACACAATGTCCATGACCATAATAATGAGTGGTCATAGAATATTAGAGACTTAGTGGTTAGTGGCCATAGGGCCTTAGGGGTTAACATTATTGTTTGGGTCATAATGTGTGAGGAAGTGATTGGGTTAGGGGAGACCATTTAATTCAAGGTTCATGGAGATTCGGGGGTATACTATGTCCAAGGGGGGTTATACTGATCGAGATGTTTTTATAAGGGGTTTATGGTCAATCTATTTTGGTTAATTTTGGGTTCATGGATATTGGGGGGTATACTATGTCCAAGTTGGTTATAGTGATCAAGATTTTATGTTGTCAAATGCTTAGGGTCAAAGATTTGATCACAGGGTTTTTAGGGATTAGTGTTAATATGGCATCTTAGGGATCAACATAGGGTCAAAAAGGTCACAAGGGTTTTAGATATCATAGTCAATATGGTTATTAATGGTCAATGACAATGGATATGGTTAATTATGTTCAAGGATTAATGATTTACTGAGATTATTGGGTTGTGAGGTTAGTGGACTAGGTGGTTAATGTGTCAGTGAATGGATTAGGGATAGGTGTACCCAGTTTTGAGAAGGCATTGATGTTGGATAGAAGTCCACATTTGTAAACATAGGAAAACATGGGTTAGGATTTTATGGGTGAGTGGGTTACTAGATAAGTGATTGTCAATGATATTTGTCATCAACCATAATAAACTATGGTTAAGTATGGCTAATTATATATTATAAGTATGGTTAATAATATTTTTATAATATATAATATTTATATAATATATAATATTTATATATTATATGTAACATTTATATATTATATATAAAAATATATAATATTTATATATTACATATATATAACGTATATATGTTATATATATGTTACATATATATGTAACCTCGATAATGCACAACATTACATGATTCCACTAAAACAAAACCCGTGCACAACACTACAAACTAAACCCTCAACCTTGCCCTTCAACCCTGCCAAACGATCGCATAGAGATTGACATAGACCCCACCTAACTTCCAAATGATCACACATAAAGAGACAAAGACCCCACCCAGCTGCCAAACAATAAAGATACAAAGACAGAGATCGCCACAAAGATAGCGAGTCGCAACAAGAAGAGACATAGTGACCCCACCAAGGAGCCCTAGATAGAGAGCGACACAACATTCCAGTAGACCAACAATGACTTCCAGATCGATAAATTGTTCTGACTCTATCCTTTTCAAAATTTTCATTATGTTTTCAACTGGATTGTGGGCTTAATCCCAAAACAATCGACTATCTATTGTGTAATGTTGTGTTTTTTCTTCCTATTGTTAATCTTCTTTCTTTATTTAGGAATTCCATCCTAAGACAACTTACACCATTTTGTTTTATCCATTTCTCATTTGGAACCGAAAGCTTCACTAAGATTTTGAACGCAATCCATGATATTTTCCATTGTCTATTTTCCCTCGAAGATGTTCATTAACCATATGACCAACACCAGACACTTGGAGGGAAATTTCTTTAATGAAATCAAGAGTATACCAATGGTGTAGGAGGTAAATGAGAGTCTTATGGGTGACTACATAGAGAATTGAGGATAGAGGGAGACCTTGGTAATTAATATGAGTAAACCAAATTTCTCATATTTATCTTGATTAATTGAATGACAAGCTAAGGAATCTGAAAAGATGGTTCCTATATCTTGAGGAACAATGAATTCCATATCGGTAAATTTTTCTGACTCTGTCCTTTTCAAATTTATCATTACATTGTCAACCAGATCGCAGGCTTAATCCTGGAACAATCGACTGCCTATTGTGTAATGTTGTGTTTTTTCTTCCTGTTGTTAATATTATTTCTCTATTTACGAATTCCATCCTAAGACACCTTACAACATTTTGTTTTATCCATTTCTCATTTGGAACCCAAAACTTCACTAAAAAATTGAACACAATTCATGATCTTTTCCATTGTCTATTTTCCCTCCAAGATGTTCATTAACCATATGACCAACATCAGACACTTGGAGGGAAATACCTTTAATGAAATCAAGAGTAGACTAGTGGTGTAGGAGGTAAATGAGAGTCTTATGGGTGACTACACAAAGTATTGAGGATACAGGGAGACCTTGGTAATTAATATGAGCAAACCAAATTTCTCATATTTATCTTGATTAATTGAATGGAAAGCTAATGCATCTGAAAAGAAGGTCCCTATAGCTTGAAAAACAATAGAACCAAAGTTGAGGGCCAAAAGCATAGATAAGATAAATGGAAATTCAACATAATCATACAATCTTTGAAATTCCAACTTAATAAATGAGGATTTTATCCCTAGGCATATAGCCCATTCCATACCTTCCCATAGAACCACTACATTATCAAGGATAAATTTCCCTATGATGAAACTATTTTACTCTATTCGAAGGATTTGAGGTAATAGATATCGAAGCTATAGGGCCAAATATTTCACCAAAATATGGTAATAGACATTGAGAAACATCATTGTTCTTCAATTAATAATTAGTATACCATCCCCCACTTTAGGGATAAACTTGACAATACCTTTATTGATAAGAGACCTATGAATTTCTTTTAGTCTACCTCTTTATAAACCCTAAGTAGGTCAATATAACACACTCGTGGGTGGTTTTACAAAACTCACATGATAATCCATACAACCTAGGGTAATAATCATCAATAATATCCATCAAGACTTTTATAAACTATGGAAGGGTGGACTCCTAGTCACACATTCTTTCTTTCCCAAAGGATACTTTTTGGGGGACAATGTCAACTCATGTCTACATTCCCACCCTCAAATCATTCATCATTACTTGGGATGGGAGGATGATATGATAGTGTTTAATGAATTAATTCTCAATTCCCTCTTAGGTGGTTATCCTTCTCAATGACACCTGCATGGCTCCCATATTTTTAGAAGCCTTTTTTACTGCAAACATTTATAAAAGTTCCTTGGTGAGTTGATTCTTGGCTATAAATCAATGGATCCAAGATCAAATATGGGTACCTTAGGCTTGTTAAATCTCATATACTTTCAAAAAGTTCCTAATATTCACTGCACAAGATTGGATAGCTTAATCATAAGGAGTATATTGGACCTAACAATAGACAAATTCAAATTCAGTAGGATGATACAAGTTGGAAAGGACAATGACTCAATTTTTGATATTAACAAGAAACCACATCACTCTCCCTAATCAGTCCATTGCATTGATAATTATGCACATGATGGGTTCATTCCATGGTTACTTATGTACATGATGGGTTTAGTCCATGGTTAATTATGCATGTTCAAATCTTGTGTGAGAAATATATATTATTGTGGATAGAAATCACATGATGGGAAATGCCATTGAAGAAAGACTTGTAGAAATAGATTGTGCATCACAACGAAGTAACTAAGGCAAGATGATAATCTACACCACACACAACACTTTGAATTGATTTTAATATGGGTGGGGAATCCCACATAAGTGTGACTAAGGGCCTAGATATCGAAGCCTACTACGTTGTTGGCAAAGGGTTTGGTGGGTGATGGGATTCATAAACCATCCATTCTAAATAATGGGACCATTTTGTTATTATTATTCACAAAAATAATGCACTCATTAGAGATATAGAGATATATACTAATATGGATGAAATTAACATGATTAGAATAACCACTAAAGAAAGACTTGCAGTAAAAAATTGTGCATAAAAGGGACTAATTGAGGAAAGAGGGTCAACTACACCACACATGATAGGATAACCCATTATTAATATGGGTGAGGAATCCCACATAAGAAATATGAGATCATACCTCAAACATTGCTACCCCATTTAAAGGTTTTCTGTGTTGGGGACTTCTAAAAACAAATACATATAATGAAAATAAAATCCGAAAGTACAACTAATTTTATTCGTTTTGTCGGAGTACAATGTCAGTTTTTTTGTACATATGTAGTAGTGTAAGTAGGTTATACATTGAAGATGATGCCACCTAGTTTGGAGAGTCATGGTTGCATATAATTTATCCAGTCACCAAGCCAAGCATAGTATTCAACTAGAGAACACTCCTATTTTATGCAATGGTCCAAGCTATCTCTAAGGCCAAACACACAACCTTGGGAAAAAATTCAATTTTCTAGATGGGCTCATATTTGTTATACTTCATTTACATTGTCAACTCCTTCCCAAGGATCTGTTGGAAATGGAAATAAAAGGATCCACCTATTCACATATATTGTTGGATATTATGGGATAAAAAATATATAATCCATTACACCGAGATATGTGAGTGGTGTATAGCTCCCTTATATCAACTATTGTTCTATGTTCCAGAAAAATGTATGTTAGAGAAATCAATGCAAGCTATTGGAGAGGTGGATGAATTGAATGCCATTAATAAGTGAGAAAAAAATAGAGTCTTTGGATATATTAAGGATCCACATTTACTTCCCAAGCTTGTCTAAGACAAACTGTCACTCTAGGAGATAGCATATCAAATGCTTGTACCTAGAGTTAGAGAAACTCCAATGCGAGAAAAGAAATATCCCTAGAATTTTCTACCATATTATGTAGGGTTATATATATTCAAGGACATTAAGGAGAAAATAGAAGAAGTAGAAAACATGGCTACCTTCTATTTTTTGGAGGAGATATTCTAATGAAAACACCCTATATATTTTGTCAACAAAATAATGTAGGAAATGTAAGTATAGGTGTCCATATCATAATGAAGAGTGGAAAGAAGAGGAGCTCTATATAAGGGTTGTTTAATTAGATGATATTTTTTTAAAGAATATAAGTGGCTTCAAGGAAAGAAACAAATGACTAGAAGTAAACTTTTTCAAGAGATAAAGGATGGAAAAGGAAGATGAATCTAAATAAACATTATAAAAGGAAAGGATGGAGAAGGTGGTTGAAGCATTGAAGCTTCAATAAGTAAAGCAGGAAACAAGAAGGAAATAAGATGAATATCTAAGCTTAAATAATAGTAAGAGTGTAAAAGGAAAGTGGACGAAGAGAGAAAGAGGAAATAAGAAGAATGGGAGAGATTGAAGAATGATTACTTTATCTTTATCCAAATTGAGGATCCATGGGAGTTATAAATGATGTTCTCTAGGATTCCATGCCTTTCCCCTGGTTGGAACTACTTTTTATGTAGTACTTCCTTCCATTGTACATTACCTCCAAAAATTGGATTCTATATAATATTTGGTCCCATAGCCTTGTTCATAGTGTTGGTCTCTCTAATATTAAGACCTCATGTTGTTTAAGCCTAATATTTTTCACAATTGAGTGAATAATGTTTTCTTTGTTTATTATAGATAACTAGGAGGGATTACTTTATCTGTCTCCAAATTGAGGGATTACTTTATTGATGCATGCACTCATAGTTCATTGGGATCCCCTTGGGAAGACAAATTGAATTTAATGGTAAAATTGGATTGTTGTTGGGCCAATTTTGTTTAATGGGTACAAGAGGGTTCTTGTTCTCTAGCCAAAATTACATAGAAGGGGATGCCCCAAAGTTGTGCTAGAGCTACATGTATATAATGAGGCCTTTGGAAATAAATAAATAATAAATATTGATGGGTCTATATTCTTAGATTTAGACCCTAGGGAGGAAAACATGCTTGCATCTTTTCATATTATAGGAAAATTGGATCTGAATTTACAAAAATCAGTTGTTATAGGCATGTTAAGTGATAATTCCCAACCTTCTATGTTCAAAATAGAGGGGGAAAGTTGTATCACATCCCTATAAATATCCATAGAATAGAGTTTTGAATCCATGGAATATGAGCAAAGAGAGATGTGTCCTATGATTCATTTCTCCAAATGATGAGATTTATGAACTACATGCAAAATATATACATGTAGGGAGAACCCTTATATAGAATCTTATCCTTTGAGAGTGTGGGTCTCACTACATGTGTGATAGAGCCTTCGATACCCAAAGAAAAACATTCAACAAGGTCAACTCCCTCTTTCTAAAATAATCCTATAGTAACTAGAACTTGAATCTCGCCAAGGTTGATTCCCTCTTTTTGAGAGAATCCAACAACCTTATCTTGGTACTCTTCAAAACTCCCATCATATAAAATCTTTGAATTTATCACTTGTTTAAGTTTTAAAGAAAATGAGTGTGTTGAGAATTTTATTGTAACAACAAAATTCACTTGTAATATTATGTTCTTATGGTTTCCTCAATATTTTCATCACAACCCTTATGACACTCGCTGCTTATTTCTCTCATTTGATTGTGTTAATGGATGTACAATCAAAAAGGTATTTGTCATATCCATCTTCATCGAGTGAGGGAATTTCATGTAGAATAGAGGAAAGTGAGACATCTAGTAGGTATAACAGGTGGAGATCAACTAGAGGTGAGAAGATCAGAAGAAAATTCCATAGACGCATGAAATTTTTTCTTTCTAAAGGGGGGTCATGTTCTTATGATGATGAGAGCATAGATGACATCGAGGTTCCCTTGAGTTAAATACATATAGTGAAATGATGGGTACCCAAGGATCTTCCTGAAATAAACACTATTTTTTGTGTCAACGAAAGGATATAACACATTTCTCCATCATCATTACATGGTTTGGGGATATTTTCCATGGATGAAATAAAGGTCTGTTACGATGGATTAACTGAATTGATGGAGTATGTCGGACCCTGTTACATCTACAAATATTGGATACGACTAGTCCAATACAGAAAAAGTATGCGAAGATATGGTGTGGATGAAAATTATATACAACTAAAAGACAATAATCAAAATAAAGGAGAAACTATGTATATTGATGGAAGGCCAAAAGCAGTGGGGAATATTGCAGTGTTTATAAATATTACATGACCCATGAACACAATTAAAAAAATCCAATTGCATATTTTATGGGTGTGAAGGAAACCGTGTATTCATATGTGCAATAAAATCAATAGCTACATGGGAAGAGTTGTTGATTGATTACAATTTGAATCAAATAGATACAAACATTGTTATTATGGGGACGATATGTATACTATTTTACCCAACCTGTAATCAATGACTCTTATATTTTGTGATTTTCATTATGTTCTTTATTCACTCTTTACATTGATGTTTTTAGTATGCCATGTTTTTGTCTCATGCGTATTCATGAACTAACTGTATTTCTCATACATTTGAGTTTATTGTATTTTTTCTAATTCTAATATATGCTTGTCCTAGGCTGATAAGGGGGAGGAAACAACCTTAGATTAGTCCATAAATCCTCCTCGGGACATGCTTACAAAGGAATAATTTTTTTCCTCCATGAACCCAAAGCAAACAATAAGGAAGATTGTGAGAAAAGAAAACATGGAACTCCATTCTTTGATTCAGATTCAGTCCTAGACACGGGGGATAATAGAAAGAATTACTGCCTTGATGGACATAATTGATCACTATGGGGTAATAAATATATTTAATTATCCCATTTTGTATTTTGGATTTCAATTTATATACTATCATAAGTCCTTCATTAAAAACTCTTTATTTTTACCTGAGTTTTTGCGGAGTTTTGATCCCCAGGGTGTGCCTACGGAGGCTGATGTTGGTACCAATGCCATTTCTACACCAATACAACATCATATGGGTACACCCCCTAGTTTCGGTGTCAATTTAGGTACTACTCCAGAAACTCAGACCGATACACCCCCGAGGGTCGATTTTGGTACTACACCTGACCCTGACCAACACATGCCAGAATCTGCATGGGATGTTGTGGATGCAAAACATGGAATTTCACATTTTGAATCATGTTTTCTTAGATCTTCCCATGTCACTAGCATGGGAACACTATCGGTTACATTTTTGGTACATAATGAGCTCATCCCTATGAAAATATAGAATCTTATAGGTATTTAAGATGTGCTTTAATTGTTATGTACAATGTATTTGAAATTTACATATAATGTACGATTATTTTAAACTAATGATAATATCATTTTGCATGAAATGATACATTTATAGATGCATGGATGACATGGCCTTGTAAATCCCACCATACACACAAGGTGGAATTCCCAAAGTTCCAAGTTAAAATATGAATTCATTAAGAAGCTGGTTGGCTTGTTTGGTGAGGGTAACTTCAATAAATCTGGAGTCTCAAAAGCAGGCGCAAATTTAAAATATCTTTGGGACCAATATAGGGTTCATATGAAAAAGAACCCTAGGTATGAGCATCCTCCAATGATTCTTGAGAGGGAGTGGAAGGCCCTACAGGAAGATGAAAAGGAGAAGATGCTCCGAAAAGAAGGAAAGACACCACCCGACTCAGGAAGGTATGAGACACTACTAATAATGTAATTATGATGCTTTATCGTCATTGTGACATCTAATTATGTTTTTGAAAATTTTCAATACAGGTTCCCAGATACATCCAAATCCATCAAGGCCATGATAGAAAAGCATGGGAAACACAGACTTGGCCTGGGTGGTTACTCGAAATTGGCTGTACAAATTGTAAGTATAAAAAAATCAATTGCATCCAAATAGTATATTGTTAAAAATTTTAATTTAGTTGCACATAAGAAGTAGAATTCATGTTCTTATGAAAAATTGTAGGGCATGGAGTATGAAGAAGCTCCAACACAGGAATACCTCAATATTTATTTCAATAAAGGATTTAAAGTCATGGTTGAACAAAGAAAAAACTTGGGGGAAACACAACCTTCTGTCACTCAAAAAAACACCTGGGTAAATAAAATCAACAAAGATTATTTATAGTTTAATACTTGTACTATCTATTGATTATTATTTTCGGCCATAAATTAATGTGTTTGTCTGTTTTAAGTAGGAAACCAATGTAGAAACAAGTATCCCCACTAGTGTAACACAATCTAGTGATGGTGGAGTGCCACTCAATGAAGGTGGAGTGCCACTCAATATAGGTATTTCATGTGATATAAAAATGTACTATGGATTACACTTAATAATATTTAATTACAAATGGTGTATTAATTATAACCTTTGATTTTTCAACTCTAGAGAATGTAGAGGATGAGGCTAGACAAGAAGACAAACATATGGCCACATCCCAAACTATTTCTCTGGCCTTCACTACTGAAGAAGGTAAAGATCACTCAAATGATCTTTTTATTAATAAAATACTTGTAATAATAATAACTTTGGATATCAATTTAACATATCTTTCTTATTGGAGTTGATGATCTATGCCCCACCTTTTAGAACCCTGGACATCGTGAGTACACAACCAAGTCATAAATAAGACATGCAGAGGGTAAAAGAACCAAAGGGGAAGAAGGATACGATCAAATCCTTTCTGAATTCATGTAAAAATAAATAAACCGAAAAAAGAAATTATTGTACTAGCTATGTAATACAAAACATCATGTACCATATTCTAAAAGCATATTTGTGATGATAAAAATTAAATAAATGAAGTATTTTGTGTCTATGATTAATGAATGAATGAATGAATGAATGAATATTGTATGTTAATGAATGACTTTTATATGTTTCTTTACGCACAAAGCCACATATATTTCTTTATGAATTTGTTGTTTTACTAGTGTCTATGCATGAATCTTAATGTGTTTCTTTCAACTATTTTCTAGTAGATAGATTGGGTACTGGGGAATTGAGAGTGATTTGAGGGGGGAGGGGGGCCATAAGAGATTCCACCTTCATGTGGTTGGCCCTGTTCAGTAGAGAATAAATTAGGATTTGAATAATCTTGGAGAAATATTCCCTAAATCCAATAGAGCAACATCGAAGTCAATGTTGACTTCATCGTCGCTCTGTCAAAATGAGGGAGGTTTGCTCCAAGATTAGACTACTCCAATAAATTATTCTTGAAACCAAGAAGATATCATTAAGGTATGCATGCACTCAAGTCTTTTTAATTATTATTTAGTCATAAAAATGTTTGTTAATTTATTTTTTTATTCTTTGAGTGTTGGTTATATTTGTAGAACATATACTGGAGGAGATCTATTGGAGAAACATTAAACAAATATCATACAAGGACAACCATTGAATATCCAAGTATTTGAGTTGTTATTTCATTTCTAATTGCAATTTATTTGTATGATTGAGATGATGATTTATATTGTGATTTTGGTTCTTGACACTCACATGCATTCCTTTTCTATTCCTCACTTCTCATAACTATTTCATATATTTATTGTCATAGAACTTTGGTTGTTTTGTGATTTTCATAGTGATTTTTAAAAATATAGGATATCTTCCAAAAAATATAAATACTTGGTGCCAAATAGTAAAGGTTTTCATTAGTGCCCAATTGATATCAATTAAGATTTCTTTCTTTATTGAACAAGTGTTGAGGGTTAGAATAGAGATGCATTCCAAACTGAAAAGAAATTCTAAGGAAATGTAGACATCACTTATACATGGCTTCCTCATATAGAGAGGCCAATTGTCTACATAAATGAAAGATAATGAATTTATCCAGAACATACTATGGAAAAAGGGAAGGGTGCATTAGAGAGACATAAATCATAATCCAACAATGATTTTCATCCACAAAGAAATATACTTTTCCATCTAGAAAAATAATCGCATCCTCGGTAATGTAATTTGAGATATGCAATTTTTTATCCATAGGAATCTGTACATTATTATTGTTTTCTAAATAAAAAATAAACAATATGTAGCAAACAATAAACAATAAAGATATTATTGTTTACTATTGTTTAGAAGGTCTCGAGGAGGTATGGGGAAGAGTTGTATGTAAGTAGGATAGGGACTAGGCCAATAAGAGCATCAATGCTTTAATGGTGGAAATTGACTCTATAACAATAATAACATAATTATGTTCTCTTCAAGGCCTAGGGTGACATATAAAAGTGTACTTCACTAATCCATTGGTCATAGTATGTGACAATATGGCAGTCTAGTTGAAACTATTCCTTCCTTTTGTTAAGCCCTAATTCGTGGCACATTACACTTTAATTGGGGCACATTACATTATAATTGTTATTTTATTTATGTCGGCTTGGATCCATTAGTTGTAAGTGTACCGCCTAGTCTCCTTGGTATATTATATAGGAGACTAGGAGGTACAATTACAACTAATGGACCCAAGCCGACATAAATAAAATAACAATACTAATGTAAATCATCTATGTCCTTGCACATTTATTCACCTTCATCATGAGTCCAAGTAGGAATATTTGAGGGCTTATTTGGTGTAGAAGTTCCCTTTTTTGGTGGCATGTTGGCCAAGTATCATTGCAAGGTAGGAATTCCTAATTGGATTAGGTAGAGGTCCTCACAGACAAGGGAGTGTCATGTTTTATATCTCTCTGATATACGTGTGGGGTCCAACAATAGTACTCGGCCCAATATCTTAGGGAAATAAATAAGGAGGTTGGACCATGCCCTTAGCCATACTATCCGACTACCCAGGTACTAGAGAGTGATCTCCCCGAGTGTTGTTCTCAGTGTACTATAGAAACAAGACAGAAAAATGGTTTACTTAGTTGGTCTCGGGATTCTAGGGGGTCTCTCGATATATGATAGGTATGTGGGAACTCAAATTCATAGTAGTGTTTTCTAATGTGAAACCATTCAAAAGGGTCCTTCCAATATACTCTAGGTACGTGGAAGAACCACATAGTCCTCGAGTTGTAGCACTGACAAGTAATGACATGTCGTACATTTAAAGATGTCAGAATAAATTTGTACCTAAAAAACCCTAAGAATCTCCCAAATTTATGTGATATTCCTTTTATCCCAATTTATTCCACTTTTTGAATCACCCCAATTGGATCTTCTAGTCAAAATATATGCAATTTTCCAAAAACAAACACACCTTTTAAAACCCTGCTTTGGAGACTGTTCTGCTAGTTGACCTTTCTTCTAATGTAGCTCTGCAATTTCAGCCTTCTGAGTCTAAAATTTCATCTTGAGGTATCCTGATGTGTCTTCTTTCCAACCCCACAAGTTATACTAAGATTGGATTCTCCAAGAAAATTTTATGATAACTTTCCCAGGATGTGCTGATTTTTTTTCCTTTCAGGAGAGTGAACTTGTACGGAAAATAAGCCCTTAGAAAGTCCTACTTGGAATCTTTATGAAGGTGAAGAAATGTGCAAGGATATATATGATTTAAAAAATAATGCAGTAACAAAAGATGAACTATAAATGATGATGGATTCAACTGAAGCTAAGATGGAAGCAATGATGGATACTAAGATGTATGGCTTAATAGAGGAGATCATGGAAGGATTGAAAAATTTGCTAATAGAGAGGCCACCTGAAAGTGACAATGTATCCCATGAAATTCATGATCAGAAAACAAGGAAGATGAATCAAGACTGGATAAACTCTATCTTTGGGATGAAGACTAGCCACTTTCCTAGGATAGATATGAGGAAGTTTTATGGCAAGGATCCAACCACATGGATACTCCAAATGGAGAAGTTATTTGATCTACATGATGTGCCTCACACACAAAAGGTACAAATTGTGTCCTTATATTTAGAGCCTAATTAGTTTGTGTGGTATCGATGAATTTTTTCTTGCAAATCACTTGTCACTTGGGCAATTTTCATGGAACAAATGATAGCACACTATGATGATACAAGGAGCAATACCTTCTTCAACCAATTGATAAATATCACGCAAAAGGGTTCAGTTGTGGAGCACATTGAGAACTTCCAAAGATTGAATATAAAGGTAACAAATATTCCAAATGATAACCTTATTGATGTATTCATAGGAACTCTAAAGGATAATATTCAACATGAGGTTATCCTTTGGGAACCCAAATCATTGGAGAATGCATTCAGGGTGGTGATAAATTTTGAAAGTAAAAATATGGCTATGGATACTGTAAGGACCACCCCTAACATCTATAAAGAGAATACTGTTCCTTCTACTAAACCACCTCAACCTACAAGGTTGACACCTCAACAATTGGAGGAAAGAAAATCCAAAGGTTTATGCATTAATTCTGACAACAAGTATAGTAAGGGACATAAGTGTCATGAGAAGAAATTATTCTACATATATTGTGAAGAGGAAGGACAACAAGAAAAAGAACAAGAACCATCTCAAGATGAAGATGTAGAAGATATTTATTCTGAAGAGATGATGCCCACCATATCATGTCATGCATTGGCTAGAATTATCGCTCTTCAAACCCTCAATATTGAATTATATATAAAAAAGAAAAAGGTAATAGTGCTAATTGATTCTCGTAGTACTCATAATTTCATTCACTATAAATTATCCAAAGCTCTCAATTACTTTATATATCCAGTGCCAGAGTTTCAAGTAATGATTGAAAATGGAGGAACTATCAATTGCTCAGGAAAATTCCATAAGATCAATTTTACTATGGGGGAATATGTAATGAATAGTCCAATGATTTCTATACCCATGGGTGGTGTTGATGTCGTACTAGGGGTCCAATGGTTACAATCATTACGAACTGTGGATTTTAATTTTCAAGAAATTTTCATGAAATTTTGATTGGAAGGAAAGGAATTTGAGTTAAGGGGTATCACAGGGAAACCCATTTTGGTGGTAAGCTCTAATGGAATGAAAAAAATATTTAAAAATGGGCATCAAGGTGTAATTATATAACTATTCTCACTATATGTTCAAGAATCTAATTCCTCTATTCCTCTATATCTCCAAGGGATCATTGATAAGAATTCCAAAGTATTTGAATATATTCCCATAGGTCTTCCACTCACTCACGATCATGATCATTTTATTCACTTAATTATTAGGAGTGTTCCTCCTAACATCAGGCCTTACATATACCATTATGCCCAGAAGAGTTAAATTGAGCATATGGTTGAAGAAATGTCATAGGCTGACATTATTAGACCTATCCAAAGTTCTTACTCTACACCAGTGGTAATGGTACTCAAGAAAGAGGGCTCATGGCGTATGTGTCCAGATTATAGAGAGATCAACAAGATCACCATTAAATATAATTTTCCCTTTCTTTTCATTGATGAATTGTTAGATGAACTACATGAGCAATCTACCTCACAAAGTTGGATCTCCTTTCAGGGTATCATCAAATTAGAATGAAGGAAGAAGATATCCCAAAAACAACATTCAGAACTCATGAAGGCCATTATGAATTTTTGGTCATGCCTTTTTTCCTTACGAATGCACCTTCCACATTCCAAGGGTTGATGAATTCCAGTTTCAATCCATTCCTTCGAAAATTTGTGTTAGTATTTTTGTTGTTATACTAATCTATAGCAAGTCTTGGGAAGATCATGTTCGACATGTTGACAGGGTGCTAAAACTACTAAAGGAGAAACAACTATATGCCAAACCGTTCACATATTTCTTTAGGGTGAAGGAGGTAGAGTATTTGGGTCACATTGTATCTCATGAAGGTGTCAAGGTAGACCCTAACAAAATTAAAGCCATGATGGACTATATGATTCCCAAAACATTGAATAATCTTAGAGGATTTTTTGGTTTGAGAGGTTACTACCGCAAGTTTGTTCGGAACTATGGAATAATAGCAACACCTTTCATTGCATTAACTAAGAAGGATGCATTTTCATGGACTCCAGAGGAAACTCAAGATTTTGAACAACTTAAAGAGGCAATGTGCAAAGCTCTTGTCTTGACCACACCAGACTTCACAAAAACCTTTATTGTGGAATGTGATGCCTCGGGAAATGGACGTGTTGTTCTAATGCAAGAAGAAAGGACCCTTGTTTTAAAATTCGACCACTCAAGGGAAAGAACTTACACAAACCCATTTATGAGAAGAAAATGATGGAAATACTATATGCATTGAATCAATGGCGCCCTTACCTAATAGGTAGGAACTTCAAGGTCAAAATAGATCATGATAGTCTTAAATACTTCTTGGAACAAAGACTATATTTAGAAGACCAACAAGAATAGGTGACCAAGATGTTAGGTTATGACTTTAAAATCATTTACAAAAAGGGGAAGACAAATTTTGTGGCAGATGCACTCTCAAGAAAGGATGAAAATGTTGAGGAATTTCTCTGTGCTATCTCTCTAATCCAACCTAATTGGATAATAGAAGCAAGGGATGAATGGAAGAATGATGAAGAAGTGTGGATTCTCATTCAAAGGTTGCAACAGGGTTCCATTTCATTTGATACATTTACATGGAAAAATGATTCACTATGGTACAAATATCACTTATATTTATGCAAGAACTCCCAACTCAAATAAAAGGTACTTTTATAATTGCACACCTCTCCGATAAGAGGGAAATAAATATTTTTGAAAACCTATCACAGGGTCAAGAGGAAAGCTTTTTGGGATGGCCTTAAAACTTATGTTCAAAGGTTTGTGGCATAATGTTTGGTTTTCCAACAAAATAGTGTGGAAATAGTTAAGACCCCAGGTCTTTTAAAACCACTAGCCATTCCAAGTCAGTGATGGGAGGAGGTTTCCATGGATTTCATCACAGGATTACTGAAGTCTAAAGGAAAGAGTGTCATCATGGTTATTGTTGATAGACTTACCAAGTACACACACTTTTGTGCATTCTCTCATCCTTTCAAATCCAGTACAGTTGCTACCGCATTCATGGAGAAAGTTCAAAAGATACATGGAATCCCAAATATTATTGTAAGTGATAGAGATCCCATCTTCACTGGACATTTTTGGACATAATTATTTTCTTGTTTGGGTACTCAATTGGCTCATAGCTCATCTTATCATCCTCAATCCGATGGAAAAAATGAGATAGTGAACAAATGTCTGGAAGGCTACCTTCATTGCTTTGTCTCTAATAAAAAAACACAATGGTTCAACTGGTCAACCTTGGTAGAATGGTGGTATAACACTTCCTTTTATACTGCAACAAAAATGACACCATTTATGGTGCTTTATGGATATCACCAACCATCCATCACTTCTTCTCTAAAATAAAAATCTAAGGTTCAAGCATTAGAATATCACATCAAGCATCAACAAAAAGTTCTCCAACTCTTAAGGGAAAACCTAATGATGGCACAAAATCACATGAAAAAACAAGAATATCAACATCGTAGTGAAAGAAGTTTTGAAGTAGGGGATTGGGTATTGTTAAGACTACAACCATACAAACAAATGTCCCTCAATAAAGCTAAGAAGGGTAATAAATTATTACCATAGTACTATGGCCCTTATAAGGTGTTGCAAAATATTGGTACTGTGGTATACAAATTGGAGCTTCCTCCATCTTCGATCTAGGTGGATATTGGTGGCCACCCACCTGTTCCAACTGGCTCCTCTTGACAGTTTTTAGTTGAACATATTTCTCTATAATGATGACATTTCTTTTTAATTGTAACGCCCTTCATCAAGAGGCCATGAAAATCCCTCCAAGGTACAATTAAATTTTGATATTACATTATTTGAAGGAATGATATATGCCTATGCAGATGTTGTAGATAAATGGTTGGATCTTCTCGAAGGGTATTTTTCGGTCCATAATTTTTCCGACAGGGAGAAGATTACTTTTTCCCTCCTCAAGGCCATCCCCCATGTTAAGGAATGGTGGGACACTTACTTTGAGAAAAGGGCCATAGAGGAATCTGCAATATTTGTGGTCACCCCTACATGGGATTCCTTTAGGGATGCCATTAAATAACAATACTTCCATGTTGGAAGCTACGAGGACCAGTACACAAGATGCACCATGTTGTGCCAGGAAAGGGACTAGAAAGTACCATATTTCACCAATATTTTCAATACCTTGTGCACCAAATTGAGTATCAAAGACTTTGAACGACATATGGTGCTAAAATATCGTAGTTGTCTGCATAGATACATTCAAATAGAAATGGATTTTCTCGACATCGCATCATTAGGTGTGGCTTATAGATATTCTATCAATAGCAAGAATAAATTTAAGTAGAACAGGTGAGAGTTTGGATTTACAAACTACTCAAAGCTGAAGCAGGGAAAAGGTGGTCCCAACCCACAAAACAAGGGATAGAGAAAATATGGCCACTCTTAGGACAACCAGTCCAAGCCAAAACCCAAGAAGGGTAATTATAAGTCAAAGAAGGACATGAGGAAGTGGTGTGAATACCATACAATATCTTGGCACAACACCAAAGAATATCTCTCCAAGAAGTCACTAGTGGATGAGTTGAAGGATTCCAAGTTAGAGGTAGATTCTGACTCTGAATCAAATCTAGAAGGAGTGAAGAATATTATTGATGCCAAACCCAAAGCCACTGTCGCTACCACCAAATTCCAACCAAGAAAACCAGAAGAACCGAAGGAAGGGGAACACCTCTTTCACTCATAAATGTGGGTAAAGGGGGCTCTACTTCATTTCATTGTTGATAGTGACAATTGAAATAACCTAATATTAGCAAAGGTCATTAAGTAGTTGGACCTATCGATCACACCTCACCTGCATCCCTACACCATCCATTGGCTTCACCAAGGAAGAGATTTTTGCATCAGCCAATAGTGTCGTCTTCCTTACAACATCAAGCCCTTCAAAGACAAGGTATTTTGTGATATTTATCCCCTTGAAGTTTGTGATGTTGTTTTAGGAAAACCATATTTTTGGAAAATACATGTTGTGTATGAGTTTAGACCTCGCAGTGTTATTATTAATTTGGGTAGAAAATTGTACAGAATACCAGAGGTAGTGTCACCTACCACTAATTCTTTAATTTATGCTAAGTAATGAAGCAAGGTCATTTTATAGAATGGGAAGTTCATCTTCTTTGTGATCTTTGATCACAATAAGAAGAAGGTTTCTACCACATCTGTAACCTCTACACAGAGCCTCTATTTGAAAGATAAGCAAGTGGATGGGATCGTGGAAGATTACAGAGACATCTTCTCCTCACCTACTGGGGTACCGACACACTTCTAGGTCAAGAATCCAATTGATATAACCCTCGGTGCAACTCTACCTAATGGACCAGTCTATTGTCGCTTGCTGATGGAAAATGATGGAATAAAGTGTTAGATCCAAGAGTTGCTTCAAAAGGGGCACATCAGACCTAGCTCCTCCCCTTGCCAAAGCCCGATTGTACTGGTGTAGAATAAAGATGGGACATGGCGTATCTGCATTGATTACATATCATTAAACAAAATCATAGTCATAAACCGGTACCCAATTCCTCGAATTGATGACTTCCTTGAACAAATCAAGGGGGAAAAGTTCTTCAGCAAGATTGACCTAAATTTTGGCTACCACCAGGTTCCCATCGAACCAACTGATGTATGGAAGACAACTTTCAAATATAAATAAGCTCTCTTCGAATGGTTGGTCATTCCCTTTGGTTTAACAAATGCACTAGAAAATTTCATGAGGTTTATGGATGATGTATTGAGACCCTTCACCAACTATTTTGTGGTGGTATATCTGGATGAAATCCGCATCTTCAACAGAACTTGGGAGGAGCACATGCAACATATTCAATAGGTTTTGAGCACTCTACGACAACACAATCTATATGACAACTTGGAAAAATGATCCTTTGGCATGAACAAGGTCCAATACTTGGGATGCATTGTTGATGAGCATGGGGTACATGTGGATCCAACTAAGATCCAATTAATCTGTGACTAGCCAGCCTTGGCCACATTAACAGAGCTTCAGAGCTTCTTGGGAATTTCCAACTTCTACCGACGGTTCATGTTGGGATTATCCCATATTTTATGGGCCCTCAACTGAGTGACCAAGGGTGGTGGAAAGGAAAATTTCACATTGGGAGAGATACAAAAATGAGCATTTGATGATCTGAAGCATAGATTGTGCTCAGATCCTATACTCTCCTTACCCAATCTGCAACAACCATTCAATATTGAGACTGATGCATTTGACTATGCAATAGGCACAGTTCTCACTCAACACTACCATACAATAACATACCATAGTGAGACACTCTCGAATACCATCCAGAAAAACCTGACCTATGACAAGGAAATTTATTCCATTGTTCAATCATGATGTCAATGGAAACATTAAATTTTGAGAAAGGAGACAATCATCCACATTGATCACAAGCCTCTATAGTTCATACATACACAAGGGAAGTTTCAAAATGATCACCATCAAAAGTGGTCCACATACTTGCAATAGTTCCTTATCAACATAAAGTATAAGACATGGAGCTCAAATCATGTTGTTGATTTCCTTATTCGACCTCCCATGGATGCACTCACCACTGTGCTCCATTCCTGTGGGCATGAGGCATCTCAGTGCCCCCAACTGTATCATAAATATCTTGAATTCACCTCCACCTATTATATCTTAGGCATAGGCACAGATGTCACCTATTTTCACATTCAACATGCACTGTTATGCCATCTAGGCCACCTATGTGTTCCTACAAGTGAGTGTGGAAATATGATTTGGGAGGCTCACTATAGTGGGATGGTGGGACATTTTGGCATGGAGAAAACTATGGTTGTTCTACAAAAACTCTTTTATTGGCCAAAACTTTGACAGGACAGTAGCAAGTATATTAGATCTTTCACTGCTCATGCTATTTCCAAGTCATCCATCAATAATAAAGGCTTATACACCCCTCTTATTACTCCTGAGAGGCCTTGGGAATCCATCTCAATGAATTACATGTTTGGCCTTCCATCCACCAAGAAAGGAAATGATTACATATTTGTGGTGGTCAATTAGTTTTCAAATATGACCATTCTCATAGCCTACAAGAAGAGCATCACATTGGAAGATACTGCCAAGATCTTATTCGAACGAGTGTGGGTCCATTTTGGGATACCACAGACCATCATCTTTGATCGATACAACTGGTTCCTCAACACATTTTGGTCGATTCTTTGGTCACTGTTGGACACCAACCTCACTAAATCCACTACCTTCCACCCTCAAACCAATGGCCAAGCAAAGGTTGTCAATCATATTTTTTTTCACATCATGTCTATGTATAACTCTAAGAATCCATGTACATGGGATGAGAGTCTTCCCTATGTTCAACAAAACTACAACATGTCTCTCCATATTTCCACCGGTCATAGCCCATTTCAGATGGGGTTGGGATTCAAACCCTTGTGTCCCATTGATGTTGCACTACCTCATGCAACCACAGAAAAAAAATATTCCCATGTTCATTCTAAGGCCAACAAAGCCACCAGATTCATTGAGCAGATTCATCACATCCACCAACATGTCCATGATATTTTTCAGAAAGCCTATGCAAAGTAAAAGAAACACCACGATCAACAACGAGTACCGCACAAATTTTAGGTGGGAGACAAGGTATGTTTACATTTTCAAAAATAACGCCTTATAAGGCCCCATCAAAAGCTCCATCAACTTCATTATAGGCCTTACACTATCACCAATGTTGTGGGTGGC
This sequence comes from Picea engelmannii, assembly GCA_009831015.1. Taxonomy (NCBI): domain Eukaryota; kingdom Viridiplantae; phylum Streptophyta; class Pinopsida; order Pinales; family Pinaceae; genus Picea; species Picea engelmannii. Next base: position 826,741 of record ML791292.1, read on the forward strand.
AATTATTTTGAGCTCAACACTCCCCCCTTCCTTGGCTTGCAACTAGTCTTCAATGTGGACCTCCTTCGGCCATATTTTCCACCATTATTGTACACTTCGGATATCAAAAAACAATTTACACCAATAGAGCTCAACCCTGACTGCATGGAACAATCATCCAGTGATCATATAGTGGAAACACAAGTCAAGGTCACTTACCAACAGAGGATCCAACTTTATCGGGTTGTCAAGGCAGGGCAACTCCTACACCAAGGAAAGTGGCTCACTCAGGGAGAAATTCAATAGAAATTTCCTCGACTGATGGGGGAACTCAATGCAATGGAGACCATTTATTCCTCAAGGGGAAGGACTGATCTAGGTAGATATTGGTGGCCACCCACCTATTCTAACTGGCTCATCTTGACAGTTTTTAGTTCAATACGTTTCTATATAATGATGAAATTTCTTTGTAATGATGACATTTCTTTGTAATTGTGGGTTATGCACTTCTGGGGCTGTCCTGAAGCCCTACAAAGCATCCAGGTGGATATTGGTGTCCTCCCACTTATTCCAATTGACTTGTTTTGGAAGTTTTCATATCAGTACATCTTTATGTACTTTCAGGGTCGTTTTAGGGCCATAAACAATGTTTTTTCTGGCTTGTCGCAGTCAAACTATATATGGAGTTAGATTTTGATGGCATAATGTGTATTTATTGATAATAAATTTTTAATGGGCTATCACACACCTAAAACAGAGGTCGAATGCACAAGTTATGACCTCGTGAAGTTGTGGTACTGACTTACCCATCGAGGCCCACATAAGTTTTGGTGTTTCATCTCCTAGGGTTAGGTTTTTGGATGTGTATGGTTTTGGCATTCATGGGTAATGTTAAAAATGCCTATGGATCCTCATTGTAATCATTCTTCTCAAATATATGCATGTAGCAGCAACATCTCTTCTTAGAGATAGCTACCACCATTCGAGCAAGTTGTTTCCAGTTCTACAGTTTTACAGTTTCAGACTGTTTTATTTATTCAATAGAAGTTATTTTTCACTAGATATCTATTGTTGTTCTCCATATCTCTGTGTTATTGTATTCAGTATGTTATTCATTTCATTCCTCTCATAAATCYAGATCAATCCTTGTGAGTACACCATGTTTTCCATGTTTCATGCTTAAACAAGGTTACAAGTGACAAGATCCTAGTTCAAACTATATTTCCATAATTTGACAAGGAAGGAAAAATAGTATTTGAGAATGAAGCTATCACTGACAYGGGAATTCACCAGCTGAGGAATAAATCAATTTCAGATTATCTCATTAAGTGGAAGAAACTACATGTTGAAGATTCCACATGGGAATATGAGTCTTTTATACAGAAGCATCTAGAACTACTCAAGCGTTGAGGAAAAAACTTGTCTGAAGAGGAGGGGCATGTTAAGCCCTAATTTGTGGCACATGACCCCTTAATTGGGGCATATTACATTAGAATTTTTATTTTATTTATGTCGGCTTGGGTCCATTAGTTGTAATTGTACCTCATAGTCTCCTATATATACCAAGGAGACCTTTTCATTTGGAATGTTCTTGTATTTGTGAATTAATATGATGTACAAGGAGGTTTCCCTCTCGAAGAGGCTTATTATCTGAATTTCTCACTTTGTCAAGGAATTGAGTACTTATTCTGAGGTTTTTATGCTATTTTGATATTTGGTTCTTAACACCTTCATTATGGTATGTAAGAGTGGAATCCAATCCTCCTTGAAATGTGTATCATTTGTCTCCTCATATAGCATGGTCACTGAGGAAATTTCATGTCTATAGGGTTCCCTTAGGTTTGAACTGGGGTATATCCCTATATCTCATGCTTTGACTTGTTCACCTTCAACCCACCACTTATGATTTTGTGATAAATGTTAGTTTGAAAAAACTCTGCTAACCATGCATTAGTCATTTATGTTTCCACTCTAGGAAATTTGTAGTATGTTTCTATATTGGTGGATTTAAAATGGTTTATACACCTACATTCATCAGTTATCATTGTTATTTTGTGAACGTTGGTTTGGTCAACAATCCAGTTGATCTCCACACAAGGCAATATGGTAGGCTTGGAAGCTACATTATGAAGTTGATATCTCTATAAATTTGAGTTTATAGAGTCATCTTTTTCTTCCTCCTGTATTATATCAACAGATGTGGGAGGCCATGTTTCTTCTCTAAACATTTGAAAACATTCTCCCCTCTATGGGCATGTTGCATCCTTGTGTTGTTTGAATTATCTGAGTATATTGGCCTCATGGGCTCTTTGGGATGAGGCTCCATGGAATTGCTTTATGTAATAGGATTATTTTGGTTCTTAACTTTGATTTTATTTGGAGCCATGTAAATAGCTCTAAAATTCATCCATTTCAACAACAACGCACATTAGTGGAGTTAGAAATAAAAACACTTTAAAAAATCAATTGATATTATAATAGCCTCAATATTCCAAGGTAAAATAACATCAATAGGAAAATCTCTAGCCTTGATTTGGGTTCATGACAAGTATTACAAATTAAAAAATAGGATCACATCCCGACTTGAGTAACATGTCCTTCAAAAGAATTAATTAGTGAAATTCCAAGCAATGTCAATTTATATGAACTAGTGAATGTAAAATTGAACTCAACGTTATCATTCAAATAAAGGAAGAATTCAAGTGGGGGTTCTTGATCAAATCACTTAAACTTTGAATGGAAATGGTGCTTCTACTAGTAGAGGGTATAAAAATTTGAGATGAGAAGAAGCACGTTTATGGAAGGAGGTAAAAGGAACTCAAACATAGAACCTAGAATGAATTCGCATTCAAATGCAAAGGTAAGGCCTATCTATTGGTTCAAAATTATTAAGCAAATAACCCAATTCAATTTATAATTTTGAGTAGTCTTATACTCTAACATTCAAATAGCATCAGCATGGAAATGTAAATAACAACTACAAACAAAAATCCTACCTAGAAAATTTGGTGAAGGTTTTGAAAACTTGAGCAAGGGCAGCTTTTGATAATCCATGGGCATTGGAAATATTTGAACAATCAACTAGTTGCAAATGAATTACAACTTTGAACACACTACAACACTCTTTTCTTTCGAAAAACCTCTTGGGAAAATAATGCCTCATTCAAATGTTAATTGTTGAAAAGTCAACAAGAAATGTGTGTCTAATTTATTTTTCCCTTAAATAAATTGGACAATAAATATTAATTTATTATCTCATAATTACTTGAAATAGTTAACTGAAATGGAAAATCAGTTAGCTATAGTAAATTCGAGTTCAAAGGTTGACTGGTGGGACATGGAAGTTGAATTAGTTGTAACTAACTGACTTGAAGTTGTAACCAAGTTATAATTGTAGTTATGTGAGTTGTGAAGTAGTTTAACTTAGTTAAGTGAGTTAAGCTCAGTTGTACTAGTTGTAACTGAACTTACACTAGTGAGAGTTCAGTGAATTAATTATTGATTAATTCACAATCAATGAACTCACATGCAACTGAATATTTACCACTGTTAACTACATGCATGTCAGATCCAGTGGAGACCCAGTTGAGATAGCAGGTGAAAGGGATAGTTTGGCTATCAATTGTGATTTGAGTGAAGTGCACTCATGCAATCACACACACAGTGGATGTGCCCATGATAAATGCACAACCTAGGCAAAAGGAATTCAAATTGATTTGCAGGGTTTTCATTGCAGGGATTGCACAAAGGAGGCAGGCTGTCTGGAGGCAAAGAATTGGCACATGTATTTTCTGATTTTTGTATGGCAGTGTGAGACGATTGTATATTGTACTAAGAGCTCTTGGATTATATTTTTGTATGAGATTGTTTCATGATCCATGATATATACATAATATATGATAGTGGGTTTTTTAGCTTTATGCTTTTCCGGTAAAACATCTGTGTTATGTGTGATTGATCTTTATTCTTGATATTGCAATTGGCGATCATGTTTTAAATTTCGCAAGATTTTTAGTAGAAGTGATTATGTATTTAATAATGGAATATAATTTTTATATCAGGAGAATCCAGGCAATACATAATTTGTATTGAAATTTCTACATGGTATCAGAGCACAAAAGATTGCAGAAGATGAGTTTTTGACTGGATAGAATTCGAATTTGCAGAAAGACTTTCTTGGTGCTACAGCCGATTCAAGATCGAAATGGATTTCAATGGCTTGAGGTTAGAGTATGCACTCGAGGGTAGCTCGAACTATATTTCTTGGAAGGACGGGATGGAGGAAGTACTCAAAGACAATGGCTTGAAGGAATTCATTGACAAAGATGTTCCTAAGCCAGATGCTACATATGTTTCAAATCTTGATGCATGGAAAAATAAAGTGGCAAAGGCAAGGAGGATCCTATTGGAGGGAGTACGAGAACACATTGTCTCAAACCTCCATGGGAAATACACACCATATGCAATGTGGAAGACTTTTATGGATCTATTCCAAAACAACAACGACCATAGGAAATTGGCACTCAAAGATAAACTCAGGAAGATCAAGATGGAGAAGGGCGACTCCATTCCAAAATATCTCACAAAGTTTGTCCAAAGTCGGGATGATATGGGGAGTGTGGGAATAATAGTCGTTGATGATGATTTGGTGAGCTTGGATCCCCTAGGACTTCCCAAGAGTTGGCAGAGTTATCAAGACTCTGTCAATGGAAGGGAAAAATTGACAGATTGGGAATGACTATGGTTGGATTTGGTGCAGGAGGAGTTCAGGCGAAACACCAGAGATGGATCTTCATCAAATCATGATGATGAAGAGGATTTTTCTTTGGATGCCAAGGAAAGGAGAGGGAAGGGGAATAAATTCCATTCAAAATCCGAGTCTAAAGGAAAAAAGATGGATTTGTTCAAAGTGAAATGTTTTCACTATCATGAACATGGGAATATTGCTACTAACTGTTTGCAGAAGAAGAAGAACAAGAAGGTTGTTGGAGTTGCAACTGGTGAGGCCATTTCCTCACAATTTGAACTTGACTTCTCCTTGATCACATGCATGGCTTCAAGTGCATTGGGATTAGTGTGGTATTTGGATAGTGTTGCTTCCTTCCACATGACGGGAGATAAGGAGTTTTTCAGTGACTTGGAGGAGAGAGATCTCAAAATGCATATAGATATGGACGATGGTGGACGATACAATGCGACTGGAATTGGTACCATTACTTTTAAGAGGGAGTCAGGTAAACCATTTCAATTGAAAAATGTTATGCATGTTCCAGGTCTGAAGAAAAACCTGGTCTTAGTCGCAATGTTGGAGGACAAAGGCTATGGTGTTGTTTTCAGCGGTGGAAAAGATTTTATGTGACATAAAACAATGAGTCATGTCAAGAGGATATGGATTCGGGTTAAGAATCTCTACATGTTGGAGGTAGATGGTTGTGTTTCCATGATGGGAAAGGCATAAAAAGTGGTGAGCCGGGATGAGGGAAAATTATTGTTAAGCCCTAATATTGTCTCATTACCCCTTAATTGGGGCATATTATAATAGTAATGTTATTTTATTTATGTCAGATTTATTCCATTAGTTGTAATTATACCTCTTATTCTGCTATATATACCAAGGAGATATTTTCATTTGGAATCATCTTGTACTTGAACATTTAAGTGGGGTAAAAGGAGGTTGCCCCCTCGAAGAGGCTTATTATTTGAAATTATCTCTTTTTCAAGGCGTTGAGTACTTTTTCTGAGGTTTTTCTATGCTATATTGATATTTGGTTCTTAACATATGTTATCAGAGCTCAAGGTCTTGGGGTTTCGCTGCTACATCTAAGACACCTTGGTATTTTCGTTATAAATTTTTTTCTACAAAGTTTCAGAAGGAACGACTTAGAGGATATTTATTAGATGGATCAAGGTACGTTGGGTTAAAATTTCAACTCATGAGGCCTTATAATTTTAGAGATACAACCTGTACAAGATAGGGTTCTGGAATCATCCTGAACTTAGTCATTACAAAATTTGCGCTATAAAAACATTTATGTAATGTTTTAGAACCTAAACTCCAGAGGATATTCATAGAACTTAGTAAGGTATCTGTGGTAAAATTTTTGACTTCTAGGTCATCTTAAATTTGTAGATACACCCTGTGTAAGATAGGGTATCTAACTAGTCCTATTGACTAGTCTCAAGAAGGTGTTCCGGATAAAACAATCATAACTTCTTCCTAGAGTATCCAAATTAAGTGGGATTGGTTTCATTGGATCATGGACAGTCTGTAGTATTTTTGGTACGATTTTCAAAATTTTATGTCAATTATTTTGGGCGGGGAATGCTATACAAGTGAGATCTCCTGGAAAGGCCAAAACACAAAAAGTTGTGGGGAAGTTACCGTAAATTCCACTTGGCACATCCAATTTTGATCAGACCTATGGCATTGCATAGAAGAAATATCAGAGAACTACATAAAATAAAGTTTCATACCCAGAAGGGCTGAAACTTGGAAGATATAACAGAATAAATATTGTCTAGCAGAACCACCTCAAAATCAAGGTTCAAAAGTGAAACTTGGACAACATGCCACCCAAAAAGGGAACTTCTACACCAAATAAGCCTCCAGACAATCCTACTTGAACTCTTGATGAAGGTGAAGAAATGCGTAGGGACATAAATGATTTACAAAAGAAGATATTAACAAAAGATGAAATACAAGAGATGGAAGCTAAGTTGGAGGCAAAGATGGATGGTTTAAAAGAGGAGATCATGGAAGTATTGAAAATTTTCATAACAGAGAAAACACCTGAAAGTGAAAATGCATCCCATGAAATTCATGATGAGGACACAAGGAAGGTGAATCAAGAATGGAGAAACTCCAAATTTGGGTTGAAGACCAACCACGTTCCTAAGATTGATATGAGGAAGTTTGATGGCAAGGACCCAATCACATGGATACTTTAGATGGAGAAATTCTTTGATCTACATAATGTGCCACATACACAAAAGGTACGAATTGATTATTTATATTTAGAACCTAATCAATTTGTATGGTATCGATGGCTTTGTTCTCGAAAATCACTCGTCACTTGGACAATTTTAATGGAAGAAATGATAGTACACTATGAGGATACAAGGAGCAATACCTTCTTTAGCCAATTAATAAATCTCAAGTAAAAGGGTTCAGTTACTGAGAACATTGAGAACTTCCAAAGATTGAATATAAAGGTAACCGATATTCTAGATGAGCACTTGATTGATGTATTCATAGGAACTTTAAAGGATAACATTCAACATGAGGTTCA
>ML791292.1:836192-858445 GCA_009831015.1 Picea engelmannii
ACCATGGCACAGAATCACATGAAACAACAAGAAAATCAACATCGTAGTGAAAGAAGTTTTGAAGTAGGGGATTGGGTGTTTTTAAGATTACAACCATACAAACAAATGTCCCTCAATCAAGCCAAGAAGGATAATAAATTATCACCAAAGTACTATGGCCCTTATAAGGTGTTGTAAAAGATTGGTACTATGGAATACAAATTGGAGTTGCCTGCATCTTCATGAGTACACCCAATTTTCCATGTTTCATGCTTAAAGAAGGTTATAGGCGACAAGATCCCAGTTCAAACTATATTTCCAAAACTTGACGAGGAAGGAAAAATCATATTGGAGCCTTAAGCCATCATTGACACAAGAATTCACCAGCTAAGGAATAGATCCATTTCAAAGTATCTCATTAAATGGAGGAAACTATTGGCTGAAGATTCCACTTGGGAAGATGAGTCTTTTATAAAGAAGCATCCAGAGTTACTCAAGCATTACAAACAACACTTGTCTCAAGGGGAGGGGCATGTTAAGCCCTAATATTGTCTCATTACCCCTTAATCGGGGCATATCAGATTAGTAATGTTATTTTATTTATGTCGGCTTTATTCCATTAGTTGTAATTATACCTCCTAGTCTCCTGTATATACCAAGGAGACATTTTCATTTGGAATAATCTTGTACTTGAACATTTAAGTGGGGTAAAAGGAGGTTTCCCACTCGAAGAGGCTTATTATCTGAAATTATCTCTTTTTCAAGGCGTTGAGTACTTTTTCTTAGTTTTTTCTATGCTATATTGATATTTGGTTCTTAACAATTATGGCACAGGCGATTGGGCCATCTTCATCATGGAGCCTTGAAAATCATGTAGCAAATATCTACAGGACTTCCGATGGGAACACTTGCTCAGTTATATCAATGCAAGGGTTGCACCATGGGGAATTATGTAAATTCCACCTTTCATGAAAAGGAGAATCGTGCTTCAGTGATCCTAGAGAGAATTCACACAGACGTGTGTGGACCATTCTCGGTTGCTTCAACATCAAAACATAAGTATTATGTTATTTTTGTTGATGACTTTTCTCGTAAATGTTGGATCTTCTTCATGCAGAAGAAGGATCAAACATTCTAAAAGTTCAGTGAATTTAAAACATTGGTGGAGAAAGAGTCAGGAAAGCAAGTGAAGGATCTGAGGAGTGATAATGGTGGAGAATACATATCTAATGAATTCAAAGACTTCTGTAGCAAAGAAGGAATTTGAAGAGAACTCATAGCACCTCATAAACCACAAAAAAATGGGTTCACAGAGAGGAAGAACAGAACGATCGTGGGTGCAGCATGAGCGATGTTGCATGATTAGGGCCTACCAATGCATTTGTGGGCAGAAGCATGCAACACTATGGTTTATGTGAAAAACCGTTGTCCTCATAGAGTACTTGGCATGAGTACACTTCAAGAAGATTTTACTAGTAAGAAACCTAATGTTTCTCATTTTAAGATTTTTAGCTCATCTATTTATGTGCATGTGAACAAGGATGCCAAGAAGAAGCTGGAACCGACTGCTAAAGTTGGGATATTTGTGTTGTAAACAGAAAAACCCCATAATTATCGTGTGTATTTTCCTAATAGTAAGATCACTGTTATGCGACAGGATATAAAATTCGATGAGGGGAAAGCCATGCGGTTGTCGCTTGAGAGGGATCTAGACTTGCATGCATAGGAGGAACTGCTGGTTCCCAAAGATGAGTCTCAAGATGTGGATCAACCACATGAGGAGGTTCATGGAGTGGAGGAAACCACTCAAGCAGAACCATCCATCAGAAATGGTAGAAAGCGCACCACAAAAGCTGATAGATTGAGACTAGATGTTGCACAGAATGTAGGAGCCCCTACTTCACAGTGCAGATAGAGACAATATCCTGATCGATTTACTGGATACATGGCTCTCATGAGAAAATGTATTGCGACTGAACCATCTTCCTTTTAGGAAGTAGTGCAGGATCCCACTTGGGTTGATTCTATGGTGGAGGAGTATGACTCCATTGTCAAAAATAGTGCATGGGAAATTGTCCCAAGACCGGCCGACAAATCAGTGGTAGGTTAGAAATGGATCTACAAGGTAAAGCAAGTTGCTTATGGGAGTGTGGATAAATACAAGGCCAGGTTTGTGGCTCGAGGATTCTCACGGATCGAGGGGATAGATTATGATGAGACCTTTGCACCTATTGCAAGGTACTCTTCCATAAGATCCATCCTTTCACTCTCAACGCAGATGGGTTGGTGCATTCATCAGATGGATGTAAAAACTGTGTTTCTCAATGGGATCATAGAGGAAGAAGTGTACATTGAGCAGCCATAAGGTTTTGAGACCTTTGACAGGGATTCATATTTGTGCATACTCAAGAGAGCGTTGCATGGGCTGAAGCAAGCACCCCGTGCTTGGTACACTTGGATAGACAGTTATTTAACCGGACTGGGCTTCACCAAAAGTGAAGCGGATGCAAACCTATAACAAATTGTGGTGGAGGGTAATATTTTAATCATTGTTCTTTATGTTGATGATTTAATACTGATTGGTGATGAGAAACTCATACACTCATGCAAGGAGGACCTTGCAAAGGAGTTTGAGATGAAGGATTTGGGCCTTCTTCATTATTTTCTTGGATTCGAAATATGGCAGCGAGATGGTGAAATTTTTGTGTCTCAAGGAAAGTATGCAAGGGAGATACTAGGTAAGTTTCACATGGAGGGATGCAAACCCATGGATACTCCTCTTCTAGGAAACTAGAGGAAAGAGGATGCTACTTCTGGAGAGGTAGTGGATGCTACTATATATCGACAGTTAGTGGGTTCACTAATGTATCTAGTGAACATGAGACCGTACATTTGCTATGCAGTTAACGAGATGAGTCAAGCAATGGTTAAACCTACCAAGCTCTTTTGGAAGGTGGGTAATCATGTCCTAAGATACCTGAGGGGCACATTTGAGTATGGATTATGGTACAGAAAGATGGATGAGGTGAAGTTGCATGGCTTCACGGATGTAGATTGGGTGGGGAGCCCAACGGACAAAATATCACATCATGGGGGATCTTTAGTATCATATCTACAGCTGTTTCTTGGTACAACAGGAAGTAGAGATCCATGGAACTTAGTTTAGTGGAAGCAGAATACATGGCAGCGAGTCAAACTGCATGTGAGGCTATTTGGATGAGAAAGATCTTGGTTGGTTTGTTTGGTTCCCATTTATATCCGACAATGATTCATTGTGATAATTAGAGTTGCATTAAACTCTCAATTAATCCTGTGTTTCATGATAGATCTAAGCATATAGATATCCAGTATCATCATCTCAGAGCTTATGTGCAGCAAAAAATCATGTTGCTTCAGTACATTGCTATAGAAGATCAACATGCAGACATTCTAACGAAGGTGCTCACCAGGAGAAAATTTGAATACCATAGAGACATGATTGGGGTGAAGGATAATCCCTTTCTTGTTGAGAGGGAGTGTTGGAAAATTAACAAGAAATGTGTCTAATTTATTTTCCCTTAAATAAATTGGACAATAAATATTAATCTATTATCTCATAATTACTTGAAATAGTTAACTGAAATGGAAAATTAGTTAGCTATAGGAAATTCGAGTTCAAAGGTTTATTGGTGGGACATGGAAGTTGAATTAGTTGTAACTAAGTGACTTGAAGTTGTAACAAAGTTATAAATGTAGTTATGTGAGTTGTGAAGTAGTTTAACTTAGTTAAGTGAGTTAAGCTCAATTGTACTAGTTGTAACTGAACTTACACTAGTGAGAGTTTAGTGAATTAATTATTATTTAGTTCACAATTAGTGAACTCACATGCAACTGAAGATTTACCACTGTTAACTACATGCATGTCAGATCCAGTGCAGACCTAGTTGAGATAACAACTGAAAGGGATAGTTTGGCTATCAGTTGTGATTTGAGTGAAGTGCACTCATGCAATCACACACATAGTGGATGTGCCCATGAGAAATGCACAGACTAAGCAAAAGGAATTCAAATTCATTTGCATGGTTTTCATTGCAGGGATTGTGCAGAGGAGGCAGGTTGTATGGAGGCAAATAATTGGCACATGTATTTGCTGATTTTTGTATGACAGTGTGAGACGATTGTATTTTGTATTGAGAGCTCTTGGATTAGAGTTTTGTATGAGATTGTTTTATGATCCATGATATATACATAATATATGATAGTGGGGTTTTTAGCTTTATTATTTCCCTGTAAAACATCTGTGTTATGTGTGATTGATCTTTCTTCTTGATATTGCAATTGGCGATCGTGTTTTAAATTCTGCAAGATTTTTAGTAGAAGCGATTATGTATTTAATAGTGGCATATAATTGTTAGATCAGGAGAATCTAGGAAATACATAATTTGTATTGAAATTTCTACATATCCCTTAAAACATAACCATAATTTTACCAACTACATTTACTTTCAAATGTGTAATTAGGAGATTTAGTCCATTCTAAATGAACACAAGATAGATATGGTATTAATTAAAAATATACTAGTGATAAGATTTCTATTGAATTTGAAATATCACATAACATGGGAGCCTTAAATACAAAGTATACAAATTTGGATATACCCAATGGACTATCAAGGTATTTCAAAAGGCCTTAAATCAAAGTTTTAAAATTTTTCAACGACATATTGACCCATTTCAAAAAAAATGAAATTTCCTAGTAGGATATCAGTGTCCTTCCAACTTTGTGTTAAACAATGTTGGATATGCCCCAATGAAATACTCATATGGATATTCAAAAAAATGTTTCATTCAAATATATCAATAGCCTTGATGAAATATTGAGACTATTCAAAAGAGGGACATATCAACTTAAATGTGATTAGATGAACTATCAAGCATATTCAAAACATGTTTTCTATCATGAAACTTGGAGATGGCTTGATGAACTATCTGCCACTTTGAAACCATGTTCATTTCAATGTTGAATTGGAATTGATGAGGAATCAAGATATTTAAAAATTTGTACATGAAATCGGGGGTTGATGAACCATAGATCAACTTAGAAATATATACATATAAGTTCAAAAGCATCCCTATGAATTATCCTGCAATATTTATCTTTTCAAATAGACTTTCTGAAATGGAGCCCCATGGACACATCATCAAGATACTTTGAAATATGACCCATTCAAAAGTGAAAAATATCCCAATAAGCTATTGGGGTAGTGCATAAAATCTTCTATCAAAAGTTAAAATCAGTTTGATGAGCATCAATCTCATTTGAAATATAAAATGTTTGAATATGAAGAGATGCTTAAAGAACTATCAAGGGGGTTGTAGCTTTGGAGTTGTGTAATTTAAAAAGAAACCTAATGAATTATCATTAGGTTCCTCCAAAATATGTCAATTCAAATGTAAAAAATCTCCAATGAACTATAGGGTATATCCTTTAACATTTCAACATAAGAAAATTTAAAAGAGGCGCAATAATGTATAAAGAAACTATTGAAATCAATGCTTTGACAGAAAAAGAGGCTCGATGTCTCTACTTTGAATAAATTAAGTCATTCTCCAACAAACCATTGATATATTAAATCGATTTTAGGGTTCCAAAACCCCCTTCAACCAAGAATCATCAAAATAAAATAGAAGATACAAGTTAAATGGAAACGCTCATGAAATGAAATACAAGGTAAATATTTCAAAACTTCAAAAAAAAGAGGGGACCCCAAAGTATAAGGAATTGGGGTTATTTGAGGCCCCAACACTTGTATATAAATACTGTAGGTAACAATATAGTAAGCCAAGGTATAAGTGCAATCTGTCTATTTTATTTATTTATTTTCTACTTCAAGATTGGAAGTAGAAAATGATGGTTGAGGGTACAACTAGTGATGGACCAGTGGAATGGTCAGTCAAAATTTGGAAGATGCCATGCATGTATGTCATGTATAAACATTTTAGTGGAATATGTATGTTATTATCACCTAAAAACTACTCACTTGTGACATTTCCATAAGTTTTTTTCGAAATACTCCATTTTTCGCATGTTTAGCCTCCATTTCACTTCATTTTCCACCTCCACTAGAACTCCATAAGTTGTTGGCATAAATACAAATTTTGACCTAATAGGAGAAGAATAGATATTACCCATAATAAGTGTGATACCAATGAAAAATGTACCCCTAAAAGTTGCATAGCTCCACAAAATTGACAATTTTGACTGTTTTGGGCCTAAATTTGCCAAAAGGAAAGTAGTTATAAATGGATATTTCTAAACCTAAATTGTTATTCTTGGCCTTTATGTGGTCATATTTAACCACTATTTTGAAGACAATGTCGAGGGGTTTTAACCATTATTTTACCTATAAATAAAGGCTTGAGGTCACTCCATCCATATCCATCCAATGATCCATAGTAGGTACATTCTATCAAAATCACACTAGAAATATTAAGGACCCTTTCCTCTAGACAATGCTTTCACTTTTATGATAATTGCTCACTCAACCAAGGAGGGGATATACACACATAAAGGAATTCAAGGACCCTCCCCAAGGAGGATGATTTGGAGCCCCAAACATCTTCAACAATTCTTCTCCCTAGGGGTACTATTTGGCTCTTTCCATTAGTAATGGATACATTCTTTACATTCTTTGAAATTACTTGTTCATGTTTAATTCTATAGTTTCTTTCTTATCTTTATTTTTACATGAACAAGTTAGATTTTTAATTTTGTAGAGTAGATATAGGGTTTTATTTTCAATCTATAAACAACATTTTGTCTGGATCTATTGCACAACCATTAGATTAGTGTTATTTGTGCAACCTTGCTACAAATTAAACCCAACAAATTAGTGGATCCAATTGTTACACATTATTTTCATCATCCCTATGATTGTTAATGATGTAAACCTATTTATTTCCTTCGGAGGGGTCAGTGGCCTGAGTTCCTGAAGAAGGAAGGGAGAAGAACTTTTTCTGAGAAAAGAAGTTGCATTTTCCTTTGTAAAAACCTTATAAAAAAGGAATTTCGCAAGCTACATTATAGATAGGGTGCGAGAATTCCTGATTCTCACAGGCTACATCATAGCTAGGTCACGAGGAATTCACAGTCTGCTCTATAGGCAGGGTGCGAGAATGCTTACACATGGGAAAAATGAGCATTTTCTCGAATCTTCTAGATGGAAAACTTCCATGGTGAGGTGGCATCTGAATGGTTTGGATCTTACTTGCTTTCATGATTTAGTGGGATCATCCTAAAATCCTCACCTTATCCTCTTCATCTTATAAAAGGAGAGGAGCTCTCATGGAGAAGGGCTAAGTTGGATTTGGCTTGGAATTATTAGCTTGGGTGGAGTGTCTTTGAGTTTTGCCTTTGTCAAKATAGATTGTGAATATTATCAGATCTGTGCTCTCAAAATCCTTGGGAGCAAGAAGTGTGTGGGGAAYGAAGGACAGTTGAGAGGGACCTTACRACATCAAGGCCATGGTTGTAATCTCTCTTTCACATTTAATATGATATAGTAATACGATTCTTTCCTATAAAGTTTGTTGTGTTTTATTATATGATTCCTTGATCACATACATAGGTTTATATTGAGTTTATGCTATTACTATCACTTTGGTTGGTTGCGTTCTTTTGTAGGTTCATCATTGTATGAGCATTGGAATGAAGCTAGGATGGTGATAGCGAGAGGAAGCGACGTTCAAATGGTATGTCACCTATCCCTCTTTAGTTAGTAAATTCAATATTTAAAACTTAAAGAAAGCGTCATGTTCTGGTGTGTTTTGTTCTAGGTATAGGTGGATCTATGGAGATCAGTTAGTGTCCGCACCTACTGATTTATCCGATAACAAAATTGGCGACCATACTGGGGAACGGATTATTTCCTAGTTAGTCTAGTTTCCCTTGCTTTGATTGCTTGATTTATGGTCTCTGAATTTCTGGGAGATCAATCCAGACTCTCTGGATCTGAAAGTTCACTCAAAATTTTTGTCCTTTTTCCAAATTTTTTGATTACAAACCTTCTTGCACTGTACCTTTCTGTAGCTTGCAAGAATCACTAAAGTTTGCACCCTACTGTTCAGTTCAGTGCGAGCTTCTCGCACCTTGCCTGTATCTAGACTGCGAGAATCCCTAATTCTCGCACTGTACCCCACTACTAGGCTGTAAACTCATTTGTAAAAGTTTTGGATTAGGTCTTCCTGTCTTTTTGATGCCCAGTTTTGCTTTGATCAGCTAGATTGAACTTTTGGAGCCTATATTGATCTGTTTACAGTCTGCTTGAAATTCTTTGAGTTTCTTTTAGCCATCTTTGCTTTGTCTGGTTTTGAAGGATTAGTCTCTTTATTTGAGTGTCTTTCAATTACAAAGCGTGTGTTTTCTTTCGAATTGTTTAGGGAAAGATCAAATTTCTTCTAAATAGTTCGCTTTAAAAGAAAACTTTTAGTTTGGGTTTCTTTGTGTTAACAAAGTTCATTATTGCTTTTAGTGAAATTTTTGAAACAAAAAGATTTAATTTCTTGCTTTATATTAGATTGGGGGCATCCTTGCATTTGAAGTAGCGAAATTGCATGATTCTTGGAATTTTTGGGTCTTAAATTGGTGTACAATACCTTTTTCTCATTTCTTGAGAATCTTGATATGGATGAAGTTTAATTTATTTTGGGAGATTGTGTATATGGGAATGATAAATGTTTTCTCCTTCTCGTAGCATAGATTTCATCAAAATGAAAAGATTGCATCTTCATCTCTTTGCATAACTTTCGAGTCGGTCCAAAAACACCATATTGTTCACGCCATTTTCCTATTGAGTAACTACAACCATAAAATAAAGCACTTATAAAAATTGATTAGATATTTTTTATACTTTCTAGTAGCAAACCTACATTAGATTAGTTATAGGGCTTTGGAATAGGTGTGAAAGATAACTTTCCAAAGTTGAAAACAAACATAGAATATTGAGTTAGGGAGCGGTTAAATCCACTTATTACATTTTGTCCTGGGAAGCCCTTCTAACACAAGGGTCAATCACGAGGTCGTATTGAGACTGACAGAGTTACTCACCCTGCTTTGTTGGTCTTGGTGTAGAGGTTGTGCATATTATGGGGGTCGCTTGAGAGGTATACCCACAATGATGAGTGGAAGCCTTTCAAGTTGATTTTGAGCTAGATACCCTGCCTTTGCGCGTGGATCGAACTGTCGACTATTTCCCCAGGCATCACTGTAGTGATTGGTAACCTTAGTGGCCTATCTCTTTAGGGTCTTTACACAAGGTGATTTTGGAGGGGAAAGTGTTCATGGTACCTGGAATCGACGTTGGCCAAACTCACTCAGGCTCCTTGGAGGGTATAGCCATGTTTATGTGTGGGAGCTTGCACCAGGGTGTAAGTCCGTTAAGCAGGTCGTCAATGTAACTTTTCCACCCTCTCTATCTCAGCCCCTTCTTACTTTGTTCCCGCGATGTTGGATTTCACCACCAACTAGTGTGCTCATTGTGAGAAGGTTTTGTTTGCTTGTTTTCTTACTAGAGTTTTAATGTGTGTTGTTTGTTTTCCCTAGTGGACTCTAGATTGGATATTTATTTTTATGGTGTCAGTTCCTGGAATGACCAATGAAGGAACTCCTTTTCTAGGAGAACCTTTTGTTTTTCCTTCTTATGGAAACATTGGTCCTCCTTACATCGCTACTTTGAGCCTCCCAGGTCTCACTATTGGATTGTCGATGTGGTTGTTTTCCACTCAGGTAATCCCAAATGCAGTAAGTGCTTCGGTTGTAAGCACTTCCCCCCAAGAGAATCAACCTCGTGTTGATCCTTCACCGTCTTCACCAGTAAGATCTTCTTCACCTTCTTCACTTGCAAGGTCTTCTTCCTTTTCATCTTCTTCACCGATTGAGAGATTTGAAGATAATAACCCGATGGATAATAAGAAGAAGAAATGAAAGAATAAGAAGAAGAAAAATAAACAAGGGTCAAAACCTCCAACCACTGCTAAACATGTTGGAAAACAACCAGTTACTGTTAATCGTGTTGGGAGTGTTGATGATGTCAAGATCACCCAAACAACCTATAAGCCCAAGTACCCTTGACGTATTTTTAAGGGTATCCATCTTCTTAAGGATTTCCCTGGTCTATCCAAGGTTATAGAAGCATGGTCTACACATCCTCGCCAACCCATGTCATTAGCCTCTGGACAACATGATGATGACTTCCTGTCGACTAGTCACGATATAGTTGGGAAGAAGAAAAGTAGAGCCAAGTTCCCATGTATGTTATACAAAGGGCGTCATCTAACTCATCTTTTCCTTTGTATGGACAAAGCCTCGAAATTACTGGAAGACATGATTGTTTCACAGCCCCAACTTCCAGCTGTTTATCGCAAGATTTCTCTCAACCCACTTGTAGTTGATGGAATGATCAATATGGTTCCCCCGTCGGTCAGTCTAGTTGATCAAGTGGTCAATATGGTCATGTCCTTAGTTGAATTGATTGACAAAGTGGTTGATACGATACCATCCTCAGTCAATCCCTCTCTCCCCTCAGAGAGTGAAACTAAAGCAGTCGATCGGATCCCATCCTTGGTCGATCCCACTCTCCCATTAGAGAGTGTCACCCAAGTGGTCGATCCGTTTCCACCTGTCGACCCCATTCTCCCCTTGGAGAATGCAACCCAAGTGGTCGATTAGATCTCACCATCGATCGATCCTACTTTCCCTCCAGAGAGTAAACCCGATACTGCCCACATTTTTCTTGTTGATACAGAATCGACCATGCTGGTGGGTATTCTTCCTTCTCCCGTGGAACCCCCTCCAAGTAATGAGGCCATCCGTTTTGATTAGGGTGTGCTAACTGGACCTCGTATTCCCTCTCACATTCCTTTCTAGATTACAGTACAGGTCTATGGTCGAGATGTTCCTTAGACACTGATAGATGAAGGTTCGTCCATTAGTATTTTGTTCTCTTTTGCTTGGAAAGCTTTGGGTTGTCCTCCACTTGCGCTGGTTACACATAATCTATTAGCTTTTAATAGAAGAACTAGTCAACCTTTAGGGACACTTCCTCAGTTTCCTATAACTTTGGGAGGGAAAAATGTCTTTATTGACGTCATGGTAGTCCAAGACCCCTTGGATTTTTCTTTACTCCTTGGGCGATATTATGTCTATGCCATGAAAGTTATTGTGTATACTCTTTTTCGTGTGATAGCTTTCCCTCACGATGGATGGGTTGTGAATGTTGATCAACTTTCATTCATTGAACCCGCCTGTATTGCCTCCCTGAATGGTTCTTATATGCATATGGTATCACCCCCGCCACAGGTCAATTATGTGGCGTTGTCGCCCATGGCTTCAAATTCTGATGACTTAGATCCAGTAGTTGACATGGTGATCTCTTCGATAGGGTTGTTAGAGCTTGATCTATTTACTCCTATTGCGACCCTCGACATGGTTTCCTTCCAGAGTGTGTTTCTTCCTTCCAGCGAAGACCTCTTGGAATCCATGACCGATTTTTGTCCCTTGACATGGTCTCCTTCTAGAGAATTGTCCTCTTGAAATCCATGATCAAGAAGACTCCGAGGATAGTTTTTTCATCTCTGAGGAAACCTTGTTAAAAAATGAAACAAAGGTCTTTGAGCATGGTTTTTTGATTTCAAGCTCATTAAAAAATGAAACCACTTACGAGGATATTTTGTTTTCATCTCTATGGCAACCTCATTAAAAAATGAAATAGAGGTTATGAGCATAGTTCTTGTTTCTGTGTCAAGATCGTTAAAAAATGAAATAGTTTTCCCCCTCTCTGTTTGAGTCAAGTCCTTCATCTAGTATTTGAAGCTTCATTTCCTCTTCCTTTGTCATTGGATGAAACAAAGCTTGGGGGGCAATACTTCCAGCCTCTAGACTTCATGCTGAAGTAGAGCCACTAGTTTCTTAAGCTAGGGGCTAAGTACCAACCATCCATGTGTTATGCGTTGGGAAGTCCAAGCTTGTGTAAAAATGAAACCACTTACCTCAAGCATAGTTTCCTCTGGTTCAAGCTTGTGTAAAAATGAAACCAGGTCCAAGCATAGTTTCCTCTGGTTCAAACTTGTGTAAAAATGAAACCAAGTCCAAGCATAGTTTTGTTTGTTTTAAAGCTTGTGTAAAAATCAAAACAATCCTGAGCTTAGTCTTTGTTCTTTCTCATGCTCATTAATACATGATAATAAGTTACCGAGATTATTATTTGTTATTTATCATGCTCGTAAATCAATGAGAATGTAACCAAGTATACTTTTATTACTTTTTCGGACTTGTAAAGGTTATATGAAAAAGGAACCCACTGGAGTTCCCTTTAATCTCTTTTCAAACTCTCTAAACATGAAAAGATTGCCGAGCGACCTTGTTCTTTTCACGCTCATTAAATTATTTGAATAAAATGTCTGTTGAGCAATAGTTTATCTCTTTTTCGGTCTCATCAGACTACTTTATGAAAAAGGAACTAAGAGAGTTCTCTTTAAGTTTTTTTTAGACTCTATAAACATGAAAAACCCCTGAGTTTTCTTTCTTTGGACTCATAAAATAAACATTGAAAGGCCCATATAGGGCTAGAGTTTTCTTTAAGTGTTTTTCAGACTCTCTAAACATGAAAAACCCATGAGTTTTCTTTCTTGGGACTCGTTAAATAAACATCGAAAGGCCCAAATGGGACTGAACCACTTCTTCCTAGGGCTCGTTAAACATACTCCAAGGGACTCATCCGAAGGATGAGCTTACATTTCAAGCATATGTGATCCTCCTCAATCTTGGGTAAAAATAAAGAGGTACTCACCAGAAATGGTGGGGGAAAATTTGGGAAAGAAATGTGTCTAAACCTGTATTCCATGGAAGAGTCGCTTTTGAACATGACACCCTTTCACTTGCCTTGTTTCTAGGTTGGAAAATCTGCATGTCTTTGGATCATACTCCTTATAATATTACAAATTGGTCTATGATCCCTGTTGTTGAGTCAGTGTTTCCAAGACAGTTGTCGTGTCATCAATATGTTCAAAGAGAAGTTCAACCCGGAAAGCCTTCTATTGCGTCGGCCATTTCTACAGTCCTTAAAGCCTTATATTGCATCGGCCATCCCTGAGTCAGTCCTGAATCACTTGTTACTCTGATCTACATCAAATATTGTTACTTGTTTCATGTCATTGATGTGGGATACATTAAGGCCCTCCTGTGACGAGTCTTTTCCTGTCGACTTCAACTCATTATCTAGGAATTAGACTTAGAAACTAATTGGTACCTTGGAACTTGCATGCCTCAATGGCAGGTTTCCTCGCTTTCGACAGTGGGTTTTCATTATTGACCTCTGATTGGGAGATTTCGCTGAGTGTTCAACTTCAATTCGTTAATTCACATTCATTGGATTGTACTAGAGTACCTTGGGAGTCATTGACATTAATGGTGATTTCTATCGCACTTGTTAACGGTTCTCATCATTGGCTAGTAATCAAGTGGTTTCTACCATGTTAGACTTCGACACATGTATTTGCATGGTTAGATTCGTACTATAGAGTGGTGGAGATGAAGACCCTGGATCTTTTCTGATAGATTCAGGTTGCGTTGGAGTATATTCAGTTTGTACTATTGCATAGATCCACATTGTATGTCTCATGGCTATGTTCAAATTYGAGTATTTAACACATAGATCCACAGTGTATTTTTGGTGGCTATGTTCAGATTTGAGTCATATCGGCATGGATCCACAATGTATGTTTGGTGGCCATGACTTGTCTTACTTGACATGGATCTTCACATGTCGACATTTATTCTTTGAGTCATTTTTATTCTGAGTATAGGAATGCCTACCTCAGTGATGATATATTATTGTATTGTATTTCCTTGTTTGTTTGCAGGTTTTCGACTGACTGTTCCTTGTTCCCTACACACACTCGACAAAGTATTTAAGATATTACTCTGTTCTACCTTCATACTTTGGGGGGCTCTCTGTTACACATTATTTTCATCATCCCTATGATTTTTAATGATGTAAACCTATATGTTGTCTTTGGAGGGGTCAATGGCCTGAGTTCCTGAAGAAGGAAGGGAGAATAACTTTTTCTGAGAAAAGAAGTTGCATTTTCCTTTGTAAAAACCCTATAAAAAAGGAAGTTTGCAGGTTGCATTATATCTAGGGTGTGATAATGCCTGATTCTCATAGGCTACATCATAGGTAGGTCACGAGGAGTTTGTAGTCTGCTCTGTAGGTAGGGTGTGAGAATTCTTACACGTGGGAAAAATGAGTGTTTTCTCGAATCTTCTAGAAGGAGAAATCTCCATGGTGAGGTGGCATCTGAATGGTTTGGATCTTACTCTCTTTCATGATTTAGTGGGATCATCCTAACATCCTCACCTTATCCTCTTTAGATTATAAAAGGAGAGGAGCTCTCATGGAGAAGGGCTAAGTTGGATTTGGCTTGGAATTATTAGCTTGGGTGGAGTGTCTTTGAGTTTTTCCTTTGTCAAGATAGATTGTGAATATTATTAGATCCGTGCTCTCAAAATACTTGGAGCAATAAGTGTGTGGGGAATGAAGGATAGTTGGGAGGGACCTTACGACATCAAGGCCATTGTTGTAATCTCTCTTTCACATTTAATATGATACAGTAATACAATTCTTTCCTATAAAGCTTGTTGTGTTTTATTGTATGACTCCTTGATCACATACATAGGTTTATATTGAGTTTATGTTATTACTATCACTTTGGTTGGTTGCATTCTTTTGCAGGTTCATCATTGTATGAGCGTTGGAACGAAGCTAGGATGGCGATAGAGAGAGGAAGCGGCGTTCAAACAGTATGTCACCTATCCCTCTTTAGTTAGTAAATTCAATATTTAAAACTTAAGGAAAGTGCTATGTTCTACTATGTTTTATTGTAGATCTAGGTGGATCTAGGGAGATCAGTTAGTGTCCGCACCGACTGAGTTATCCGATAAAACCAATGGGGAATATAATCATTTTTTCTTCCCTAATTGCGGGTGCGTGTCTCATCCCCCCCTACCCCCTTCACTCACAATGATTTTAGGGTATTTTTCATCTTGTTTATTTCTATTCTATGTCTATATGAGTCTATAGGTGGAAACCCTCCATTTCTTCCTTAGGAATAGGCTTGCAACTTCCCTAGAAATTTTCCGGACCAATACACTTTTCAGCCCCCTTTTTGCACTCAATGAGTGCACTTTTCCCCCAAAAAACCTATACTCATTCAATGCACTTTATGATCCATTTTCCACACTCATTCACTGAAGAAAACATGGTACATTTATGCATTACTAGCACACAAAATCTGGTACTTTTTTGCACTATCTCTAGAAATGTTTTTTTTTACATGTTTTTTTTTTGTATTTGTATTATTATAGGGTTAATTTGTTCTTTTAGGTTACTTATATTATAATTTTAATGCATTATTTAGGAGATAACACAGGTTTATACAATACCCCCTTGGGTTCTTAGTATCTTTTGCTTTCAGGTTCTCTTTTGGCTACATTGCATATTTTCATTTCAAAATGCTTAGGATAGAACCCTATCTTGCTTGAATATCCCTTATATGTGCTTAATTCACAACAAATTTGGACAAAGCAAATCTTAATTTGTTGCATTAGTATTTGTCCTAGGGATTTTGTTTTTGTGTGAAGTTGGAGTCTTTTCCTTTTCAACTTTCTAGTTGTCTCATTTACTTATTTCAATCCTTGCTTGTTTATTGTTAGATTAGACCATTTATTTCAGATTGAAAAGTATTTCAAATTAGAGAAAATAAAATCATTTTCTTCTTGATACTTAGCTTATTTATTTTCAGTTTTCAATTTCAAATGTCATGCTTGTTTATTCTAAGTTCTTAGTTAGGTTGAAGTAAGAGCTTTCATTTTCATACCTGAATTGTTTCATGCTTCTTTATCCTTTGAAAGTTAATCAAGATATTATTGTTTATTGTTTATTGTTTGATAAATCCGTACATTATTTTTTATCCATAGGAATTTGTACATTATTATTATTGTTAAACAATAAGAATGTTTATGCATAGGATTTTTTTTATCTAGATCTTCCTTTTAGTTTAGGAATCTCAGTACTTCAGAAATGTAGCAAACAATAATAATGTGTTGTGCCCCAAATACCTATGCACGTGACTGTGAATCCATAAAAACTACATTGTAGTTTTTTCAAACATATAGTGAGGATTAAAACAAAAACTATAATAGCAACATCATATCAATAGTTGAATGTTTAGAGTTAATGTGCTTTGGTAGAGGTTGATATGTTGATTGAGGAAAATTGCATGTGGTATATTTTGCATAAGGGTCCATGTCAATATTGGTGAGGATGATGCACTTAGTAGATATAATGTGTGAAACTTCCTTCTTTACAATCATTGTGAGGATAAACAACACCAAAGTTCTATGAGTATTATCGTCAACAAGCAAAGAGATCCTTCCATCAAGGTTTATTTGTTCTATTGTATTCTTGCAGCATAGTAATTTTAAATGATACATGCTAGCTTGGTAATACTTGAAGAAACTCCCCCGGATGGGGTGACATGCGGGCAACCAAGGGCACGTGGGCCGCCACCGGAATGCTCCATTATGGCATCAACTGGCGAGCGCCCCTCAGCTATTAATGCGCAAGGGCTTGCACCAACCACTTCCCTATGATGAGCCCTCTCGCACGAGAGAACTGTACCAGGCGGCAGTGCATTCAACGCCATGCCTTAATGGCATGGATGGTCATGTTAACTCGAGGCATTATCACCGCGGGGAATTGGAATGAGGAACAATGGCTCCTTGCAGTGTTCATTTCGCCCGCGCAGGTACTCACAGCTCTGCAAAAGTTTGGGAGAGGCGAAGCCTGCTCCAACGCATCCATAATGCCACGGATCAGAGGAAAACCACGCCGAGGGTCCGCCTAGCATAGGGCCGAGTCCACGTGCCAACGCCACCAGAAATTCGAGCGTGCACTCGTCTTAGCTTCTGCCCGACGCAAAGAGCAACAACGGATGCCTCCCATGGCAATCATCGAGGAGATCAGCCTGGAAGAGGCAATGAACAGTCGACCATCATGGGAACCAGAGCAGGAAGGCACGCTCTCGCCCGGGGACACACTGCGGAGCCTCCTCACCGAGATCTTGGAGGACTTCTTCCCTCCCTGCATTGTGGAGGAGAAAATACCTCCTTACGGCACCACGGGGACGAAGGAGCATGGGACCAGCGCAGCAAGGGACAACATTGCAGGGATGAAGGAGCCACCACTGATGGCAACCAAGGCAGCACAGGACTCCGAGATAGAAGCAACCAACAGTGGTGGTGGGATGGAGCAGCCATCCCCCTCTGAGATATCGCACCTTCCCCTCATTTTCGAACTCAGGAGCCTCATGGATGATCAAGTCTTCCGCCTGTCCAGGATGGATCAGAGGCTAGATATGCTATTCATGGCTCATTCCAAGAACCTCCCACCCCGACAGTGTCTGACGTGCACGCAAGTATACTCGCTACCAGCAGGGTTGCGGCAGAAGAGGCACGAGGGAAGGCGCATGGGAAATTAGCTCCATCGCAGCTTCTGGTCAGAAGATTCTTTGTTGTTTCAAGTTTAGATAGCTGTTTAGTTTTTTGACTTCTAGCTATGGAACTTTCTCTGAAACTATTTAGAATAATCACCCTGGTTTCCTTCAGGCAGGGACGTTGCATATATGTTTTTGATAGCAAAGACACACCTGGCACAGGGGAGCCAGCTGTCCCGGTTTCCTGCTCAGGTGGGACAGCTGGCACCTCCAACAACAAATGTATGCTCCTTTTGATAATATAATAGGATCCAAACCTTTTGTTTAAAAAAAAAAATACCTGAAGAAACTATAAATCCCTAGCTCTTGAGTGCACCATATACAAAATATGTAGGGGAATGAGATTGATCCTTATTAATGTTACCACAATACAATGTGTGCATAGTTATTTGTGCCCTACACATGGAAACCTGAAAAAATGGTCACCCACAATTAATTGTGTTTGTACTTTGATCTCTCAACAATTCTCAACTATTTGATTTCTCATAGCACCTATTTCCTATTATGTGTGAAAAAAAATATAATCAAGATCCATTTCTCCATATTCAAGAACCATGTGAATATGAGAATCTTTAGTAATTTATTTATCCTTGAATTTTGAGTCTTCTATCATCAAAACCTTGGATACAATTTTGTTTCTAATCTCATAGTCAGTGTAATATATCAGATATAAAAAGTATGCAGAACATAAATAAAATGCTAGAAATGGCAGAATAACAACAACATAACTAGAATAATCATCACAATAACAATGAAATGATATAAGAATAACAACAGAAATAACACTTTGATTCTGAGAGCAATTTTCATGGGCCTCTTTGAGGGGGCAACCTCCAGTCGGTCATAGCTCTATTACAATAATCTCCAAGCTAGGGTTCTCATACCCTCGACTCCTATTTATACTAAATATGTCTATCAAAGGAAGCATCTAGAGGAAGATCCTTCTAGAAGCAGAAGATTCTATTAGGTCTTATTACATTCGACTTATTCTATTTTATTGCAAGGCCTTATTAATATTGACCTTTATTACATCTGAACATATTGTTCTACCTATGTGCGGGTTAGGACCCTAACATGTCCTCCCCCTTAAAAACAACCTTGTCCTCAAGACTTGAGATGTGGAAATTGTTGTAGAATGGTAGCTGGTTCCCAAGTGGCATCTACTGGAGTTGTATCTTTCCACTGGATTAACACTTCCTTGATGGTTCTCTAACACAGGCGACGCTCATGCTGGTCCAAAACTACTTGTGGTTGTAGCCAAATGGATCCTTCTTCAACTAACTTGGGAAGGTTGGTTTGAATTTGGCACTTAGTTCCGATCACCTTCTTTAAGTAGGAAACATGAAAAACATGATGTAGATTCGAATGACTGGGAAAATATAACTAATAGGCCACCTGTCCCACATGCTTGAGAACTGTATAAGGACCATAAAATTTGGGTGCTAGCTTCTGAAAATGCTCAGCCTTGATGGAATTATGCTTGTAAGGTTGCAAGCGAAGAAACACCTGATCCCCTTCTTCAAATTGACGTTCAGAGCGACCTTGATCTGCTTGTTGCTTCATGCGATTCTGTGCCATGTCCAAATTCTCTTTGAGGGTATGGAGAATAGCCTCTCGAACTGTAAGTGTTTGGTCAACCGCCTGAACCTTCAAGACACCCGATAAGTATGAGAGAACTGAAGGTGGCTTCTATCCATATATCGCTTCAAAAGGATTCATGCGTGTAGCTGTATGGTATGAAGTGTTGTACCACCATTCATCTAGGGGTAACCATCGAGCCCACTAATTTTTCTTTTCTGAGGCAAAAAACCTCAAATATGTTTCCAAACACTTGTTGACAAATTTTGTCTGACCATTAGTCTGGGGATGATAAGTTTTACTGAGATGCAATTGGGTGCCTTGTAGCTTGAACATTTCTTTCCAAAAATTTCTTGTGAAAGTGGGGTCGCGATCAGAAACAATAGAGTATGGAATTCCATGGAGCTTGAAGACCTGATCCATGAAAATTTGAGCCACCGTGGATGCTATAAATGGGTGTTGAAGAGCGCAGAAATGAGCATACTTGGAAAGGCGATCAACAACCACCATGATGACTGATTTATTTCCCGATTTGGGTAAGCCTGTAATAAAATCCATAGAGATGTCCTTCCAAATAGCAGGTGGAATCGAGAGTGGTTGTAGTGTGCCTAGAGATTTGACTATTTCTCCCTTGTTGCATTGACACACATCACATTCGGTGACAAAATTATGAATGTCTTGTTTCATACCATCCCAGAAAAAAAAAACGTTTGACTCTGTCATAGGTTTTGGTGAACCTGGAATGCCCCGTTGTTGGTGTAGCATGAAGCTTAGAAAGCACTATGGATTTAAGCTTTGATTGTTTAATTAAATACAAATGGCCTTTGTATCGAAGCTCATCATGGAGCCAAGAGTAACTTGGGGGAGCTGGAGAACTGGACTGTAATTGTTGGATCAACTGCAAACTTTTGGGATCTTGTATCCATTCCTGGCGAACATCTTGGAGCCAATCTGGTACAATGAAGGAAAGAGAAAAAAGGGATCCTTCATCTTCATATTTGCGGGAAAGTGCATCCACAACCACATTTTCTTTGCCTTTTTTGTAAATGATCTCATAATCATATCCAAATAGCTTAGTTACCCATTTTTGTTGCTCCGGGGAGGAAATGCGTTGTTCCAAAAAATACTTGAGGCTTTGATGGTCTATCTTAATTTGGAAGTGTTTCCTCAATAGATAAGGGTGCCAAAAATCAAAAGCATGTAGAATAACCAACATTTCCTTTTCATAGATGGATTTGCCTAGATTTCTTTCATATAGTTGCTTGCTGGTAAAGGCCAAAGGCCGACCCTCTTGCATGAGGATAACACCAATTCCTTTCCCTGAAGCATCACATTCCAAGACAAAGGTCTTTGTGAAATCAGGAAGGGACAGGACTGGAGTGGTGCACATGGCCATCTTCAAGGTTTGAAAATCTTGAGCAACAACTGGAGTCCAAGTGAAAGAGTTATTTTTTAGGAGAGTAATGAGAGGTGTTGCAATCTTTTCGTAATTCTTAACAAACTTGCGATAATAACCTGTTAAGCCTAGAAATCCATGCAAGATTTTGAGAGTCTTTGGGTGAGGCTAGTCTTGCATAGTTTCAATCTTTTTAGGATCCACCCTGACGTTGTCCTTGCCAACCATATGACCCAAGTACTCTACTTCTGAGGTTCCAAAAGCACATTTAGACTGTTTCAGGAAAAGTTGGTGTTGAGAGAGTAGATGGAGAAATCAATCCACATGAGCAAGATGTTCTATCCAGGTCTTACTATAGATGAGGATATCATCAAAGAAAACTAAGACAAAATGATGGAGAAAAGGATGGAAGACATGATTCATGAGGCTTTGGAAGGTGGAGAGGGAATTACACAAGCCAAAGGGCATGACCAAAAACTCATAGTGGCCCTCATGAGTTATAAAGGCAGTCTTGGGAATGCCTGCCTCTTTCATACGTATCTGGTGGTAGCCCAAATGAAGATCAAGTTTAGTAAAGAATTGGGTGCCACTCAGTTCATCCAGGAGGTCATCAATGACAGGAATGAGAAATTTTTATTTAATGGTAAGTTTTTTGAGGGCACGAAAGTTAGGACACATTCACCAAGAACCATATTTCTTCAGTACCATGACCATAGGATAAGAGTAGGGGATCATTCTAGGGTAGATAACGCCTACATTAAGGAGTTACTGGACCATTTTCTCAATTTCATTTTTTTGGGAAAACGGGTGACGATACAGACGAATATTGGGAGGAAGGCTTCTAGGTACCAGGGGAATGGAATGATCAAGAACACCATGTGAAGGAGGGAGTCCCTGGGGACTGGAAAAGACCACTTGATGTTTATAAAGGATGGCTTGGAGGTCTTGTGGTACTGAGGGTGTTTTTGTTGCTTGGATGGTATGGACTTGAGCAATAACACCAAAATGACCCTTTTTGAGTAGCTTTTCCATGCGATGGGAACTAATTATCTCAGGTGAACCATCGGTGATGACTTGGAACTTATATTGGTGGCCCTCCTGGTCAAATTTCATGGTTAATTCCTTAAAATCCATGAGAATGGGACCCAAAGTCCTTATCCAGTCTGCACCCAACACAATGTCACACCCGCCCATGTCTATAGAAAACATAGGATATTTCAGGTGGTAGTCACCAATTTGGAGATGCACATTTTCACAACACCCTCAACATTTCATGGAGCCACCATTGGAAATTATTTACAGCATGGATGTAGAAATGAGTTTCTTGGGCAATGCGGCGATGAATAAAATTATTGGTGCTTCCACTATCAACCAGAATGATGACCTGTTGATGCTTGATGTAACTGATTAACTTGAGGGTTTGGGGAGCAGAGAAGACAATGAGAGCATTGAGGGAAATGACTGGTTCTACTTAGGGAGTTTCTGAGGGAGGGGTTATGTTGGGGGCTTCAGGTGACTCAAATGTTGGAAGATTGGTTGTTGTCATTGATGTCAACCCTAGTCATGGGTTTTGGGCCGCAAGATTGATGAAGGTATTTGGACATGAAGAAAAATACACATGCAGATACAACACCCATGGATGGATAGTATACATCATGTTGTTTCCGGTGGTATGTGTCACATCACGTGGATCCTCATGGTTGAGGAGAAA
>ML791292.1:874525-895709 GCA_009831015.1 Picea engelmannii
ATATTGGCATGTTCATCGGATATTTGATGCACATAACGTAGTATATCCTACAGTAGGCTCGTTGGATAATCGACACAACCAACTGTCAATTACATATCAACGTTGTTTGACATCTGTAGGACCATCAGTTATCCGACGCATATCCTATGTTAGGATCGCCAGATATCTGACGGAAACAACCGTTAGATGCATAGCAACATCATCGAATGTGTTGTGGCACCATCAGTTATCTGATGCATATAACCAACATAATGATGGAAATCACACTATTGGATATATGGCACCTCTGAAAAAGATATCATACTTGGAAGTCAGATATTCGATGGGTGTAGATGTCATAATTTCAACAACTAGATGCTAGAAATAACGACAGATATGAATGATGTTTTGGTCCTTATGAATGTCATCATACTGACGACCTTGTGTTGGATATCTGACAATACATGTTTCATCGAATAATTCGACTAAATTAAATTGATGGATCTAGTAGCCATATTTTGTTGACGTATCAATGGACAAGCGTCGAGAAAGCAACATTCAACTGTCAGATTTTGTTAGAATTCCAACAGTGATTGGAAGTGGACCTGGAGAGGTAGCCCAAATTGGGTGAACTCTGATTTTTCTAACTTGTGTATGTGATTATATTATTTCTGTTCATTCAAGTTCATTTAATTTCAAGCCATTTATCATTAAAGTGGAATTTGATAGATAATTATTTCCCATGTAATATGCAAAACCATCAAACGATCATTTTATTTCGAAGATCAAGTAGATTTTTATGTGTATTTAAAATTATCAACATCTAAGGATTTTTCAGATCAAGTTGGTATCAGAGTAGGTTTGAAAAGTAATTTGAAAGTGGATGCTTACAAGAGCCAAACTCAAACTTGGTAAAGGAAAAATTGCAAGTTGTAAGTCCGAAATTGGAAAGAGATTTCGACGACATAAGATGGCTTCTGAAAAAGGAGAATAATAATATCAGCCCATGAGCCATGAAGAGATCAAATATATGCTTAAGTAACTAAGAGAAACAATATATGAGTTAGAATGAAGAATTCAAAGGCCTGCAAGAATGCAAGCAGTGAATATTAAGTAAAAGGAGAAGGAGGAGGTGAAGGTAGTGGAACTTCAAATCCCCCTTCCCTGTCCTCATCATCATCATAAATTTATTCTTAAGCAAGTAAACAATATTCTCGTTGAAATAAGTCCTCTAAGAAGACTAACCATAATCTTCCTTTATTAAATTCGATGTTAATTTCAAGTTTCCAACCTATGATGGAGAATTGAATGCTAAGAAACTAGACAATTGGATCAAGTAGATAGTGGTATATTGGAGGGTTCAAATAATTATGGAAGAGGGTGAAAATATATAGTTATCTTCTCTTCGACTAAGTGGCACTACCTTATTATAGTGGGAGAGTAAGATGCAAGTTGATCTAGTTCAAAAGGGTGAAGTAATCTCTTCTTGGGATAAGTTTACTAAGGCTAAAAGAAAAAAATTATATCCATTGGCACATACACAGATGATAATGATTGAGTTGCAGCATCTTAGATAGGGTAAAGGCCAAAATATTCATGCCTATACACAAGAATTAAAAAATAAGGAATTATCCCTAGGAATTCCATTGTATATTCATGAAACTCTTCTGAAATATATTGGTGGCATGCACTTATATCTTCGTCACACTATTCTAATGTGTTGGATTACTGAGAGGGGGGGGGGTGAATCAGTAATAGAGCAATTATAATCATTTTTAACCAAATAATCCAAGTGTTATATCAATGTAGAATTATCATCCAATAATGATCAATGAAAAAATGAACAATCATACACATACACAGTACACCAGTGTTTTAAGTGGAAACCCAAAGCACAAGAAACCCATAGAATGATTTTTCTTATATGTCTTGAAGAATTACATTCATTGGAAGCACCAACTTCCTTTGTTTTCCAGCTACAACTGGAAGGAGGATCCAACCTCCTCAGGCTACAACCTGAGGGAAGATCCAACTCCCCAATTCTCTGGCTACAACCAGAAGGAGGCTACAACTGATCTAGATTATTTTCGACACGAAATGAGATCGGAGATATAATAAATAAATGGATAGAGATATCATAGATATTCAATAATAGAACAAAAATATATCAGAGATGTAACCATAAACAAAGATATAGAATAATACATGATTTCTATTAATGAAATAAATGTACAGAGACTATAAAATACAGAGTGAAAGACTCGATAGAATGGTAGCATCTTATCTCTGAGAAGAGATGTGACGACTACTCACATTCGCAAGAAGATGATTACAATGAGGCTCTGAAGGCCTTTTTACAATAAACAGGAATGCCAAAATTCCTAGACATCCAAAAACCAAACCCTAGGAGATGAAGCGCCAAAAGTCATGTGGGCCCCGTTTGGGTAAGTTAGTACATCAACTTCCTGGGGTCGTAACTTTTGCATACGATCTCTGTTTTAGGCATATGATAGCTCATTGGAAAGGTATCATTGAGGAGATTCATTTTGGGGGATCAATCATGCTTTTGACTATCATTGAGAACCTTGATCTCGAAAAACATTCATTTGGGCCCTCAAAATGGCCCCGGAAGTTCAAACCTGCTAAAAATAGTAAATTGTCGAATTTGCCAGAAAACCATTTTGATCCAGTCGAAAAAGGTGGGTGGCCACCAATATCAACCTAGATCAATCCTCCCTCCTTAGGAAGAAATGGTCTCCATCGCATTGAGATCCCAGGGAGAGGGAAAATTGTTTGCTGAATCCGCATCTTGGTGAGTTGCTTGCCTTGCTAGAGACGTCGCATTGCTCAGTTTGTGGAAGTCTGTCATCAACTTGTTGAGGTTGAGGCTGTTCAACAAGTCGTGCTACATGAAAGGACGGTGTGCAGAAGGAATATTTACGCTTTGCTGAAACCTTGTCGACCTGCGTATGATAGCTCGTTGGAAAGGTATCGTTGAGGAGATTCATTTTGGGGGCTCAATCATGCCTTCGGCTATCATTGAGAACCTTGATCTCGAAAAACCTTCATTTGGGCCCTCAAAATGGCCCCGGAAGTTAAAAACTGCTAAAAATAGTAAATTTCCAAATTTGCTAGAAAACCGTTTTGAGCCAGTCGGAAAAGGTGGGTGGCCACCGATATCCACCTGGATCAATCCTCCCTCCTTATGAAGCAATGGTCTCCATTGCATTGAGTTCCCGGGGGAGAGGGAAAAGCATTTGTTGAATCTGCATATTGGTGAGCTACTTGTCTTGCTCGAGACGTTGCACTTCTTAGTTTGTGGAAGTCTGTCACGAACCTGTTGAGGCTGAGGTTGTTCAACAAGTTAAGCTACATGAGGGGATGGCGTGCAGAAGGAATCTTTGCGCTTTGTTGAAACCTTGTCGACCTACGTATGATAGATCGTTGGAAAGGTATCATCAAGGAGATTCATTTTGGGGGCTCAATCATGCCTTTGGCTATCATTGAGAACCTCGATCTTGAAAAACCTTCATTTGGGCCCTCAAAATGGCCCCAGAAGTCAAAAACTGCTAAAAATAGTAAATTGCCGAATTTTCCAGAAAACTGTTTTGAGCCAGTCGGAAAAGGTGGGTGGCCACCAATATCCACCTGGATCAACAATTCCCTATGTTATTTGGCTACAACTGGAAGGTGGCTACAACCACCTGTCCTTGCCCCATCCAAATGCCCTAAAGTAGAAGTATAATGATGGAACCACTGTCACACTATTATTGTGAGATATACCGCTGTAAACCTGTACCAATAAACCTGAACCATGCATCAACCATGCATCAACCTGTACCTCAACCTGTAATCAACCTGTATCATAAACAAGTGCAACAACCATGCACCAACTTGTACCAAACAACCTGTAATCAACTTGTACCATAAATAAGTGAATCCAACCATGTACCAAGTATGTACCAATCATGTGTCACCTACTCATCAACTATGACTCATCAATATTGTTGCACCTCTTTTGTCACCTAAATGAGAAAAATAAGGGTGCTTATAAGCCCAGTTGGGTCATCTAGGCAAGACAGTAGTAGAGGAAAGAGTTAGAAGTATAAAGCATAAAAGATAAGAAAAGAATTAAACTAAGAATGATAAAATAAATTAAACTAGAGTGCATAAGGACATTAGAACAAGAAATAAACAAGACTCATGCCACCAATGGAAAATATTGTATTAGTGGAAATAAAACACCAAAGAGAAAGTGAGACTTTGGGTCCCCTCTTCCTCCAAGGGAGGGTTCTTGAACCCCCAAGATTGAGCTCTTACAACTAGCAAACTTAAAAGAAATGGTGAAAGAATCCCAAGCTCATTCACTCAAGAGGTGATGTGAATAGCTCCAATGAAATGATGCTTGTATTCTCTTGACAAGGAAAGAGGATCCTCTAAGAGAATATAGGCAACATAAAAATACAAATGAATTCCTTGAAAATGCAGTACACCCATGGCATCTTTTATAGCATAACTTTGAGGAATTATTCAACCAACTTTTAGTGTGAACAAGGGGCCATTTAGGGCACCCTTAGGTCTTTGACCAGCCACCCAGCCAGATTCAGCCGAGATTTGGATGTCAAATCAACTTGAAAGTTGAACCAGAAGTGGGTGGGAGGCTGACCAACCAATATCATAAATGCGTCATTTTGAGGGATGCGCGGTTTTTTGCGTCCAGAGTCGTGCATCATGCGCATGTGAGATTTTCATGTGTTTTTGAATGGTGCATGTGCGCGCACTCCTTGTGTAGTCTTAGCACATGCTAAATTTATTGATGGTTGTATAGTTTTGGACCTTTTGGAAATGCATTTTTGGTCTATGGGTGAATTAATAACTATTTGAAGATGTTGGATTCCTGTAACCATTTGCGGATGAAATTTAAGTGATAATAGATGCCTCCTGATGGATGAGGTTAGGAGAATAAGTATAGACAAAATTCATCAATGTTTATTCTACTGAGAGTGCCATTGTAAGAAATAACGATAATGGGAGTATCAAGAGCGACCCGTTGGAGGGAGAGGGGAACCTGTAGGACCCAACCTTTCACAAGGTGTAAAAATAAATTGTGTACAAACGAGGCAGGCATGCCCCATGCTCGTGTTATGTAAGTCAAAAATGTGTAATACAGTAACTGAAGTTGTGTGTTGGTGTAGATGACCGCAACGCCCTCAGGGGGGTTTTGATAATAGTAGAGGACAATTCTGATGGTGAATAAACTCTGAAAATAGGTGATTATACTTAGAGGAAGTATCGAGGATTCACAGGCATTGATGGCCTAACGATGTTCAGAGGTCTTCAACAAATATAAAAAAACAACTTTACTAGTCGCAAAGTAAGACCCACCACAACATGATAAAGTGTTGAAGTTGAATGTGGTGGGGGTCAACAACATCAGAGAGAAATGATGGTTCTCTCCGTGTCGTCTGAGACTTCTCATTGTAAAGGTAATGAGAGTCAAGATATTGTCACCCTGTTGGGAACTATGTTGATGTTGACAGAAAGGGAGACATGACTTTGAGAAGTGGAGGGATTCATGAAATCCACTTGGACAAAATCAAGAACTGATGAGTAACATGGACAAAGTCTAGGAGTAGTGAGACTCACGATTTCCTTTGGTTGGGGAGAGATGTAAAGTGGAAGCAACTGTGAAGTTGACTCTAGTGTCAGGGGGACAACTAGATGAGGGTAAGTTGTGCCGAAGGTGTGACAAAATGGATAAACAAAGAGATCAAAAAGGTGTATGGGCTATAGGATACTTGGGGTCATTGATGTCAGGAAGTGAAAAAAAATGCCCCAACCAAGGGTGGCAAGGGTTTCTTTGTCGGGAGAAGGAAGGTTGCTAAAGGCGACAACAGAAAGCTCTGAAAATGAGAAAAAAGGGTTTGTATAATTACCAAAAGAATAAAAAATAAGTTGGGATAACTGTGTAGATACAAAAATGAGTGCCCCAGTGTAAGATGGCTTGGCTTGATGATGGCACAAGTTTCTTGGAAAAATAAGTGGAGCATTGGGGCCCCATAGGTAGGTTTCTGTATTAGGGAAATGTATGGGGGACAATCTGCAGATGGGAAAACTGATGGTGGATGAAATGGATGGTGAATGATACTGCAGAAGTGAAGTCAACATAGAACCATGATGAGGTAACCTGGGAGTCCATTGGGTAAGTTAGAAAAATGAGGAGAAGGAGTATGTGGTTGATTCTTGAAAAATACGTAAGACTAACAGGACTCCTATCTCTAAAGGGTAAAAGAAACATGAGTGTTGAAATGCCAAGGGGGACTATGAATGGGACAACTCATGTGGGGAAGAGTGCTATCGGGTGGCAATACCAAAATGTAGTGGAGGTGACGGTACTGCAGAGATGGATATATGGACCCTACAGGTAAATGTCAGAGGGTGTTATTGGAGATGAAAATGATATTAAGAGGGAATGACTGCATGCCAGTATTGATGATATACTTGAAAGGGTAGTGCAGATGGAGGATGACCAAGTACCTGCACATATGAAAACCAAATACCTGACATGAACAATATCTGAAGATAAAGAACATTTAACAGTTATTCAACAAGATGTCAATGTGAGCATGCATACCTGAGTATGAGTATGATAAAAAAAATGCTCCTCGGGGGTCGAGAGTGGAAAGTGGCCTGGGAAATATGATTTTGTAGGTGGAGGGATCTTGGTCCCACGACTGAAGATGGATCGAAAAACGGATGTTCGGAGCTCCCGAAATTGAGTCTGGAATTTTGGCAAAATGGACTATATATAACTGTAGGGCCCATAATGCCACCTCATTTGTACCTGATGTCGTAGTGAGTGGACAGGCGATTTGAGATGAGATTTGGAGATTCTAGGCAATTGGGGTAGCTGTTCCAGGATCCATGAGTTTCATGTTAGTATTTGTATCTTCCTGCATAAGACTTAAGGTTTTGTTTTTTGGGCAGGGTTGTACGGGGGTCGTACAAGGGGTTTTAGTGAGTGTGGGCCCCATAGTGCGTGGGTGATCAAAGGATACCTGCGCATGTGTGCACATATGTATCTTTTAAAGCCACACATGGGAGCACTCAAGTAAGTAAAATAGGCACGCATGGGATGAGCGCCTGTGTGAATCACAGTTGCACATGTGTGCGCAACTGTGGTCTTGACAGTCGCACATATGTGCACAACTGTGTGACGAATAGTAGTGCCCTAAGGTGCATCTATTTATGTGACAGGGGTGCATGCGTGCACCCCTGTATCACCAATAGGCATGCATGACTGTGGGATGAACAAGCATGCATATGTGCGCACCTATGGGGAAGACAACCGCGCCTTTGAGGCAAAGCTGAAAAGTGTAAAAACTTGACTTTTTTGGATTGTTTAGATGTTTTTTATGGGTGATGATAGCTAATAGAGTACTGTATATGTGGATGCAAGTGAACAGTATTGATGATGTTGATTCATTGGAGGGAGAGAGATTGGTCACACCTGTGGGAGGCAATGACCAATGAGGAGTCGACGGTCCGTGATACTTTGGTAGCTTGTGGGCTACTGAAGTTCTTTGAGTGCCCCTTGATATGGGCTCAAGAGTACCTCTTGTAGTTCTTGATTTGGATGTGGAGTCTAGATCTGTATTGTTTTATGGTGTAGGGTGAGCAGCTGCCTTTTACTGCATTGGAGGATGTATACTTTCTGATGGGGCTCCCTTTTCAGGGAACCCCTTTACCGATGAAGCCCATGATACTGAGGGATAGGTAGTTAGTTACCTTAGCCCAGATATACTGTATGGGAGAGAAATTCATGTCAGGGTACTGAGTATTGGGGTGATGGATGCCCTTGTTCATCATTATGTGGCAGCGATGGTTGTGAGAGTATATGGGTCCCTTGCGACTCAGTGGACCAGTGGCGGTTAGCTGAGGATTATGGAGAGGGCACTGGCAGGTGAGAATTTCGCCAGGGGCTTGATGTTCCATGCCAAGATGTTAGGAAAGATGGACAGGTGTCGAGTTGTAGACTCGGGGGAGTTCACTTTTGGGTCTATCTTGATGGCATGGTTCTTGGAGAGGGTACCTATGTTGTGCCCGAGAGTGTTATTGGGCGCACTTGGTGTGTGAGAGCTGCGACTGAGGCGCTGGGAAATGATTTTGATTCGTCATGGTGGTGGGGAGGGTGGCCACTATTTCATGGCCGAGGCTACACAGGTGTGGCATTAGATTCCATAGATCATAATGTGATACCCGTATTTCGGGGTGGACTTCCGGGATGATCCAAAGATGGTGTTACCCCTGGGAGAGGTGTTTGACCACAGAGGTATGATGTGATATTTTGATTTTTTAGATAGTATAGCATGTATATTTTTATGTATGGGTGGATGTTGATGTTATCATTTGTTTGTTGTATGTGCAGATGTGGGGCCTTGTAGGCATGAGGTTGAGATGGTTAGAGTACCATCTCATCAAGGGTCGGTGAGACCTCTGCGGGGAGAGCCGCGGGTAGGAGAGAGTGGCTAGGAGATGCTGCTTTGATGACCCTGGTGTAGGGTCATCACATGCTCCTCTGGTCAAGGCCAAAGGAGAGTTTGAGGATATTTTCCACTACTTGGAGGCAGTGCTATAGGGAGTGCCCGAGGGCATGTGGTCACGGATCCAAGATGAGGGAGTCCTGGAACAGTGCGTGGGTGTTCCGTTGGTGCGACAGACCATGGTTCAGAGAGAAGTAGTAGCAGGTGCTACGATGACTGGGTGGTTTACCCCAGGGTCAGAGGGACTGATAGCTGGTGGGGTACCGCCTCCTAAGAGAGGGTCAGGTGGTGGTGCTCTAGAGGCACCATGAGTGTCTCTATATGTATTTTTGTATTTTTTGGTATTTATATAGGCCTGCGAGCCTACTTGGTGTGGTGACACCAGTTTTGTATCGATAGGGGCGAGGTGGCTCACCGGCCTATGTATGTTGTATATGTACTATATTTTTTGTAAACATTTTGGTGGCACATTCGACCGATATATATATATATATATATATATATATATATATATATATATATATATATATATATATATATATATATATATATATATATATATATATATATATATACATTTTGGGATCTTTGTAATGTTCACATTTGTTTTATGTTTTTTGTTGATGATGTCAAATTTATATGTTGTCATAGATTATTGATGTTTGATGTATGCGTACTGGTATCTTGATGTGATAAGTTCCAATCTAACACTATGTTAGCCATGTTATATACTATTGATTAAGTTGTCTTGGAATATGTGTAAATGTAATGGAATCAAAATTTCTAGATAAAAGTCTAAATCGCGGGTATTTGCGAAAGAGGCAAGGATCACGGACACGGTACAGATTGTTGAGCTGGAGGAAGACAATTTGGGAATGTAGTAAGATGCTAAGGTGACGAATATGATGGTTTCTATCCTCAGCGAGGAGACCAATGACGGTGGTGTATTCTTCTTGGTTGTTGGTTGTCGAGCCCAAACATATGCCACTGGAGTGGAGCAGTTCATGTGAGGGGGAATAGAAGGCCCAAGCAACTGCAACGAGATTCTGTTTCCAACGGCTAGCTTTATCGACGTAATCGATGTGGTAGGCCAATGGAGGAGGGATCTTTCAATAACACAAATGGTAAATTAGACACAAGGTGTGTGGAAAGAAGATTAAAAACTCTAAAAAAGCGTACGAAAAAGAAAAGTCTAGTGTAGAATGGCTATGCTTAGGCGTAAAATTTCTTTAAGTACAACCCATTGATGGGTTCCTTGAGAGGGTGGCCTTCAGAAGAGGCTAGGATGTATGCCCCTTTAGTGAGGCAATGTTGGATGATGTAAGGTCCATGCCAAAGTGACTCGAATTTTCCATGGTCGAGGGTGTCATGAGAGATATCATAAGAAAGGATGAGATCGCCTTTGTTGAATGAGTGAAGGTTGACATGGCGATCAAAGGTGGCCTTTGACCATTTTTTGGCTACCTTGTTGTTCTATAATGAAGATCGACGATCCTCATCCAGGGACTCTAAGTTCAGAAAATGCTGCTCCATTGGGGCAGTGTCGGGTAATAGCTCAATAGTGGTGCGTAAGGTGGGAATTTCACACTCGATGGGAAGAGTGGCCTCGACCCCGTGGAGTATATGAAATGGTGTGAAACCAATGGCAGTTTTAACTGCCGTGCGATAAGCCCATAGTGTGGAAAATAACATATGATGCCAATTGGTCTTATGTTTGTTAATTGTGCATTGCAACTTGGTTTTGAGGACCTTGTTGACTGCTTCGACCTGTCCATTTGAATGAGGGTATTATGGGGAGGAAAACTCGTGGGATAAGCCTAACCTGGATGAAAGTTCGATGAAAACCTCATTCTCAAAATGTTTCCCGTGATCAGATACTAGTTGTAGTGGTACTCCAAAGTGGGAAATGACATGGTTAAAGAAAAAAAGCACTGCAGTGTCAGTGGTGTTATTGAAGGTAGGCATGGCTTTAGCCCACTTGGTTGCAAGTCATGAAGTCTATGCCCCATTTGCAAAAGGGGGTGGCAGTAATGACTGGGTGTAGGAGAGCAGGTGGTGCTTGTGTTTTGTTGGCGTAAATCTGAGATTTGTCACATCGCTTCACAACGTGGATGCAATCGTGAAACAACGTAGGCCAAAAGTAACCGACGCAAATGATTTTCTGAGCAGTGGACATCCCTGAGAGGTGCCCCCTGCACGCGCTATTGTGGTAGTCGTTCAAGACTCGATCTACCTCGTTGATAGTCAAACATCAATAGAGTATAGTTTCAATCCCTCACCGATATAAGATGTCACCGATAAAGAGGTGGCGGGGAGCCTGGTGATGAATACGTCGACAGTCGTCTCGGGAGAGATGGTTTCCGAATTTCTAGCTTCGGAGGTAGACGAGAAGATCTCCATACCAAGGATCATCTGAGGGGATGTGAAAGAGATTTTTGTCGGGGAAATCGATATTGATGGGGGTACTGGTAGTAGTGGAGGGAAAATTTGTGATGAGTTCGGTGAGGAGGAGGGATTTCTTTCTCTTGGGTGTGGAAAATTCAAGGTCGTACTACTGAAGGATGATGATCCATTAGGAAAATTTGTCATTAATTTGCCAATGACTGAGCAAGTATTGCATGGGATTGGAATCTGCAACGACTTTGGTAGTTCGAAGCAGAATGTAATGGCACAATTTATGGACGGCGAGGACAAGTGCAAGGGCTAGTTTTTCTTCGTGATTGTATTTCAATGTTGTCCCTAAAAGGTTTTTACTAATGTAGTAAATGACATTCTCACAGTCATCATCCCCTATTTGGATGAGAACTCCTGCAACTGAGACGACTGAGGCCGATATGTAGAGGATATAGTCGCGATTATAGTCAGGTGGAATAATCAAAGGGGCATTGGAGAGTGATTCTTTAAGTTTATCAAAAGCACTCTCGGCATGCTCATCCTAGTGGAATGGTATGTCGTGGCATAGTAAGTGAAGGAATTCATGTGCATGAATGGTGTAATCTAGAAAAAAGTACGGTAAAAAATTAGCTTTGCCTTGTAGGCTCTGCAGTTGGCATAAATTCCTAGGAGGGGGAATTTCTATGATGGCTTGGACTTTGAGGGGGTCCATGGTAATACCACATTGGGAAATGATGAACCCAAGGAGGCATCCAGAAGTGATGCAGAACATGCACTTGAGGGGGTTCAAGCGGATGTTGTATCGACGACACCCGTGGAAGATGATTCGTAAATCATCAAGATGTTGAGTGTATTTATTGGATCGAGCTGTGAGGTCATCCAAGTATACTAGGATGATATGAGCCAGATCATTAAAGATGTATGTCATGGCATGTTTGAAAGTGGCACCAGCATTCTTGAGGCAAAAAGGCATGACACGATATGGAAAGGTGCCCCAAGGGGTAGTGAATGCGGTTTTGTATTGATCGACTGGGTGAATTTGAATTTTGTTGTAGCCAAAGAAATCGTCCATGAAGGACAAAGCCTCGTGACTGGTGCAATCATCATTAATTTGGTCAATAAAGGGTGTTGGAAAGTTGTATTTGGGATAGGCATGATTGAGATCGCAAAAGTCCATGCAGATATGGATGGTGCCCTATTTTTTGTTAACAGGGACAGGGTTGGAGACCCATGACGTATAGGCGATGGGGTAGATGAACCCTGCAATGCGTAACTTGTCAATCTTGGCCTTGATGGCTGCTACTTTGGATGGGTGTAGCAGATGCTTCTTTTGGTGGACAGGTGTGATATCTGGCCACATGTCTATACGATGTTCGACAATAGATGGATCAAGGCTAGGCATCTCTATGTATGACCAGGCAAAAATGTTGTGGTATTCTTGGAAGAGGGCTTTGTAGGCGGTGATTTCTTTAGTAGAGCATGTGGTGCCAATGGTGATTTCCTCTATGACTCTAGATTTGATGGAAATATCAATTTTGATGGTTGGGGAAATATTGGCCATATTTCCTTCTTCAAAAGCGTCTGGGGTAGGGATAGGGTTATTGAACCAATATATATGCCCGGATGGGAGAAAATATTTGGTTTCAATTGTGTATATGGGGTTTTGGTTAGGAGGCATGAAGGCTTCCTAGGAAAGAAAGAGTGCTCTGTGGTGAAGCGCATCCCATGGGAAATCATGGGTAGTTAACTCTTCAAGGATGTCCTCGTCGTAGTGGAACTATCGAGAATATAAGGGATCCAGAAGGGTAATGTTGGTGACTATTACTATGTGGTTGTCTTCTAATGGAGAAGGGGTAGGTGGGGTGATGTAAGGGGGTTGCGATGGTTCGCTCGACATAAACCAAATATCAATATATGGTGGGTTGAAAATGGTATTCGGGCATAGAATTTCCATGGGGAGATAAACTGGAGAGTTGGGAGGATTTAGAGGCAAATCTTCCTCGAGACTATCCATGAACCACAGAAAATTGGGAGGGTTTAGGGGTGAATCCTCCTCGAAGATATCGAGGAACCATGGAGGGGTAGGGATTCTCTCTATTTTGGGGGAGAAGATATAAACAACATCGAGAGAGGGAGTAGGGGGGATTCCTGACGTCGATGTTGGTGCATTGTTAGGAGGATTTTGAATCAGGGCCATTTGTCGATGTCTGTATTCAATAATCATGGGACACTGGTAGGTAAAATGGTCTAGTGAGTTATAGAGAGAGAAAGGGCATCTCATCCATTTGTTGATTGAGGTCGTGACATAATGGATGTCGGTAAGAGGTGTTTGAGATGACGTAGATGGAGTGGGTTCTTGCTGAAATCTCTAGCGTACTATCGTTAGTGTCTGTCAGAATTGAGGTAATGTTGGACAATGGTGTGTGTAATGGCACATTGGAAAGTGACACCAACATTCTTGAGGCCAAAAGGAATGACACGATACGCAAAAGTTCCCCAAGGGGTAGTGAATGTGGTTTTGTATTGATCGGCTGGGTGAATTTGAATTTGGTTGTAGCCAGAGAAACCGTCCATGAAGGACAAAGCCTCGTGACTGGTGAAATCATCGATAATTTGGTTGATAAAGGGTGTTGGAAAGTTATCTTTGGGACAGGAGTGATTGAGATCATGAAATTCCATGCAAACATGGATGGTGCTCTGTTTTTTTTTAATAGGGATAGGGTTGGAGACCCATGACATATAGGCGATGGGGTAGATGAACCCTGCAGCGCGTAACTTGTCAATATTGGCCTTGATGGCCATTTCTTTGGATGGGTGTAGCAGATGCTTCTTTTGGCAGACATGTGTGATATCCGACCACGTGTCTATATGATGTTTGAAAATAGAAGGATCAAGACCAGGCATCTCTGTGTAAGACCAGGCAAAAATGTCTCGGTATTCCTGGAAGAGGGCTTTGTAGGTGGTGATTTCTTTAGGAGAGCATGCAGCGCCAATGGTGATTTCCTCTATGACTCTAGATTTGATGGAAATATCAATTTTGATGGTTGGGGAAATATTGGCCATATTTCCTTCTTCAAAAGCGTTGAGGGTAGGGATAGGGTTATTTAAATAATCTATATGCCTGGATGGTAGAAAATCTTTGGTTTCAACTGCGTATATGGGGTTTTGGTTAGGAGGCATGAAGGATTCCTGGGAAAGAAAGAGTGCTCTATGGTGAAGTGCATCCCATGGGAAATCGAGGGTAGTTAACTCTTCGAGGATGTCCTCGTCGCAGTGGAATTGTCGAGAATATAAGGGATCTAGAAGGGTAATGTTGGTGATTGTTACTATGTGGTTGTCTTCTAATGGAGAAGGGGTAGGTGGGGTGATGCAAGGGTGTTGCGATGGTTCGCTCGACATAAACCAAATATCAAGATATGGTGGGTTGAAAATGGTAGTCGGGCGTAGAATTTCCGTGGGGAGATAAATTAGAGAGTTGGGAGGATTTGGAGGAAAATCTTCCTCGAGACTATCCATGAACCACAGAGAATTGGGAGATTTTGGGGGTAAATCCTCCTCTAGGATATCGAGGAACCATGGAGGGGTAGGGAGTCTCTCTGGTTTGGGGGAGAATATATAAACAACATCGGGAGAGGGAGTAGGGGGGATTCCCAGCGTCGATGTTGGTGCGATGATAGGAGGATTTTGAATTAGGGCCATTTGTCGACGCCTGTATTCAATAATCGTGGGACATTGTTAAGTAAAATGGTCTAGCTAGTTATAGAGAGAGAAAGGGCATCTCTTCCATTCCTTGACTGAGGTTGTGACATAATGGATGTCGGTAAGAGGTTTTTGAGATGACGTGGATGGAATGGGTTCTTGTTGAAATCTCTGGCATACTGTCGTTAGTGTATGTTGGAATTGAGGTAATGTTGGACAATGGTGTGTGTAATGGCACGTTGGAAAGTGGCGCCAGCATTCTTGAGGCCAAAAGGCATGACATAATACGCAAAAGTGCCCCATGGGGTAGTGAATG
The DNA here is from genome assembly GCA_009831015.1 of Picea engelmannii. Lineage (NCBI taxonomy): Eukaryota > Viridiplantae > Streptophyta > Pinopsida > Pinales > Pinaceae > Picea > Picea engelmannii. Next base: position 889,457 of record ML791292.1, read on the forward strand.
CAGTTTTGTATTGATCGGCTGGGTGAATTACCTCAATTCCTTGTTTGGTGAATTCACCTAGCCGAATTACCTCAATGTCTGTCGGAATTGAGGTAATGATTGAACAAGATATTGTAATGGAGTGGCGCATCGATAACCTCAATGTCAATAAGAATGGTTTTTCCCCCGAGTTCAATGGGGACATTCTGGAAGAGCCCTTCGGGGGAAGATGGTCGTCCGTCATAAGATCTTAAGGTAATGGCAGATGGTATGAGTTTGGTGGAACCTAGTTTTTTCCATATGGATTTGGACATGATGCATGTGGATGCACCTTCATCAATGATGCATCGATGAACTATAATTTTTTGGATTTTAACCGGAATTTGAAAAGAGATAAGAGCGGGGAGATGAGGTTCTTCGCTATCGAGATCAAATGTGATGAGTTGGGTACCAGTGGGGTCGACTGCCCCAGGGTGAAAAGTAATGATTTCCACTGAGTGGGACGAGTTTGAAGGACTTCTAAGACTCTCATGGCAGTGGTTGATTGAGCCAAGTCATCGACCAAACTATAATTATGAGTTGCCCTAGCCTAAGGTTTGTGAACGTTCTTATGCAATGGGATGTGAGGAATACGAAGAGGCGTTTTAGTATTAGGGCGAGGAATCATCAAAGGGGGTCCAGATATGACTGGGGGTTATTTCAAGGTGGTGGGAGAAGACTTAGGGGGTGCACTGTATTGACAATTACACGTTTGTAAAAGGACTTCTTCCTCACTAGTGAGGAGGATAGTGCGATCTGTAGGATTGCCCAGATTGGGATATTGTCCCATATGTGGTTGGGTAGGCTACATGTCTTGTTGGGTGTTCATCAACCCTTGGTGTGGGATAGGGTTTTGCAACACGAATAGGGGTGGTTTCTGCACATATTGTTGTGGGGCCTACTAAGGGCCAGGAGGTGCTAGAGGACGTGGTCCATTCATAGAGTCTTTCATCCGTTTAAAGTCAATGATTTGGGGGCAGTGGTGAGTATAGTGACAAAACTCACCACAGAGGGCACAAGGGAAGTTAGTTTGAAGGTTTTTTTTATTTTTCCCTTGGTTCTTGTTATTATTTCCCCCTTGAGGGTTCTGGTTCCCTGGGTTCTATATGCCCCCAACAGGTTGGTTTTGTTGAGGGTGATTCCCTCCTTGCCCTAGATTATTATTGTTCTGGTTTTTGCCTTTATTTTTGGCCTTATTCGAATGATGGGTTGGATTTTTCATATTTGGTTGTTCAAAATTTTGATATTGTTGAATGGGAGAAGGCTGAAAAAAATTAACCCCAACGTGTGGGTGTCCTTGTGGTGGAGCCATGGGTTGTGGAGGGCCAGGAAATGGAAAGTACGGATTATGTTGTGGAAATGATCTGTAAGGTATTGTTAGCGATATTTTTTGTAGGGGGGGTTAGAATGCAAAAGAATGGGTTAAAACCCACTTGTCCTAAGTTTTGAACGCAAATGCGCCTATGGTAAGCGACAAGCAAGTCCGAGCGGCAGCGATTCATTCTCTCGGATCAACAGTGCATATGGAATTCCGGACCCCCTGCCTTTCTACCTTTAAGCGGAGGGGGGGGGTCCGGAATCGGGGGCGCATCTCTTCAACTGTCCAGATCAGCGTGCTCGGATCAACGGCGAAAAAGAAAATTTCGGACCCCCCCTGCCTTTCTACCTTTAAGAGGAGGGGGGGGTCCAGAATCAGATGCGCAACTTTCCAACGACCGAGATCTTAGAGCCCAGATCAACAGCGCTCGCGCGACCCCATCATTCCCAGCTGCTCTGTGTTTAGCCAGCGTGGACCCTTCTCCCGTCATGTCATCTTCCAGAACCACCTTTCTTCTGCTGCCGTGTGTCATTCATCCACCTCCCCTCTTTGGTCCGTGTGGTCCTCCTTCCTTCTCATCATCCACTCGTTGCTTGCCATGTGTCCCGCTCCTTTCCACGTCAGCCTCTTGCCAAGGAGCAAGTCCATTATCTCTCGTCTTCCCCCCTTTCCGCCTATTGTCTTCTGCCAGGTGCCCTCCTCTATCGCCCTCCTCACACCTCTCCACTTCCTTCACACCCTCATGATCCGCCACCGCCACTCTTGTCATGTGCCCCATCCTTCGCGCCGGTCTCCATGCTCATTCGCCAAGCCAGTCAGTTATTCCAGGCGGCAGCGCGGGAGGCCCTCCACGTCCCAAAGATGCCAAGTTGGTCGGGCCATCCTCAGTCCTGATGAAGTAGTTATTGAAGCGGTTGGTGGTGGTTAGACATCGCCTCCGCCATAATGGGAAAGCACAACAATGAATTAAAGGCACGTCGATTCGTCGTTGGAACTGTCAAAGAGTTAGATTGCGTCTAACATAAGTTGCACGATCTCTCAGAAGTTGACTGTCAGAAAGCCATGCAGACACAAATCCTTCAGTGCATTGTCTTGATTTCGCTGCGGTTGTTGTTCTGAGTATATGAAGGCGTTTTCGCCATTTTTGTATCTATCGATGGTAGAGCTAAGCTCCCGACTGTAAGGTTTCAACAAACATCCTGGTTCTCTGGGTTGTGTATTTGTGTTTGAGATTTCTTGTTTTATGACAAACAGTTCTCCTTTTCCATCTATGTTTTCATCTCGTATCAGAGAGTTCATGATCGAATGATTCGTGTGGATTGTTGCAGTGATGTTATGATAAAGGATTTATTGTGGCATTATTGTATTCTCTGGTCTTTTTTGTTTGAATGTAAGAGGATATTGCATTCGAATGCTTTCCCCTTCAGTCTGTTACAAACTTGATGTTTATGATAGACCTTCGCACTTTTCTCATGCAAGTCTTCCCCCTACTCACCCTTATTACAACTCACTGTTTGGAGTTTATCTAAGACCTCACTCACACGTGCACGCCTGGCCTAGTTTCTGAGTTGAGACGATTGTTTTGAGTTTGCTTCCATTTGATCACCCCTTTTAAACAAATTGTGACATTAAACTGATGGGTGTCAGGCTCTATTCCTATAAGCAATCCAGGAGTGACTTCTGACGCTAACATTTCTGGTGCCACTGCCGGGGGCGAAGTTGGATATTTTCCCCGGGATTGAACGACAAAGATCAACTGATTCTGAAGGTGCATCAGATATCAGAACTTGAAGATTGCTACTGTGCACCTGGTGACTCCATTGTGACGACTCTACTGGGGAGAACCTGTTCTATCAACTGTGGCTTCGAGAGGCAGACATACGAGGTCTAATCCACACTTTCCTTTAGCTACACTAGAAGCTGACGTGGAAGCGGTGTGTAGAAAGGGAAAGAGCTCCGCAAAAGAAGTTTCCATCACTGAAACAGGTAATACGCCATCCCCTTCCGTGAGAAATCCATTTTCTTATTCTCATCTTCCTAGTCATCCTTCCTCCGAGGTTTCCAATTTTCTGAATTTTGGGAGTGTTCTTGCTGAGTTTTCTCCTTCTGGTCTGGTATCAGAAAGAGAGATCCTTGTCACTCCCCCCTCCCTGAAGGTCGTGCCTCATCACAGACCTCAATCTTCTGAAGGTTTCACCACCCCTCCTTTTATTTCTACGGTTTCACAGAGAGAAGCATCTGCACACTCAGGTCCCTTGGCTCTCTCTCTGTTTTCTCCGTTGTCTCCTCCAAGAACCTCTTTTTCGACATCTCTCATCCATACCCCTTCTCCTCCGAGTTCTCCTTTACCTAATATCCCTATGGCTGGTTTTAATCCCCCTCTAAATATAATGGACGCCATAGTTGTTGCCAGATATGCCCCTTTAATCCTACCACATCCTATGAATCCCCTCCCTGCTGGAGACTATTTGAAATACATGCCCAAGTTCAGTGGGGAGGGAGACATAACTGCTAAAGAGCACCTAGCTTCTTTTTACAGTTATGTAGACAACTTGAATATCGAGAGTGAAGATGTCTGGATGAGAGTCTTTTTCCAGAGCCTAGATGGAGAGGTGAGGAAACGGTTTAGAGGATTGGCCCCTGGATCTATTGTTGGCATTGAAGCCTTGGATAACGTTTTCCTGAGGCAGTGGGGAGACAGAAAATATTTCATGTATTACATGACAGAGTTTGGGTCTCTGAGGAAGATGGAAGGAGAGTCTGTCTCAGACTTCTCCAAAAGATTTAATAATATGTACAACAAGATCCCTGCAGAGATAAAGCCCTCAGAGGCCTCCACCCAGATTTCATATGCTGGTGCTTTTGATCCTGATTTCTGCCTGCTATTGAGAGAAAGAAGAGATACCTCCCTAGCTCAAATGCAAGATGTTGCCGTAGAAGTGGAATCCAACATATTGGCAACTAACAGACTGAGGAACAAAGCAGACGCAGACGGAATAAAGGGAATATCTGAAGCCTCAACTTCCATCCCATCATTGTCCCACCCTCAAGTGAATGAACTGGCCGAGATAATGAAGTTACTGACCGAGGAGGTGGAGAGATTGAAGGTGGAAAGGAAACAAGCATATAAGGGCCCTCAGAACACCGAAAATAAAGGAGGTTTCAAGAGACCAAATAATATTTCTCCTCCAACTATGCACAGAGAAAGGGGAAGAGACAGAGAAGACCAAAGAATTCAGGCCCCTTTTCAGAACCATCTGGTTTCCCATGAGGAGGAAAGGGAAGCAGATGAGTTGGATCCTGAAATCCACTGCCTAGAAGTCACTCCTCCTTTTCCTCATCTCACCCAGACTGCTTATGAAGAGTCTCTCATGAATGGTCAACTAAATGAATTGAGCAAGGGAGACAAGTCTAGTGGCAGTCGAGGCAGGTATAACCTGAGGTCCGACAAAAGGGCAGCAACACCTGATGTTCCTGAGCCATCCAATAGAACAGATAAATCTGTTGATGAAGTAGCAGATGCTCATAGAGGTAAGAAGGCTCAACCTCTCTCTCCCATTGTCCATAATCCTGTTCCTGAAATTAGAGAAATCCCAAAGCCTATATCTCCTTTCAATTTAGAACATGAGATTCAAAAAAACAGAATTCTTGTGCCACTCACAGAGTTAATCAAACATGGGGAATTCAAAAAATGCTTCTTTGAGCTGTTGAAATCTGAAGCCTCATACCCTCTCACAGACTCCATAAACCTCCAAGATGAAAGGCCTGCAGTTGTCTTAGGAACCATGGTAGAAGACAGACATGATTCATCCCCTCCCTTCTACACATCTCTGAACATACATGACAAAGTCCTGCATAATTGCCTTATGGATTCAAGGGCCTCTCACAACCTCATGCCCAAAACTGTCATGGAAGAATTGGGACTAGAAGTCACCCGAGCCTATCATGACCTCTATTCTTTTGACTCCAGGAGGGTTCAGTGTTTGGGAGTCATCAAGGACCTAGTAGTCTCCTTGTTTCAGCTACCCATGAAAAGTATGGTCATGGATATTGTGGTAGCTGACGTTCCCCCTAAGTTTGGCATGTTGTTGTCAAGATCCTGGATAAAGAGACTGGGGGGAACCTTGCAGATGGATCTCACCTATGCCACCATTCCAGTGTTTGGAGGGGAGCATAGGAGACTGTACAGAGAAGCCCAACTGGCCTACTTAATCAATGATGAAGCCAACCCTACCAATCATCCCATCTATGCCTTGGACACTGATTTAGGCTCCAGTTTACTACATCTCACCCACACCCCTGAGGCTCCTTTACAGATCAAAAAGCAGCCCATTCTAAATTAGGAGACACCCCCTCCAACCACCTCTATTTGGAAGATGTTCTTTGATGGAGCTTCCTCCAGTATGGGTGCAGGTGCCGGAGTGATATTCATATCACCTTGCCGAGAGACCATGTCCCTGTCATACAAGCTGGAATTCAAAGTCACCAATAACGTGGCGGAGTATGAAGCTCTGGTTTTGGGATTAAGAGCCGCCAAGGAAATGGGAATTAAGGAAATGACTGTGTTTGGAGATGCAGAGTTGATCATCCAGCAGGTAAAAAGCACCTATCGTGCCAAGAATCCTCGGCTCAGGAATTACATAAATGAGGTATGGGACCTGGTTGATAATTTCTTCATGGCTTTTAATATTTCTTACATTCCAAGGGAGGAAAATTCTTCAGCCGACTTTTTAGCTGTCACAGCTAGCTTGCTCAGAGTTCCTTCACCGCCTGTGGTTAGATCCGACATTGAAATAAAATACAGACCTTCTATACCAGACAACGTCAAACACTAGAAGGTGTTTGAAGATGATCAGGAAATCGAGAAATTCCTCCAATCCATCGATGACTTTTCCACAATGCACATAGATGAGAATC
>ML791293.1:0-13637 GCA_009831015.1 Picea engelmannii
CCAGATGGTTTTGTTTACACAGGATCTGCGGATTCCAGAATCAAAATATGGGCAAAGGCCTCAGGCGAGAGAAAACATTCGCTGGTTGCCATGCTTGAGAGACACAAATCTGCCGTCAATGCATTGGCTCTCAGCCCCAACGGCTCCATTCTCTACTCTGGAGCTTGTGATCGGTCCATCATTGTTTGGGAAAGGGCGGGGAGCGGGGGGCACATGGCCGTTTCAGGCGCCTTGAGAGGCCACAAGCGTGCAATTCTATGCTTAGCCACTGTTGCAGAATTTTTATGCAGTGGATCGGCGGATAATACTATTAGAGTGTGGAAAAGAGGAGAAGGAAACGCGCATTACTGTTTGGCGGTTTTAGAAGGTCACAGAGGACCTGTTAAGTCGATTGCGGTGTCTGTAGACACTGTGATGGGATGCCACGTCTACAGCGGGAGCCTGGATCATGACATTAAGGTTTGGTGGGTTTCTTCAAATAAAGGCTGTTCTGACAATCACAATCGCTCGAAAACTATACATTCCCTCGAGGAAAGCGCTGTTCATGCTTTCATATCATATACAAACAGTACAAGCTAATATGCAAAGGAAAATTTCGATATTTCATGATTGCCCTTTTTCCCGATGCTCCCGCTGTCTGTAGTACAGTCTGGAAACTGCTGCTACAGCCGTAAATGCAATCTATGATGGCCCTAAAAAATACCAGATCTATCTTACCGTAGATTTATGAAGTCTGCATCAAGGTGTAAGAGATCATACGAATTTTGCGGTGAAATTCTAGAGGTTTATGTTTTCAATCGAAGACTGTACCGGATCTCTGATAATTTGGTTGATTTATATTGATTGATTGTTTTTTTTTTGTAATGATGTTGGAGAGATCTAGTAAAGAGAAAAAAATTCATGCTTTCATGTCCTATAAAAACATTAAAAGGTAATATGCAAAGCAAAATTTCGGTATTTCATGATTGCTTCCGATGGTATCGCTGTCTGTAGTACACTCTGGAAACTACTGCTGCTATAGCTGCTTCAAATTTTATATCTGAAATGTTTATAACCGATAGAACAGTATTGCACACGTATCAAGAAATGGGGCATTACAGAATGGAGAACTTAATAGATATATTTTGATTATCGTCCAATTTGCAACAAACAAGTGGGTAATAAATCCAATCAAACATGGCGGTGGCATCTGGCTGTTATTTATTCTGCAATTCATCATCATGGAAGTACAGGCAGGCCGCTTGGAATATAGATTTGACTCTCTGTTCCCCTGCTGGCGCTTCAGGATCGTCGCCGCCTTCTCTTACCTTCCAGCGTTACTCGTAATTCGTTTTCTCTTGCTTTCCAGCGTTATTCTTAACTCGTTTTCCTGACAAATACTTTGAGCATTCCTTTGAACATTAGAAAGTCAAGCATTTACCAAAAAAATTCAATCAACTGCAACTTGCCGTTTTACCAGAGATTAGATAAAGACAACGATTACCAAATACGTTATTTATATGAGGTAAAGAGTCATTATTGTAAATTAAAAATAATTTTTACTTTTAATGTATTATGAATATTTTACAAGTTTTTTTTTTTTAAGTCATGGAGTATGTCTTAAAATTGTTTTTTGTTTGAGAAGAGGAAGGAGGAAAGGAAAAAACAAAAGCTAAAGAAGCCAAGGAACAAGTTACAAATGAGGATACATGTAGCCCAAGAAAGGAGATGGGACAGGGGGAGCACAACTCTTATGGGCGGAGAAACTAGAGATACTCCCACCCCCATGCAGGAGGCAGATGGAGACACGGAAATGACCCCAAGCGAGGTAGGAACAAAAGATCCTTGTTTTAGAGACATTGTGGAAAGGGAAGGGATTGATCTCCCAAACATATTGGAGCAATGGAAAAGGCAGGGCATAGACAATGTACCAGCGGAGCAACTAGATCACATCCAATACTTGTTCCTCCTAAGGGAGGAAGACAAATCCAGAGGGCTCAAGCGCACACACAGGGAGATAGGGAACCTAGGAATCAAAGCAGGCAAAGGACAACCACAACTCTCACCCAAGCAGACGAGAAGGAAAAAAGGCAGGAAATCAAATAGTGTAGCCCTATAGGAACTAGGAGCTCTGCTCATAAACTCAGGTAAGATCAAAAAAATCTTTCCCAACTCCCCCCCACATGTTTAAATGAAGATTATAACATGGAATATAAGAGGCCTAAACAACCCACGAAAGCAGAGAATTCTTAGAAATAGACTTAGGAAGGAACAACCAGACCTCTGTTTAATCCAAGAGACAAAATGCACTATAGACAGAATGGAAACAATAGGAAAAAAACATTGGGGCAAGTACAAGATGTTGGTTGTCGAAGGACAACAGATGGCAGGAGGAATCCTCACCTTGTGGAATTCACAAGTGATGAACCTAATAGTCGTCGAGGCTACCAGACACACACTTTCGGTTAACATGCAAATCATTGGGAATACGGAGATGATTCTATGCACTAATGTGTATGTACCCCAGATGCTAGAGGAGAAGAGAAGAATGCTACTAGACCTAGAAGACCTAAAAACTTGCTCCAACAACCTCCACTGGATCCTGGTAGGGGACTTCAACATCATCACATCACTTGCGGAGAAAAAAGGAGGCACCAGGAGGTTGGATAGAGATACAGAAGAATTCTCAATGTTCATAGACATAGCAAAGATGGTGGACATCAGAACTAATAACGACCACTTCACTTGGAACAATAAACAAATAAATCAACATCAAGTTGCGACAAGACGAGACATATTCTTGGTGTCAGAATCCATCATTATGCAGGGGTTAACCTTAGATTGCAACATCCTTTCCTTGGGGGGTTCTGATCACTGGCCAGTCCAACTGGAAGCAGACTTCCCAACCACCTCGAAGAATAGACCTTTCAGATTTGAGAAATTCTGGATTGAACACCCCACCTTCAAGGAGAACATCAACCAATGGTGGCGGGAGGAACAACCGGAGAAAGGTACATGGATGTTCAAACTCTATAAGAAACTATTTAGTACATCAAATATAAGCTCAGGGAGTGGGACAAGGAAATTTTTGGCAACATAAACCAAGAGAAGAAAATTATTGAAGACAGAATGAGAAGACTCCAGGAAGTTTGCATAGCGAAAGGATACACAGAGGACCGAAAAAAGGAAGAGATCCAAATGACCCAGGAATGGGAAGGAAGATGCCAGCAGGAAGAAATTATTTGGCGCCAAAAGTATTGAATCAGATGGCTAAAGGAAGGAGAGAGAAACACTAAATTTTTCCATAGAACAACCAATTCCAGAAGAGCCCACAACAAAATCCTGAAAATTAAGGATCGGGATGGGATCGACCGAGAATCCCACAAGGAGATTGAAAATACCTTGGTAAGTCACTTCCATGGGATAACCCAGGAACCCAACAAAGATCGAATGGAGGCCATCCAGAGGATTACGCAGCACATCCCCCGACTAGTCACCGAGGAACATAATAACAACCTAAACAAACCCATAGATAAGGAGGAAATTGATCAAGTGATCCAGGATATGCCCAACGGGAAAGCCCCAGGTCTAGATGGTTTCACAGTGGAATTCTTCAAATCTTGTTGGGAAGTGGTCAAGCACGATGTTTATAGGGTGGTGGAGGACTCTAGATAGTCGACCTCCATGCTAAAAGCATTAAATGCCATAATGATTACCCTAATCCCCAAGGAAAATGAAGCAAGGACCCCTGACCATTATAGACTCATAGCATTATGCAATGTGGTTTACAAGATAATCTCTAAAGTCATAGCCAATAGATTGAAACCCCTCCTACCCACACTGATTTCACAAGAACAAGTGGGTTTTGTGGAAGGACGAAAAATCATGGACAATATCATCCATGCTCATTAGCTAATACACACTGTGAAAATCCATAGGAGAGGGGGGATGATAATACAACTTGACCTAGCAAAAGCCTATGAAAAAATTAGCTGGAATAGCTACATGGTTAAGACTCTAGAAGCCTTTGGGTTCACCCAACACTGGATCAACTGAATTCTCAACCTAGTCTCAACGAAAAGTTTATCGCTTGTGAGAAATGGAGCCCCAATCAAACCCTTCTGGCCTACTAGAGGCATCAGACAAGGAGACCCGCTATCCCCTGTCCTGTTCATCCTGATGATGGAAGGTCTCAGTCGAAGCATGAAAAGCGCAAGAACAACAAGAGAAATTACAGGCCTCAAACCTTTCGAAAATTGCCCTACTTCCACACACCAACAGTTCGTGGATGATACCTTACTCCATGACATACCCATTATCAAGGAAGAAAAAACTTTCAAAAGGATCTTAGAAGAGTTTGGGGAAGCCTTGGGAGCCGAGATCAACAATTCCAAATCGATGATCTACTTTTTCAACACCAACCCTACAATCCAAAGGAACCTGGCTAATATTTTGGGCTTTGAGCGCAAAACTCTCCCAACTAAATACTTGGGCATCCCCCTGACAGACAAAGCTTACAAAATGGCAACTTGGGTAGGAGTGATCAACAAGCTACAGGAGAGGGTGAAAAACTGGACATACAGATCCCTCAATCTAGCGGGGAGACTGGTACTGAACTGTAAGTTTTAAACTTGTGAAGTAAAGCAATGCATATAGATTCTTAAGCAGAATAGAAATTAATCAATTGCTCATACACATAGTACACAGAGATTTATACTGGAAACCCTCAACCGGGGAAAACCTTTCTTATATTCATTATATCGAATTTCACCATTCACCATACAATATATACAATGTTTTTAGGTATTCCGTAGATACCAAAACCCTAATCCCTTAATCCAGGATTAATTTAGAAAATCGCTAAAAATAGAAAAATCCACTAAAAATAGCAAAAAAACGCCCAAAAAAAAATTTCGGGGCACTGCCCTAATGCCGAATGTTGCGTGTAACCAGGGGAGGCCATACCTGGCCCCCCCTGCCCCCCACCCCCCCCGAGAAAGCGCCCGACACACACGACACAAAGAGCACTACTACGAGGGATCGTCAAACGCAATTGTTGAATCTGATGCGCCCACACACACACATGCAAATAATATAACACATACCCAACATGACCAAGATGGTTATATAAGCAATTCCAACCTATATGATGTTTGTATTTCCTAACCCCAAAGGGATACTACAAAAAATAAGGACCATCCAAAGGGACTTCCTATGGCGAGGAGCAGAAACTAAGAAAAAATGGGCCCTGGTGGCTTGGGAGAAAGTTTGCAAGCCAAAATTCAAAGGAGAATTGGGGCTACAAGATCCACAAGTAACCAATGAAGCTTATGGGGTGGGGTGAAACTCTAGTGGCGATGGGTTAAAGAAACTTCTACACCATGGGCAACCCTCTGGAAGGCCAAGTATGCCCTGGACATAAACGACCAAGACCGAATTCGTTTTATGGGCACCAGGGAGGGATCAACCATATGGAACCTAGCTTGGCGCAACAAGACCTAGGTCCAGACACACAACTTATGGGAAGTAAGGAATGGTAAAACAACCAGATTTTGGGAGGATGCCTGGCAACAAGAACCCAAGATGAAAATCCGGACAGGGAGGAACTCTGACAGGACATGATCACGCAAGGAAAAACCAACGTCCACCACTATTGGAAGCAAGAAACAGATTGAAACAGATGGAGAATTTGGGATAATTTCAATTCCCAAACTAGCGATCGGACCACAACCATCGCGAAAGAGGTGGAAGAGGAAATGAAGAAAAGGAAAATTGCAGTCTAAGAAGAAGAAGACCAATTAAGATGGGGCTGGAAAAATGGCGGGGAATTAAACTTGAAGGAAGCTCGACATTACATCGTGGACCAAGACCAAGAAGACCCAGCACAACTATGGGATAAGCTCTGGAGCATCCCCCAGTGGCCAAAAATTAAAATTTTCAAATGGTTAGTACTTCACAACCGAATTCTAACCTGGGAAAACCTAAGGAAAATGGGTTTCATAGGGTCGTCATGGTGCCACCTCTATCACGCCAAGGAAGAAACAACGAATCATCTCCTTGATGAATGTATCTACATAGCAGAGATCTGGGACTGGGCGACAGGTATTTTTCGACAGTCTAATAGGACCTGACGTAACATCTGTGCAACCATCAACAACTGGCATGAAAGTTACAGTGAAAATGAAGAGGTGAATCTATGTTGGAATCTCATTCTGGGGATGATCATATGGACAATATGGAAAGAAAGGAACCGATGCATCTTCAAGAATGAAATCCTCCGGAAGGGAAAATCAAGGAAAAAATAATCTCCATGACAAGAGAAACGATGCAGAGCCGCAACTATCAGAATGGGAAAGTGCAACTCGTAGGTCGGGACTCTAGAGTCCTATAAGATTTTCACCTAAAAGACGGGCGCAACCGCACACAAATAGGATGACCACCGCAACTCCAACTAGGTGAGCACAACTGGAATCCCCCTCCCCAACAAGGTCCCTCAAGTTGAATTTTGATGGGGCGACAAAAGGAAACCCAAGCATGACAGGAATGGGTGGGGTTATCAGGGATAGTGGTGGCAACATAATTTGACTGTACATTGGGAGTATGGGAAATTCAACTAACAACACAGTGGAATTCAGAGCCCTGGAGATCGGCCTCGATATTCTAAGCTGCGAAAGGATGACAAACACTATCGTGGAAGGAGACTCCACTCTGGTAATCAACACGGTGAAGAGACTACAAAATGGCACCAGAGTGGGAAAAGTTCAGAGACACTGACGATTGGCACACTCCTTGCAAAAAATCCAGGATCATCAACAAAAGATGAACACAGTGGAGTTGCGCTAGGTATGCAGGTCAGCGAATGGCCTGGCGGATATAATCACTAATGAAGGGGTTGGCAAGGATGGATCAGAGCTAGACACCACCTGGAGCAACATCCCAAACGGTCAATTCATAACAGACTGCACACAACTAGCGACAAAAGACCGTGATGAAAGCTTAAGTACAAAAGGTCACATCGAGAGGAGTGGTGCAAGGCCAATCGACGGGCACGATGAATCCAGGCAGAATCTTCATGGCCAACACCCAATTACAAGTAACAATGTGGGATCAGACCACATAACAGATGGAGGTATGAACTCAAGGTCACATCAGTAGGAACAAGTGCAGGGTTAGTGAAGGGGAAAGTACAAACGGGACTCAACAAGCCGTGAGTCACGTAGGACAAAATATGTTACCACGCACCAGTAGGGTCACACCCCTTCCAAGAACTGGTACGGTTAAGAGAAAAGTTGGTTACACAACGAGTAGGGGCAAGGGTCAACGCAGGGATAACGAATGGACTGTCATGGTCACACATACTGAAACAGAGAAAAATGACGGGAAGGACCACCTCTACGGGCAGACCATGACTGCAAGGAGAATTTCCATAAGAGGTGAAGCACTAGGAATAGATGCAGTCAGACAAAGTGCAACAGAAGAAGCCACCACAAAAACAAGGGCCTGACAAGAAGGAACCCCTAGGTATATAGGAACGGGAGGAGAATTCAGGGAAAGAAACACCACAAGCCAGCCAAGATGGTGCGTATGAAGAAAACACACGTTAAAAGAAACACCCAGATGGATGAGAATCCGATAAGCCATATGAAGATTTCAAAGATGGAGCAAGCAACCTGAGATGCCAAGGGAACCTTCCAGGCACTGGTCGACCCGAACGGTCAAGCGACCATCACCAGATGCGAGAAGGAAATCAAAGCCAAGCGCCAGGGCAAAGCTTGGGGGGAACTGAGCCGGGAAGCAGACTGGATAAAGGACCCAGGGACCACACAGTCCAGGTAAACACTCTACCACAAGAAGGTAGATATGACATGGTGGACAAAGATGTTAATAGGCAAAGTGAGCACAGAAAAGAAAGTTGCCATCTGAAAGGGTAACAAGGCCCAAAAACAATTGCTAAAATAAATCTCGAGACGCCTCAACAACCTGGACGCTAGCACTAAATGAATTACAAAGGACCAGAAGAATCAGAAGGAGAAGCTGGAGCGAATGGCTGCCCAATTTCACTTATACTTGCACTACGTCCATCATATGGACATCACACCTGCTAATGGGAATGGAGCACTAGCTCGGATCAGGAAGACCCACATGGTTGCCCAGAGGGAGGAGATCAAGGACAAGGCGAAAGATGGAAAGAAGAACCTCATAATCCTGGACTAGTGTCGGGAAGCAAAATTCAAGAATTTTACTGGGTCAGTCTTAATTGTTGTGTTGTGTTTTTTTGGTTTTGTTATGATTAGCTGATCAAAACTGAATATGATGGCACTGGACCGTTTTTCCAATGTGGCGGTCCAACCATATCCCAATGCTATCTCAAAGAACGCAACTCCGGAACCCCTGAGCTGATTTCCTTTTGGGCAGACTAGGAAGATCCTCTTTTTATATATTAGTCTTTTTAATAATATAAATACTCACACTTACTTACAAAAAAAAAAATTTATTTTGTTTGATTAACAGTTTGTCTTTTTAAAAAATAAATAAATTAAAGACTTTTTCCAAGATCTAGAAGTATTTAGTAAGAAATAAAAGCATAACCCCTTACTAACTATGAATAAGTTTTCCTTAAATAAAAGGCATTCATGGATAACAATTTCTAATAATTGTCCCTGGTGTTAATTGACATACTAAATTATGATAAGTTTTTTTTGAGTATAATAAAAATGTTATAAGATTTTCTTTATTTTTTTTATATTTTTATTGAAATAAACATTAAAATAACAAGGTTACAATCTTTTCTATACTAAACTATCTTTTTTAAATTAATGTTATATCTACAAATTTGGTGTATTTTAAATTTATCATTTTCAATTGGATATGGTTAAAAGCATGTAATATGATATAATTTTCAGTTGTTGTATGTTATATCTACAAATTTGGTGTATTTTAATTTTATCATTTTAAATTGGATATGGTTTAAAAACATGTAATGTGATATAGTGAATTTTCAGTTGTTGTGTGGTAACTAGCATTATTTCATTATTCCGGCCATAATATTGTCTAAGGGATTCTAACAAATAGTTAGAGATTCTAAATTTGTTAGATGCTTCTAAATTTGTTATTTAAAAAAACAAAGTAAAGTATTAGAATAAAAGTATGGGAGACATATTTCATAGTAGTTTGGTTGTAATTCAATCTCGAAGAATTATCAAAACATGTATTGTTAATGAATCATTCATATTTCAAAGTCTAATTGTATTGATAACTTTAAAAGAAGCTAGGGTTAAATACAAAACATGTATTGTTAATGAAATCATTCATATTTCATAGTAAAGTATTAGAATAAAAGTATAAGAAGCTAGGGTTAAATACAAAACATGTATTGTTAATGAAATCATTCATATTTCATAGTAAAGTATTAGAATAAAAGTATGGGAGACATATTTCATAGTAGTTTGGTTGTAATTCAATCTTGAAGAATTATCAAAACATGTATTGTTAATGAATCATTCATATTTAAAAAGTCTAATTGTAGTGATAACTTTAAAAGAAGCTAGGGTTAAATACAAAACATGTATTGTTAATGAAATCATTCATATTTCAAAGTCCAATGGTAGTAATAATTTTAAAAGAAGCCAGGGTTAAATAAGTATATATAAAAAATGAGAGGATGATTATTTAGTAAAAGAAAGGATGATGTTTGAAGACAAGTAAGGGAGAGTCATTATTTTACATCTAAAAAAAAGAATATTTATGACATTAGATCTAAGATAATGTTTTCAAGAAGAAAATTGTCACTTCAAAATTCAAGATGAACAATTTCAATATTGTTTGAACTAATTTTTTTCAATAAAAGTTATTGAAAATTTGTATTATTGACTACTGACCATCCATGTTACATTTTAAATTATAATCATGTAAATATGTACATAAAATAGATACTAGTCACTATGTCACAAAGCCTATTGTCAAATAAGGACTAGCCCTAGGTTTAGTGTTTTTTCGTTGCCAATTCTATCAGGGATGAGTCCCAAAATGTTATTAATGTCCAAGGCTGCAATGTAGTATGAGTTTGATTTGAAGGTTGAGGATCTGTCTGTTGTTGCACAATCCATCATCAAATCCCACCTCTCTCTCTCACACACATTATGGAACACACCAAACAACTTATTCTCATAAATACAAAGATACATGTAAAGGATTTAGGGAAATGGAGACTCTAGGTCATAGATTGAGGAATGCAATTGTTTATAACTATTATGATTGAAATGGTGAATTAAAATTGACATGGAGCATGATGAATGGAAACATTTATAATTGCTAATTCAATGTTTTTTCTGGGAGATTAGGTTTGAATCCCAAAAAGTTATTAAGGCCCAAGGTTGCAATGTCGAAGAGTTCAAGTGATCCAGACAGATATCGGTGGCCACCCACCTATTCCACTCGCTCAAAGAACAATTTTGGGTGAATTAATGAAGGTGGGTAACACTTTCGTGACAATCGGGTCTCCAAAATTCCGAAAGACATTTTTTCGGCCAAACTAATTTTCTTTTCAGTTGAAAGTCCTACTTTTTCAGCCGAAACTTTGAACATCAAATTGAACGACACCCTGACGACACCCTCAATTTCCATGTACAATTTTAGCCGGATGGATATTTTTCATCCGGTACAACATCTTTTCGGTCGAAAGATATTCCGACCGAAATAATGTTTTGTCCGAAATAATATTTTGGTCGAAATAGCTTTTCGGTCGAAAGATTAGTTCAGCCAAAAAAACTTTTCGATCGAAAAAAGGTTTATATATTACCCGCACATCACCGAGCTGCAATAGTTTTTGCGAGTTGTTAGTTAGTTCATACCTGTTAGTGTTTGGTGTGCGAGTAGACATTAGTGTTCCTGTTTGGTGTTTGGTGTTTGTTGCGGGCGATGTTTGTTGTTTGATGCGGGCGGTGTTTGTTGTTTGATGCGGGCGGTGTTTGTTGTGGACGGGCAGTGTTGTGGACGTTGGAGCAGTGGGCGGGTAGACATTGGAGCAGCGGGCAGACAAACATTGGAGCTACGGGCGTTCGGTCCAGGTATGTTTAGATTAGGAAATTTTGAATTAGAATTTGGAATTTAGAATTTAGAATTATATTTTTTTTTTTGTTTTTTTAGATTGTTGACAGGGACTTATTCGTCCCTGTCCATGTACAATGACATGCCTGAATTCGGGCATGTACATGTACATGGACAGGACCGAATATGGACTATCCCTTAGCTTAAATTTTAAATTTCTATTCAAATTTTAGAATTTAGAAGTTATTTTTCGATTATTGACAGAGCCTTATTCAACCCTGTCCATGTACAGTGACAGGCCTGAATTTGGGCCTGTAGCTGTACATGGAAAGGGTCGAATATGGCTCTGTCCCTTATGTTTAAATATGTTTTAATTTAATTTTTTAAATAGGGCCGAATTTTAAATTTTTAAACAGGGCTGAATTTCAAATATGTTTAAATTTTAAATTTTTAGAAAATTTAAATTTTTAGTTAAAGATTTGAGTTTAGAAATTTTGTTTAGAATGTTGATAGGGCCTTATTCATCCCTGTCCATGTACAATGACAAGCCCAAATTCGGACCTATCCATGTCCATGGACAGGGATGGATATGGCCCTGTCCATGTATAGGGACAGGCTCAAATTCAGGCATGGCAATGCACATGGACAGGGTCATTTTTGGCCATGTCCATGTAGTACCTCAAGAAGCCGGATAAGTAGATCTAGAACCAGTAACAAAGGCCCAGTTCCATAGGAAATCCATACAACCACTAATAAAATAGACATAGTTGCAGAAAATAGACAGAGGCCTGAAGAGACTGTAAACTTTAGGGCATGACACATACTAGCTATTCTAAATATAACAGTGAGACAAAGGGCTAAGCATGACTGCTACAGGGCTACCACTACACTAAACAAAATTAGACTCTGACAACAACTGTAAAGGAACATCACCATAAAGGACCTAGTACATATCACAATATTTAACAGACCTAACAAAAATCTTGAAATGCAAAAATATGTCTATAGTAGTTGCTGCAATAGGAGAAAAATAAGTACAAAGTTGACAAAAGCTCGACTTCTCTGCTAATAGTATTGCTAATTTAAATTTTTAGTTAAAAATTACAATCATGGAAACAATAGGGATAAAGGAAGTGTACAGAACCATGAAACAAACTTGTTGTAATCATACCGGCTAACTGTATAGGGTTGAACATTATGAAGTAATGAGCTAATATGATATGAGACCACAACAAGCCTTGTGAACAAACTGAATTACACTACATTCTTTGCTTAGAAGTAATTCCATCATATTTGTTCATAATGACATTGATGTTGCATTCTTATTGATTAGGGTCCTACTCCTAGTATAGGATATGAATAAGACCTATACTCGTTGTGCTCATATGTTACATGTATGCACTTCTTATAGCTTGTCATATTTATGGGATTGGTTCTAACTCGGTACTAATACAAATACAACAACATCCTTTACATTCAACTTATGATAATCTACTCTACGCGTCTATATGATCTCAACATAATATAGGGTTATGACTCATACAAGAATATTTGTTCATGTTCTATGATGTGTCTTTGATATGTTGTTATAACTAAGACTAATAAATAAGAGTAATACATAGCTAAATTGATGTGTGTTTCTGATCTTTGTTGGATTTGTTGTCATTTTATGAAACATGACAGAATTAACAAAATTAAATCTGAATTAAATATGACAGAAATAGAACATAATTAATTCTGTTAATTATGTTCATGATTGGTATGTTAATTTTGTTCATGGTTGGTATGTTATTTTCTTAAGCATTTTATGTTGTTTTCTTATGCAAATAGTAAATTAAATCTTAATTTTAAAACAAAACATTACATATAATTGATTTTAGAAACTATGGTATGATCTATTGTGACAAATTTTTATACTGTAATATATATGACACTTAACAAGTCCTTTCCATATGTCCATCTATAAAGGACACACACCTATATATGACTTTGTGACATCTATAAGAATGAATATATGAATGTATTAACATCTTCGTGTGACCATATTTGTTATCCTATTTATAAATAGTTCTAGGTAAATGAAACATAGTATAATTATTAAAATGAGTATATAAATATAAAGTTAATGAAGAAAGGTTATAATAAACACCATTTATTTTTATATAATATTTTTTTTTAGTATTTTTTGGAATTTTAGATAAATAAGAAATGATTTAAGTATTAAAGTTTTAAAATTTCAAACTAATTCAATATAAAGAAGGTAAATTTTCATCAATTTTGTGACAATTAAGATTCACTCTATAGCGTACCTTTTCAGCTACCATGGCTTAATCGCTCTTAAAAGGAAACTTTAACATCACTTGGTACATAACTCATACAGGTATTATATAATCCACATGAATTTAAAAAAACAAATGCATTCTAATAGAGTATTCATATGAGTTACTGCCATAATTAACAATCAATAACGTTTCATACTAATTCATATACACAACAGAAATCATGATAACATAAGCAGTAGAGTCATGCAAAACATGATTAAAACATAATCAGATACTTATCTTTTAACAGTGGTAGAATCCACCAACCAAGTGCAGGCCTTCCACGAACCT
>ML791293.1:44825-102222 GCA_009831015.1 Picea engelmannii
GGGGGGGGGGGGTCCAGAATTGCTGATAAGACCCGCACGCATCTGGACGGCTCAGGTTTAAGCGCGCAGATCTACGATCAATATCAGATTCCAGACCCCCCCATCCGTTCTGCCTTTAATGGAAGGGGGGGGTCCAGAATTTGTGATAAAGAACGCACACAGATCTGCAGCCAAGAAACAAGCGCACAGATCAACAACTCAAGGTGTTTTTCGGACCCCCCCGACTGATATGATTTTAACTTCGAGGGGGGGGTGTCTGGAATGGAATCTTTCCTCTGGCAGGCCCCTCTTTATATGTGGCATCGATCTAACGGTCCCGAGTCCCATCACCTCCTACTGTCTGACATACCTTCGTCACCTCTTGACGTCACCATACACCTTTCTAAAAGAGTCACATCCCTTTAATTTTTGACAGTCCTTCCCCCTCATTCGCTCATGGCAAGCCCCGTCACCATGATTTCTACCCCAATCGGTAACCGCCACTTCACCCGTCCGTATTCC
The DNA here is from genome assembly GCA_009831015.1 of Picea engelmannii. NCBI lineage: Eukaryota > Viridiplantae > Streptophyta > Pinopsida > Pinales > Pinaceae > Picea > Picea engelmannii. The sequence goes on from ML791293.1 coordinate 45,327, forward strand.
CTCAGTTGCCGTTACCTGCCATCTCACATTCTAAATGATCCGTTGGCCATTTATTACTGGATAACCTATTCGTTAACCAACTGACCTGTCTCCCGCGCCCAACAGACACCTGTTTACTCAAAACTACCCTTATTCTTCCTACTTTCACCATTTACCCACTCATCGCACCAGATAAATTCACACCATTTTCTCCTCCGTTATAGTCAGTTTCCCTCATCCACAGTCGCCCCCGCTAACGTTGTTTTTCTTGCAGGTACTGTTGCAGTAATGGTGCCAAAGTCAAAACAAGCAAAAGGAGAGGAGAATCTGTTTCTCCCACCTCCTGTCGACCTTGACAGGATCCCACTGGCTGTCAAAGATCTCTTAATCGAAGATACAAAGTGCGATTTCGATTTCGCAGAACTTCAGTAGTGGATCAAGGACGTTTTCCTGGACCAGAGTGACGAAATTGGACTCTAGGAGTCCAACTTGCCCCTATATCTCTTTCCTCAGATTCACCCTTTTCCAAATTTTTCCCTCAAGTGCCAAGCCCACTACATTCTCGAGCAAAGAGTCGTCGTTTCCTCGTCTGGAGAAATTCTGTTCCTCGTCACGCCTGAATCCATCGACCAAATGATGCAAATCCCCTGAGCTGACTCTGCATCACCTTTCAACCTTGAAATTCTCACAAAATTATACCAGAAAATGACCTTCCCCTAAAGAGATCAAATATTTGAGCTTTTCCTCCCACCATCCGCTCAATTTCCCTCCAGAAATACCCCTTATCCTTCTTCCATGTTTTCGACCAAAGGAAACCAGATCATCTCGTCCCTATGCGCCTTGTTGGGATACTGTTTAGATCAGTGGGTAGATGAACCCATTCTGGTATTTTTATCCATTTTCTCCACCGATGAGAAGCCCACTACCCAGTTCGACTTCAGCACGTTCCTGGCAAACAATATTCACGAATAGTTTGTTAATTTCTCCACGGAAGGCATGTTATGGTACTCTTCCATACTGGCGTACTTGTCTGTTTTCTTCCAAGCAGATAAATTTTATTTTTCCATGCAGAAGATGGATGGAGATGGTAGACCCCAAGAAGTGACTGCATGGACCTCCTTGCTCAAGCATAACTCCACAGAGTTCAGTTTCAAGGAGTTCATCGATCAATTCTACCACCCAGTGGTAAGTATGCTTAGCGACAGGCTCGAGCCTAGGATAAATGATGAAGTTCAAAGGATCCTGCAACTCTCGGATCACACAAAGACATGTGATTGGTATTTATACCAAAATCACACTGAGATCAGAGTATATGGGTGCAAGTTGGCATCGTATAAGATGCCCAAATACCTATCTGTCAGAATTTTTTCCCTAGAGTACATAAAGCAGATGATAAACTATGATGACATTCACTTCGTGTCACTAAAGAAAAAGCAATAGCTCAGAATCAAAAGGCAGATTGGCTCTTTCATTTGAAACAATCGTGGTGCTGGAGAAGAAGCAGAGAGGTTGCTGAAGGAAATGAAGTTCTTCATGAGTTTCCCATGGCATTACGATCCGTGTGGGATTATCTATGAGATGAGGGTGAAAAACAAGAACATCCCATATTTCCATGAATCTAGGCCTGAAGTCGAGAAATTTGCAAACCAGACATTATGGGAACCTAACACTTTGGTCAAAACAGAACAGCAAGATCCCCCAACCACTGTATCGCAAACAACCACACCACAGGTTCCGAAAGAGAAAAGGCCTAGGCAAGATTTATCTCCGCCTGTCACTGAGGTGTCGTCAGAAGAATTCCAATTGCATACCAAGAGGTCTAAAACCATTTCAACTCCTGACCCGACTGGGGGAAAGGAAGTCCCATCTACTACAGTGACCAAGGTTGATAGGCCACCCCTCAATGCAAGCCTCCAACATATCATAACCTCAACATTGCCGGAGAAATCTACAGATTCTCCATCGACCACCCAGCCAGGCAAGGTAGGACCGAAGCTGAGCATCTTTGAAAAATATGATCTGATCAAGAAAAGGAACCAGACCCTGACCGCTGCAGCAGCACTTGCACCCAGTTCTCGAAGCAGATGTCGACTGCACAACATAGGCTGCTGTCAGCATTTGACACCGAGAAGGGCATAATGCATATGGCATTCCTCCAAGCACATGTGCCAAATATAAAGGTAATCACTGATTACAAAAGGACCACCTTTGAATTCCAGACTAAGGATGTGCATCCGGCCGATCAAATGGATTTGCATGAGAAAACAGGGGAAATGGTCTTCTATACGCTGGCACATGCTTCCACTACTGCGTCCAAATTGCAAGTGTCCCTGAACAACGTCCAAACACAACTGAAGTTGGAGAAGATCTTGTCCTTTTCCAAGGACAACAGGATCAAGACTTTGGAGGAATTGGTTCTTAAGATCGGGTACGATCCGTCGAATGTGAAGGCAGCTGAGGAGATGATTAAAAAGAAAAATGTAGACATAGCCTCCTTAAGGAAACAATTGAAACTCCCACCCACAGAGGATTCAAAGGCGAAGGAAATAGCAGAGATGGAGGGAGAAAAATATGAGATGCTCAAACTAATTATGGAGCATAACGCACAACTAAAAGAAATGGAAGCTGAGATGGAGAAGCTGGTAAAAGAGAAAGAAAAGTTGAAGCCAATGGAAGTCATTCCATTGAGTGCAGTTCCACTTTCAAGAGTGAGCACTGCATCAGTAGCAGAAGTCCCATCGACAAATCCACTGACATCTCCAGAAAAGACAGCCGAATTGGCTAAGTCTATGGAAAAGATGAACTTGCAGGAAACAGAGATCAGCAGGCTCAAAAATGAGATTGAGAACCTTCAGGAACTCAAATATTCCTTTCAGATCAGCCTCTCCAAGGAAAAGTAGGTGTCAGACCAGCTCAAACAAGAGTTACAACAGCTCCGGAAGCAAACAGTGGCAGGTAAAACTTTGGCCGAGGTTAAAGAAAGTGTATGGACAAACATCACCAAGTTCATGAAAAAGATATGGCCCATGATACAGATCATGTTTGAGCAGAATGAATTGGTGCAGAGAAGAAAACAGGCCATTGAGAATATCAGATCAGAATTGGGAGAGGTGCCAACACAGGCTAACAAAATCATCAAGTTCCTAAATTCCAAGACCAGGGAGGAGCTAGAAGAGCTGAAAATTGAAGATAGAACAGAGACCATCCTCGAGGTCAAAAGAGTTTTGACCAAGAGAGGATTAATGCTTCAGCTAGAAGAAAAGGTTCAGGCCATGGACCTAGGGGTACAAATATTTTTTAGTAAGATTGAGGCTCTATAGAAGAAAGGTCTTCCCGGTCTGAAGGTAATCAATGACAAACTGATGACACTCCCAGACTACAAAAAGAGACTGGCCGATGTGGCTAAGGACAATTCAAAGTTTTCAGGAATTCAAGGCAGCATCACTGGCAAGGTGTTTCTAGACGCGCTCCAGTGGGACATTAGTATTCAGCATGAAATTCGATACATCTTCATCACCAAACCTACCTTTGCCAAGTACACAGAAATGGATGAAGTTTATCGAAGGCTACTCAAAGTCAACATGCCCAGTCATCTTCGATGGGAAGAACTCTGTGATCTGATTGAGTAGCTGATGAGTTGTCCTAGCCCAGTCATTTGTCCAGTCAGATGAGGTCATGCAGAGGCCTCACCAACGGTTCACCCATAAAACAACATGCAGTTGTGACACACCATCAAGCAGTTCCTAGATTTATGAAATTTGTTAAGTTAGTTAGGCTAAAAATAGATTTAGCACGTCCTGGACATTAATGACAGGATTGTTTGTAATTTTGAGTTATAAATACTTCATCTTTCGAAGTATTGAGAGTTGTTGATCTTCACGCCCTTAAGCTGTCAGACTGTAATATTTTTGAAGAGATCTCCCATTAATACCAAGAGGCATTTTACAGGATTCTTGCATGTATTCACTGGTGGTGTTTTTCTCTCTAAGTTAAATTTTATTCTCACTTTGTTATCACATTGTTTTCTAAATCTAATCTTTGGAAGTAACGAACGTTGCAGGATTTATCTCGTATACCCTGTTTCTGACTTAAAAGATTTAAGTGTTTTATCTTCTAATTTTACAATAAAGAAATTCTTAACTGCTTCTTTGTTGTAATTATCTTTCTCATCTTTTCTGCTATTCCTCATTTATGCTACTAAAGAATCCAATGATTATATTATCTCTCCCTGTGAAAGGTCCCTTTGTTTTTCTGGTTCGGATTTCATCTTTACGATACGGACCCCATAGCCCAATGGGTGTGTAGACTGTCTCAACCAACTCGACAAACACTACGACAACAAAACCGACTTATTTATTTACATAGTGTTTTATTTAAAATTTGAAACATATTTGAATCATATAGAGAGATCCCTCTCTGAAGTTGGAAGGGCTAGATCCCAGCTTCAAAAGTGGTTGGATAAAGTTACCTCTCGTAGATTTCTTCTTTCGAACAACCTCTAGGAAATTTACAAAGCGCTAACAATGGGCATCAGTAGAAAGAACAAGGCTATTGTGTTCGCTGGAGTATTTGTCACTTTTCTAGTCTTTATGAAAATGATAGTGATGCAGGCAGAATATTCCTTTGGGCACATTGATTCAAATGTAGAGAATAAGTCCAAGAAGAAAGACCAGGAGTTGCTACTGTGTTTATCATAACAATAAAAACGTTTTCAATATTGCAGTAGCAACATAGTAGCGATTCTATCTTCGGACCTCGGAAACAAAAGATTCAAAATCCAGCCCATATTGAGAGGAAAAATTCCATCCTAAACACTGTTAAACATCAACGCCATCACATCCCAACAAGTCCAGATGTAGAATACCAAGTCTGGAATCTTCGTGCAAGTACATAAGTTCCCAGGCGACGTAGAGGGCAATGGAAGTTCGTTTTTCATAATTTAGCTTAGATATAAAGTCTATAATTTATTATAATTTTACATATTTTTCACGTAGAAAAAAACAGTTTCATTATTATAATTTACATATAAAAGAAAGAATGTAATTTATTATAATTTTACCTGCGATAAGAGAAAGTCTATACTTTATTATAATTTTACCTAGGATAAGAGAAAGTCTGTAATTTATTATAATTTTACATATAAATTTTAGTTTTTTCTGTGTTCTTAGAAAAGAAAAAAACTATAAATCCTACTACATCCAACTGAAGTGTTTTTATTCGTTTGTATCAGAATGATTTTTACCTTAAAGGTTTTCGATATGGTTGTTAAAATATTTTTAATTCGGAAAATAATTATATCCTTGAAAGCACCTTAATTATAATTCTAAAAATAATATGAAGTTGTATGAATGGGAAGTATTATCAATTTATATATCATATTTACAGATATTCACCATATTTTAAAGCTTTTTTTATATTCTTTCAAATTAATATATACATAAAATTTTAGAAATTAATATATGCATAAATTTTCAAAAATATAGAAGGATAAAAGATATAGGAACTTTTCAAAGATCAAAATGGATAAATGATGAATATTGAAATTATTTTGAAGATTTAAAAGAAGAAAAGATGACAATAACAATTCCATCAACAAACCAAAAGTTAACGACAAATGACATGTTTATCATATTTACAATATTATATTTATTTATTTAGATGTTATGTTTTTTTAAATATTATATTTATTTTAATATTTTTTAATCATTATTAATAAAAGAGGTAGCCAGGTCACTAAAAGGAGAACACCATTACAACTTAAAAAGTGGTCAATTTACCCTCTGAGTGATGTTAATAAGAGGCAGCCAACTCAGTAAGAGGAGAAAACCATTACAACTTAAAAAGTGATCAATTTACCCTTTAAGGAAGTGAGATTTCCTCTAGAGATTTCTTCCTTCAAAAATTTTCCATCTACTTGTGTTTCACCTTAACTTCTTACACTTCCTCTATAGTAAGTTCATATACTTACTTTATTAACTTCTAAAAATTTCCAATTATAATTACTCTTTAACAAGATTGAATGAATATCTCAAACAACTTTGAAATATTGAGTATGAAATGTCTCTCATCTATTAGTAGGTTTCTATTAGGTCAAACTCATCAAAATTTTAATTAAATATTTAAAAAGGAAACTTAGATAAGGCCTTTATGTGGTATTATTGATGTGTTGAGGCTTGTGTTGTATTTTCCTTCATTTTGTTACAAGGTTTTTTCACATTTGAACCTTTGCTAAAATTCAACAAGTAAAATTTATAATTTAGGTTTTCTGTTAAATAGAAGATATCTCCCACCTATAATCCATTAATATAGAAGCCAATTTACTTTATTTTTATGGTGAGGATCATTTTGACAATTCATGATCTCATTCATAATATTGCACATTTATTCTTCTCTAAACCAAAAATAAATGTTTCCTCAACTTATTGTTATAATGAGATAATAACATTGTAGTATATTATGTCTAAGTAACCATTAAAAGATGTACATAACTACTATCACAACTTTTTTTATTTTGTTAATCACATAGTGTGCATTTTCAATAGAGAAACTCACTCATGATAAAATGAAAGTTATAACATTTGAATGTCTTGTCTAATTAATCGTTAGAAGATCTACAACACTACAACACTACAACATTTTCACAAATTTTTTATTTGGTTGATCACATGATGTACATTTTCAATAGAAAAACTCACACCAAGTAACGATTAGAAGATGTACAACTCTACCATCACAACTTTCCTATTGAGTTGAGCACATAATATAGGATTTCAATAAAGAAACTCATACCACTAGAAACAAAGTACAACACATGAGATATTATTATGGCTGTAGTCTTCCAACTATTCCACACAACCCCACTCTCATTTGGAAACTTGTTCCATATTGTCTCTCTCTCATATAATATTTTATCAACATGGGAGTAACATCTCATGAATCACTACAAATTGTTGAGATGACAACTTTCATGCACTTTGGACTAAGGATCTCATTTAAACTAGTGGTTTTAAACTTCTAATTGAATTGTACCAATGACCAATGAAAATACCGTGATACATAACAACAACCCTTCATTTCTTTATATTCTAATAGTATTTGGGAGATTAGAAACACTCATTTCCTTATATTCCAAGAATATTTTGGAGATTAGAAACAACAATTGAGGTTGATTTAATGATGAACGGGTATTTCACAGCCTCTAATATCACATCCTTCCATAGACTCTAATATCACATCCTTTCATCATATGTCCACTTACATTTACCTTTACTAGAATACTTTTTGAAGTATTTATTTTCTAACAAAAAAACAAAATCCCCTAATCTTTGAACAACATAACCAATCTGATTCACTTTGATGTTTCCTTTCCCCCTCTTCGAGGGTATGCTAGTAATTAGAATGGAGATATTGGTATATATATGATATTATTAGTAAAGTGTTATTACAACAAGTGGAAGAGATGTTTAAATTGTTTTTAGTTGTTAGAATATTAATTTAAAAAAAAAAAATTACCACTTAAAGAAGTCAATGCTCTCAAATCTAGGATAGAAGAGATGTTCAACTCTTCTTTGTGTAACATCCCACCCTGGTACACTGAGTGAACTTAGTCTTTGAGGACACTTGCTCGCAAGTGATTCGGATTATTATGCTATTAAAACATTTGATTTTGATTATGAGGCGTTATGGGTTGATGACATGTTGTACTGCATTGACATATACAAGTGTTATTGACTCGGTTTACTGAGTGTGGAGGATCTTGGACCTCAAGGATGCAGAGGCATTGATGGAACCCCTTGGACTCCTGATCGAGTCAGGGATTGTACCATTGGGGTTTGATTGTTTTACAATGATATTAGTGCATCTGATTAGATGATATGATATGGATATGTTCTGACATGATTTGTTGATGATGTAGGCTGACGATAGTTTTCCGACTAGACTCACATGTGGAGTAAAGGGGTCACGCACGACTACCAGAAATGTTAAGGGAGAGGTGTGGACAACAACCCTGCCACAGCCTACTAGCACTCCCACCGTGGCTCGAACTATAGGTTAATGTTTACCTAGTTCGAGAGGACCCACGATGCCGTGAGGGTAGACTGCGACAGTCGCTCATGATGATTCTAAGGGCCGTGCAATAAGGTGGGGGTATTATTCCTTAGAGGCCCTTAGTCTCTCACAAGTTCATCTGGTGGAGTATTGACTCCAGGGGTTTTTGATTTCTACCAAGCCAGTCAAGAGGCGAGTGGCACCCTTGGAGCACATAGTGTGTCTTGAAGGGCACGTCGCGCAAGGGAAACAGATAAGGCAAGTGGCACCCTTGGAGCACCTAGTGCATCCTGAAGGGCACGTCGTGTTGTTGATGATAGAGGAATGAACCTATATGGCCTTAGGACGAATAACATTTTAAGTATTTTTTAAAAAATTTCCCTAATTAAATGTCGCCCAGTACAAAATTAAGGTCTAAGTCTAAATTACGCAAGTGGTAAAATTTTGTCTTTCCATAAAAAAAAATATAATAATAATAAAAATAAAAACAACTTAAATAATAATTATGATCTTCGTTAAATCTTGTAACACGAAGGGAGTAAGAAATTTAATTTATTCAAAAAAAAATCTGTTGAAATAAGATTTAAAAAGGGAATTAATTGTTTTATTATTTTTGATAATTTAAATTATATTAATTAAAAGATAAAAGGGAAAAAGGGTTAAATTCCACACCTGCCTTTTTAAGTTCTAATTAAAAAGGGGAAAGAGGGAAAATCTAAAATTTTAGGAAACTAGGAAAAGAGGTAAACATAAAAAGGGGAAAAAGGGGAACATAAGGGAAAAAGTGGAAGGTCAAACTTAGTAAAACATCTACCATTTAAGAGCTTTTTAATTTAAACTGAACTAGCAATTTAATAAAAGGGAAAGTTATTAAAACCTGTAAGAGAATTTGGGGGACACCTATGAGTGATTCTAGGAGTAACTCTAGGTGGGTGAGGGAAATAAAGATAAATAATTAATTAAAGAAGTTAATTTATGGAGGAATGAAGGGGATGGGTGACACTTGTACAAGGAGGAATTTTTAGGAATTTAATTATAAAAACTTAACTAAAAGAGAATTTTTGGAAAGTAAGGAACCACAAAACTCTATATAATGAAGGGAGGTGATGGAGGTTAGATCATCTTCTGTTTGCATAATGTTACGTTGCAGAATTATCTATTTGACTGATTTCACTTGTGGGAGTTGGGATACCCATCTTGGTGAGGAGTGGTAGCTCGGCCTTGCGAGGAGATATGGGAGCTAGTCGAAATCTCTGGATAGCGTGTGTGTGGTCCCTTTGTGGCTCGGGGGGATAAGGGGGGAAGAAGAGTACCCCTAGCATTGGCTGGGAGGTACTGGTGAAGTCTCGACGGTTGGCGAGCGGGAGTTGCACGGAGCGCGTGGACGTCACTCAGAGCGGGCGATCAGGAAACGATACTCTCTTTTCATTTTGTATAGTAGATGTTGTACGTTTTATGCTTGGATCTGCATGTTGATTAGGTAAGTAGATCGAATGGTTATATTGATGACTGAACTTTTCTTAGCCTAGCTCGATGATTGTTGACTCCAATGGCCTTCATTTTCCATGCATGTCTTTACCACCTTGCTGTGTTGATTGTGACCTTCATGGTTGTTTAGCCTTCGTCCCTAGCTCACCAGTCCTCACCCGAGCAGTCAGCCAGGAGCCTGATCTACGGTTGTCACCTTAGCGTTAAAAGACCTATGGATCTCAACGCCCTACTTTTCTGTGCGAGTATGATGAAGCAAAGGACGAACCTATCAGTTGTCTACCTCTGTTGTTGTCCTTGGCAGTTTGTTGTTTTGTGCCCTCTAGCAAAATTACCTCTATGTTTGAAATTCTTGCATCATGTTGGTTTCCCCGACGATATTTTCAATAACTTATCCCAATGAATCCTTGCGTTCTCTTACTGTTGGCTGTGTTGGATTGGTATCCTGGTGATGAAAAGATTTAATTTCAGTCTGAAATTTCTATTGATATCCTAGCAATGTAAAATAATTAAATTAAGTCTGTATTTTATAATTTGCCTCCTGGAATGGGTTAAGTATGCATTCCTGGATCTCCTGGCAATTGCCGTGTGTTTGCTTCCGGTATGCTTTTACTCTACCAAACCTTGCCTTACATTTACATCCTTGGCCTACATTTTATTCCGCCCTTGGCCACTACATTCTTATTTGTTGATACTCTGCAGTCAATACTATTATCTGCTTGATTGTGTTGCAATTCCTTTACTTACCTGACTGCGTTGTTCATAGACATCCTGACATCGATTTCACAGATTACACAAAAGCGATTTTACGTTCTCTATTATTAAACATTTTGTAATTTTTATATCTGCACTACCATATTTAGTACTTCTGTAATATTTATGAAGTAGCGATTATAATTATCAGGTGTCAACGATTTAAAATTATGGCATAGTGTTTTTGGTAGAGTTTCCTTTTATTTTCAATGAATGTTTTACACAGCCTTTCCTGTAACACGATTTACTGTAGTAATTGATGGTATCGCTGATGGATGTCTTTGACCTCGCCCCTACGCCTGTGAATGGAGACCAGGTGCCTTATTCTTCATTTCCGTGTGTTTTCCCCTCTCCCTTCCGACATCAGTTTAAGACAGCCTGCCCTTTTTTTATTTTGGATAGTCGCTTCATGGACGACGGTTATTTCACTCACCACGATTTCTTTTTGGAATCAACGTTTTAGGTGGAGAATTCTTATGGTGGTGCAACATTGGTCTGCAATGCTTTTACTGTTAGCGTTATTCCTTTCGTGACAGCCTTACCATTCCTTGATTCTAGTCTAAACCTTCATGATTCCCAGACTCTTACCGCCCCTCTATGCTCTTAAAAGTGGCCTGAGACTGCATGAATGTAGACCGCAAGTGTAGACGTGTGGTGACCTGGTGGTAGATGCGTTATGACTGGGTATTGGTTGCTTTCGCTGTTGGTGTTACCAATGCTTCTTGATAGCAAACCTTTTGATTAACAGCCTTATGGAAGCATTTTTGCCCACTTTTTCCCAGCTAATGAGGAAGCGTTTGAGTTGGGGTGTCTTAATTTCTTAGGGGACAACGTTTATCTACAACACTTGGGCAGCAATTTCCCCACCACCTTGATTTTTGGCACAAAATGTTTTCTTACCTACAGTAAATCCTGGCAGTAAAATTGATGGTCTTAGTGTTCAATAATTAATGTATTTTACCCAGCCTTATGGAAGCATTGATTATGGTAGCGTGTCCCTTATCTTATGCCCAGCCTGCTCGCTACAAATTGAATACAGAAGGATGCTTTTGATACGGTAATTATTTCCAAAGTGAAGGAACCCGTGTTTCTCTAATAGGGCTACCGAATGGAATTCTTTAGACAACTCGTGATATATTAATACCTTTAGTATTGTGGGACAATGAGTGTAATTAATAGTGTTGGTGGTGTCATAATTACAATTATGTTTACACATAGTGGATAGTGTCATAGATTAATGTTGTTAAGAGGGATGATTAATAGAGTTAAACGTTAAACTGGGAATGATAGTTATATATTGTTCCATGGTTATTCTAGGTGGTTTTTGTAGATTAACTTAGACTTTCCAAGTTAGACAGCGAAGGCGTTTACTATATAAGCAACTTAGCTCCTAGAATGTGAGGTAGTTTACTTATTTAAGCACTTTTAGATCACCCTTGACATCTTGGGATAATGGTAACTTTTGTGCATTTTGGTCGCCTGAGTGGGTCACCTTCATCATAATGATAACCTTTTGATAGTTCACTCCTCAACACTTAAGCATCTCGCTTAACCGATAATAGTTATTGTTGTTGACAAAGACGCGTAATAACATGTGTTTTTGTTATCGAATAACGACACCTTGCGTCTTGACGACCTGTTGTTGAGGTTGTGGGCTTAGGCATAGACTCTTGGTCAATTATGTCAGCTCCTAGCGTGTCAGTCTATCTAGAGTCCTCGGTCCAGATAGGATCTGTTGTGCCAAGGTTATCGACGTGTCTATCATCTGGGGATGACATGATTCCTGATGAGAGAATCATGGCGCACCCTATTGGATAGCGACGAATGAGAACTTGGCCGGAGTCGGTACGTGTTGTGTGAGCGTTGACGAGTGATGTAAGTTGTCTTGGGTGCATGGGTGGAACACCTTCATGCATTTGGTTAGCGTGCCCGAAGGTCCTAGTCTAGTTCTCGAAGGTCAATGTGTCATGAGGGGTAATGGTCCCTTAGCTTGTAGGCGTGCCATGTCGCGTCAGGTGGGTAGTTGTTCCTCCTCGTTGTCCTACGCATGTGTCATCTAGTTTCCCTGGTGCCAGTGTGTGGAGTCTTAGTTGTTGTTGCTTGTTCTACGGGCATGGTGCTCGCCACCAGTTGTGTCATCTAGCTGTAATTGTCGTTGTTGTCCTGTCTTTGTCAAAAAAAAAAATTCACTATTGTTTCTCTTGTAGACGTAACAATAGGGACGTTACGCTTTGATTGGTGCAATAGTAATAAAAATAAAATTCTCAAGATAGAAGAGATCCAAATTGATTACAGGTAATGTTTATACAATAAAATCTTGATATAGAAGAGATGTTCAACTCTTTTTTGGTTTGTGTGATAATGATAAAATAAAATTCTCAAACTGATGTGACAATAAAATAAAACCTTAAAATCGAAGAGATGATCAACTCTTCTTTAATTTTATCATGTAGTCATTAAAAAAATGCTAAATCTAGAAGAGATATTCACCTCAAAGTTCATATACCCTTAATAAAATAAAATCTCAAAATAAAAGAGATGTTTCTCACTTTTCTTTAATTTTGAGAACAACAATTAAAAAAAATATTCAAAATAAAAGAGATGTTCAATTCAACTTTAATTTATATAATGCTCTTAAAATAAAATAAAAATCGGAATGAGTTAAAATTTGAAACAATATATTATTACAATAGAAAATATAAAATATGTTTAACTTTTTTAAAAATTAATGCAATATTACTAAAATAAAATGGAAAACAATATTATTGAAAAAAGTAAGTGTTCAATGGAAATGGTGTTTAACAATTTTTTGGTTTAAAATAAAATGCTCACAATACAAGAGGTATACAACTCAATTTTGATTGGTTTAATGCTCAAAAACTCATTTTGATTGGTGTAATGGTTGAAAAACACAAATAAAATATGGTTGAACCATATTTTATCTGTGTATTTTAAGAATGATCCAGAGTTTTTTATACATACCCTTTTTATAAATATCCTATTTGGAAATATGGTTGAAAATAATCAAAACAAGTCACCAAATTCTGGAATGTACTTTCAATGAAAAATAAAAAATTCTAGAATGTACATGTGCCACTTGTTTAAAAACATCGTAATGGTATTCCATCTTCAATTATTCGTTCATGATCGACTTTGGACATTTTGCATTTTCTAATTTTTTTTTTATTGAACTTCTATTAACTTTATGCGCGCTGCACATACCAAATGACTATATTGACAACTTGTGACATCTGACTGGTAGTCTTGAAAGTGAACATGAGTATTGGTTTGATGGGTTTCTTGAAAAAAATATCCTTTCAATACAATGGATCCTCTTTCATATATAAAACCAATATCATCAAAATCTTCTAATAGCCTCATCTTTTGTTCTGTGCATCGCATCAAATAATATTTCACGTTTTCAGTGTTGTCTACAGGTGCAACCATAGAAAAAACATCTCCTGAAAATAATTGGATATATTGGACAACAAATAGTGTGTATTAGATTATCACACAAGTACATCTACAATTTATTTGAAAAAAATTAATGATGCAGGAGCATCTCTCCACACAAGCTAGCCAGCCAGCCAGCCCACTCAGTGCATGCATTCAATGAGGAAGAGAGGCGCAACCATCTCATATTCAAATTTTGAATTTGAATCAAGCACATTTAATGTTTGTAAGGCTGTTAGAGCCGAAAAATCCACGCCTTTGCGCAGGCATATATGTAGATAGCCTTAATGGTTGTAAGGCTGAGATCTAGATTCGATCTGGACTAGACAACCCATTCAATGTAGAGTTTAATGTAATTGAATAGGGTAGGTAGATTTGGAGGGAAGAGCTCGAAGAACCCCCTCATGTAAAAGATCTAGGGGTATCTCAGAGGAGATAGTAAGAAGAAAAAAAAAAGAGATAGCAAGAATAAGTAAGAAGAAGCAAGAGATAGCAAGAGAGAGAGGCAACAAGAATTAGAGTAGAGAAGGAAGGAGAGCCGAGACTCTGTTGCAGTCCAAGCTCAAACACATTGTAAAGAGGCATTTTTCAGATTAATATAAATCGAAACAGTTTTTCCTGCATATTGTCTATGTTGTGTGAATGTCCTTGTGTGTTCTTTATATGTTGTATATGTATGGATAGGTATGCATTTGCAGGAGTTGTCTAATTTCAGGTTTGTGGATTTTTGAGGCTTCATACCAGGAGGGTGTGATATAACACTGCGGGTTCTGATAGCCAGTGCTAGAGAGAACTTCCAATTCTATGGAATTTGGACAAAGATGTGCCAGGAGGACATACCATCTAGAGTCTTAAACTCAGGAAGAGACCTCAAGGTTGTTGAATACCTTGGAGGTGAGACTGTGTGGAATATGACACAGTAGAAGACATAATCTCTGAGGAGTTTTGTAGAGCTCTGCCAAGAGGGCATTGAGAAAGTGCATAGAGTGCATAGAGGAACTCTGTTGAGTTCAGGAGGAAGATAGAACTACTGAGGGTTCTATAGAGCTCTGCCAGGAAGGCATTGAGCATATGCACAGGTTGCATTAAGAAAGGAACTCTACTGTGAGTTCAATAAGAATTCAGAATCATTGAGGATTCTGGACACTCTACCAGGAGGGCATTGAGTAGGTGCCAGAGTGCACAAGAAGAACTCTTTTGAGTTCTAAGACAAAGAAGAGTCCAAAGAAGGATCTTCATAGCATTGTTGAACATCCTACAGACTTAGCAAGAAGTTGCTTGAGCAAAGAAGTGGTAGGAGGGCATCGGATTCTCCATCTGAAGGAGAAGAAAAAGGACTAATTCCTTAGAGGCCGAAGCTACAGGAAAGCTTAGAAGAGATAGCACCTTTGTGAGTGAGGAGACTCTAAAAGGAGTGCATAAGTCGAAGAGCCTTTGAGGATTCAAAGAGAGAAGCTCAGGAGGAGTAGTGCTTTCATGCACAAAGCCATAGCCGCAAAGATCGCAGAGGCAGGGGAACTCTTTGGATAGTTTAGAGTCCCAAAAGATAAGGAGGAACAACGTCGTTGAGAATGTGGGTGAGACTCAAAGTTGTAGAGTTCACAGAGGGAAAGAGAAAAGGTCAAGGCCTTTGGACACTTGGAGTATTCTTCCAAGTTCAGGAAGAACACACATGCTCAAGAGGAGCACAGCTGCCGTCGGATTAGGCAGAGAAAGAGATCTAGACCGTTGGATTCCCACGTCTAGGGAGTAGCATAGGAGGCGAGCACAGAAGGAGCAGTTGTGATCCGTTGGATCTCACACGGATCGTCGATAGCCATTAGATCTGTCAGAAGAAGCATGAGGTTTAAACCCTTGTGGGCAGAGGAGAAAAGTCCCAAAATAGAAAATGCATCGGGATTTCGTACTTCAGGATTTCAGAGGTCCTGATGGCGAAAGGTTGGGACACTCCATAGCGATAGTCCCGAAATAAGCAAAGAGATATGAGCCATCCGTTTAGAGGAGGACACGTGTCGCGAGATCACCCATTTTGGGGATTCAGACATCGGGAAAACACAGAGGGGAGTCTTTCGACTTCATCAACGGTGAAGTCCCGAAACGATCTGAGCCGTCCATCTGGGAGAACACGTGGAGGAGATTGGGGAGTCCACCGGGATTTCAGACATAGGGGATTCGAGAAGAGAGAGGAATTGTGCCACGGGAATCATGGAGTCCTGAAATCTGAAAGAGGATCGGAAGCGTCCAGGGAGAGGACACGTGGTAGCAGACGGTTACTTCGGTACTTCGGGTATCAGGGGTACCAGAGGTCAATGGAGAATTGTTGCAATGGGATTTGTGAAATTCTGAAACGCGAAGTCCCAAAAACGTTCAGAAGAGTATTGCCAGGAGCATTTCGAATACCGGAAGTGCAAGAGAACAGGGGTAGAGGAGAACCCGAAACAAGAAAGTTTGAAAGGATTTTCGGGAGGCATCGTTTCGGCGTATCGAAGTTAGAAACTTTGGGAGTTCTGAAGACAAGAGGTCAAATCATTTCAGGGATTGAAACTCCGAAATCCCGAAAGGAGAAGAACCAGGGAGTATCATTTCAGAATACCGTGTTTCGGTATTTCGGGGATCCTGTGGAGTAGAGGATCGAGCATTTCGGCAACGGAAAGACCGAAATCGCGAAGGGAGAACCGGAATCCAGGATAGAGGTATTTCAACATTTCGGGAATCGATTTTTCAGGAGTCCAAAGGACAAGAGATCGGGCACTACGCGTCATAAACCCCGAATTAGGACTACGGTCATATGAGGAGTAGTCACATGGACCAGGGTTGTAGCCCAGGAGGCTAGCTGATGTTAAAACCATTTCGGCAATTTGGCATTTTGGGCATCGGAAGGACGAAGGGTCAAGGACTCTTGACATTAGGAAATAGGAAGTCTCGAAACCCGAAGTTTCATTTTCGGAAAACTTCTAGGGTCATGTACAGAGGACGTGGATCGAAGAAGGACATGTGGATTGATTTGATTTAGATTCTAGCAGGGAATCAAAAGAACTAGTTCGGCTCGAAAGGTGAATGAACGATCTTGTGAGTGGATCTCAGCCCAAGGGCTGCAGGTATGCGCCAAGTGGTATCAGAGCTTGACTCTGTTTGTATATTGCAGGCATAGGAAGCAAGAGGAGGAAGAATACTCTGGTACACATCAGTTTGGTATCAGAGGTATCTTCCAGAGATAGGCAGAGAGAAGGCAAAGAAAAGATAGAGTGCTGGAAGCTCTGTAATGATTGTTTGTAGGTAGACAGAAAGACAATCAGGATAACTGTAGAGGAAGGTTGAAGCTCTCAGTTGCAGAGTGATAATAGCAGGTTTGCCAGGAGGGCAAACAGAAGCAGAAAATGACTACTGAAGGTCATGCATGCGGTGGAAGGAAGGACCGCCAGCAGTAGGAGAATGTTGCATGGGATAAGGAACTTGCCGAGATCAGGGCAAGGATGGATGAACTTGAATTTGGGATGCAGCAGGATATCAAGTCGAGGTGGGTATATGAATGGCCCATGAGGACGAAAGCAAAATGGCCAATCAAGAAGTTGATGGCTAAAAGACAACATAGACTATTAAGGGGATGGTTGAGGCATGCTGAAAACCTCAACAAACCAGAAGAAGAGATGGTTCAGGTATGTGAACTAGAGACTGGGAGAAATCTCATTGATGAGGATGAAATGAGATTAGCTGAGGATCTCAAAACATGCCAAGAGGGTAGATCATAAATTCCCAATTGCCAAGAGGGCAAGGAGTTGAGATTACTGCAGGATCTCACAGACTGTCATGAGGATAGCCAGGGAATTTCACATTGCCAGGAGGGCAATGAAATGAGGTCACTGTGGGATCTCATAGACTGCCAGGAGGGCAGCAAATAAATCCCATATTGCTAGGAGGGAAAGGGAGAGAATATGAGCTTAGAGATGGATTTGGATCAACAGATGCAACTGACAGAAAAGGAAGATTAGAGAAATCTTCTAATGATTCGGGGAATTGGAATATTTCTGCCATATAACCAAGATGAGGCAAAAGCTTGGGTTGCTGATGAAGCAACAACAACAAGAGAAGGACAGGTAGTTGTGATTGTCAAAGAAGAATTGGAACAGATGTTGGAAGCTACCCAAACATAATAAGATGAGCATTCCGAGGAGTGGCTCAATATTTTCAGCCAGGAAACTGAAAAGACTGCAGCATTAAAGCTTGCAGAAGCAGAAGAAGAAGAGGCAGACAGTATGAGATTTGTTGATCCGTGTAAATAGATTGAATCCCTAGAGAGAGGGGTGATAGTGCAAGACATGCACATCCAACAAGTGAGGTTGGAAACAGATGAAGAAGAATTCCAGTTTGAGGAGCAACTGGAAGAAGCTGGACACATACCAGCAGGAAAGATGGAAAAAGTTAAGCTGCCACAGGAAGAGGCTGAGCAGTAGATCAGTCAAGAAGAGACTGCAGAGAGGAATGCAACAAATTGGACACTTAGTGCCACAGGAGATAAAGAAGATGGCATGGGAAATCATGGTGATCTGCCAAATTGCAGAAAAATTTTGCAACTGAGGAGGCTGCAAAGACAGAGCCATCCACTGGAGCAGCTGGACGAGGTGATCGATGAGATTAGGAGGCTGATGATCGGATCACAAGGGACTGCCAGTGAGGGAATACTGGGCAGAAAAGCAGCAGCAGTAAAGCGACAGAAGCAACAACAGGGAAGTGGAGCAGATGAACATCTCCCAAGAATTTTTTGGGATCCAGGAGGATTTCAACAACTGAGATGGGAAGCTCATGAGCAGGAGCTCATGAATTTTGCAGCTGAGGAGTATGATGCAGGAGCACCTCTTCACATAATCCAGCCAGCCAGCCATCCCACTTAGCACACACATTCAATGAGGAAGAGAGGTGCAACCATCTCATATTCAAATTTTGAATTTGAATCAAACACATTTAATGTTTGTAAGGCTGTTAGAGACAAAAAATCCATGCCTTTGCACAGGCATAGATGTAGATAGCCTTAATGGTTGTAAGGCTGAGATCTAGATCCGATCTAGACTAGACATCCTATTCAATGTAGAGTTTAATGTAATTGAATAGGGTAGGTAGCTTTGGAGGGAAGAGTTGGAAGAGCCCCCTCATGTAAAAGATCTAGGGGTATCTCAGAGGAGACAGTAAGAAAAAAAAAAAAAGAGATAGCAAGAGTAAGTAAGAAGAAGCAAGAGATAACAAGAGTGAGAGGCAACAAGAATTAGAGTAGAGAAGGAAGGAGAGCTGAGACTCTGTTGCAGTCCGAGCTCAAATACATTGTAAAGAGGCATTTTTCAGATTAATATAAACCAGAGCAATTTTTCCTTCATATTGTCTGTGTTGTGTGAATGTCCTTGTGTGTTCTTTATATGTTGTATATGTATGGATAGGTATGCATTTGCAGGAATTGTCTGATTTCAGGTTTGTGGATCTTTGAGGCTTCATACCAGGAGGGTGTGACAAAACACTACGGGTTCTGATAGCCAGTGCTAGAGAGCACTTCCAATTTTGTGGAATTTGGAAAAAGGCATGCCAGGAGGGCATACCATCTGGAGTCTTAAACTCAGGAAGAGACCTCAAGGTTGTTGAATACCTTGGAGGTGAGACTGTGTGGAATAGGACACAGTAGAAGACATAATCTATGAGGAGTTCTGTAGAGCTCTGCCAAGAGGGCATTGAGCAAGTGCATAGAGTGCACAGAGGAACTCTGTTGAGTTCAGGAGGAAGATAGAATTACTGAGGGTTCTATAGAGATCTTCTAGGAGGGAATTGAGCATATGCACAAGTTTCATTAAGAAAGGAACTCTACTATGAGTTCAATAAGAATTCAGAATCACTGAGGTTCTAGACACTCTGCCAGGAGGGCATTGAGTAGGTTCCAGAGTGAACAAGAAGAACTCTTTTGAGTTCTGAGACAAAGAAGAGTCCAAAGAAGGATCTTCACAGGGCTGTTGAACATCCTGCAGACTCAGCAAGAAGTTGCTTGAGAAAAGAAGTGTCAGGAGGGCATCAGATTCTCCATCTGAAGGAGAAGAAAAAGGATTAATTCCTTAGAGGCCGAAGCTACAGGAAATCTTAGAAGAGATAGCACCTTTGTGAGTGTGGAGACTCTGAAAGGAGTGCAGAAGTCGAAGAGCCTTTGAGGATTCAAAGAGAGAATCTCAGGAGGAGTAGTGATTTCATGCACAGAGCAATAGCTGCAAAGATCGTAGAGGCAAGGGAACTCTTTGGATAGTTTAGAGTCCCGAAAGCTTAGGAGGAACAACGTCATTGAGAACACGGGCGAGACTCAAAGTTGTAGAGTTCACAGAGGGAAAGAGAAAAGGTCGAGGCCTTTGGACACTTGGAGAATTCTTCCAAGTTCAGGAAGAATGTGCATGCTCAGGAGGAGCACAGATGCCATCGGATCAGGCCGAGAAAGAGATCTAGACCGTTGGATTCCCACGTCCAGGGAGCAGCGTAGGAGGCGTTCACAACAGGAGTAGTTGTGAGATGTTGGATCTCACACAGATCATCAATAGCCGTCGGATTTGTCAGAAGAAGAACGAGGTTTAAATCCTTTTGGATAGAGGAGAAAAGTCCCGAAATAGCGAATGCATCAGGATTTCATACTTCGGGATTTTGGAGGTCCTAATGGCGAAAGGTCGGGACACTCCATAATGATAGTCTCGAAATAAGAAAAGATATCTGAGCCATCCTTTTATAGGAGGACACGTGTCGCGAGATCACCCATTTCGGGGATTCAAACATTGAGAAAACATAGAGGGGAGTCTTTCTACTTCGTCAACGATGAAGTCCCAAAACGATCTGAGTCATCCATCTGTGGGAGGACACATGGAGGAGATCGGGGAGTCCACCGGGATTTCGGACACCAGGGATTCGAGAAGATAGAGGAATTGTTCCACGGGGATCGTGGAGTCCCGAAATCTGAAAGAGGATCAGAAGTGTCCAGGGAGAGGACACATGGCAACATACGGTTACTTCGGTAGTTCGGGTATCGGGGGTACCAGAGGTCAGCGGATAATTTTTGCAATGGGATTTGTGAAATTTCGAAACGCGAAGTCCCGAAAACGTTCAGAAGAGTATTTCCAGGAGAATTTCAGATACTGGAAGTGCGAGAGAACAGGGGTAGAGGAGAACCTTGCAACAGGGGAACCCGAAACGTGAAAGTCAGAAAGGATTTTCGGGAGGCATCATTTCGGCGTATTGAAGTTCAGAACTTCGGGAGTTCCGAAGACAAGAGGTCAGAGAATTTCAGGGATTGAAACTCCGAAATCTCAAAAGGAGAAGAACCGGGGAGCATCATTTTGGAATACCGGGTTTCGGTATTTCAGGGATCCTGTGGAGTAGAGGATCGAGCATTTTGGTAACAGAAATACCGAAATCGCGAAGGGAGAACCGGAAGCCGGGACAGAGGTATTTCGGCATTTCGAGAAATGGTTTTTCGGGAGTCCAGAGGATAAGAGATTGGGTGCTATGCGTCATAAACCCCGAATTAGGATTGCGGTCATATGAGGAGCAGTCACATGGACCAGGGTTGTAGCCCAGGGGGCTAGCTGATGTTAAAACCATTTCGACAATTCGACATTTTGGGGATTGGAAGGATGAAGGGTCAAGGATTCTTGACATCGGGAAATAGGAAGTCCTAAAACCTGAAGTTTCATTTTCAGAAAAAGTCCAGGGTCGTGTACAAAGGTCGTGGATCGAAGAAGGACCCGTGGATCGATTTGATTTAGATTCCAGTAGGGAATCAAAAGAGCTAGTTCGGCTCGGAAGGTGAATGAATGATCTTGTGAGTGGATCTTGGCCCGAGGGCTGTAGGTCTGCTCCATTTAAACATAAAAATTACCTTCTCTAATAAGATCAGAAGCTCTATCGCCATGAACTGACACTATAGTTTCATTTGATTCCATCTCCTCTGAGATTGCAAGTGGAATTTTCCCTTTTAAATTAAGTTCGGTATGTCTCCAAGCTTTAACATATCCTGCATTTTCGTTTTCGCAAATATCTATGGATTATGTGTCCTCTATGCCAAATGAACAAAAACAAGACTCATTTATTCTATCAAATGCAAACACATTTTGAAAAAGTTATGTTTTAATTGAATGTATTTTTCGTGTCCCAGGTATTGTACTGACTTCATATGAGATTGATCTATTTACATCTTGGATTCCAACATACAAAAAAAACCTGCACAAGACAAGAACTTGTTAACTTGAAATCTCTCAACAAAATGATTGAAGTTTGAATATAAATTTGAACATGTTCAAATAAAAATATCCCATATACATGTGTAACATTTATATATAGACACATCTGCGCACATCCTTTTACAGATTATATTCATGTCTTAGTGCGATTTTGCACCATTCAACAACTTGTTCAATGGATTCAAATTGATCTGCATGAGGGTTCATCTGATACCTTCAAATTGCTTGTTTTATACATACCCCTGCACCGTCATGCTCTCCTTTTCCATGACCAGTCTCAAAAAAATTCAAACATTGTGCAATGTTTAATTTTTTATGAATACGACATAACCAATAGAATGATCGTGAAGATTTTAATTGACCTGCACACCCATCTAACCATATCCAATGTTAATTGAATCCAATTTCACGTTCTTTCAATGAATCATAAAATTTATCAAAACAATGTTGTACATAATGTGTGTCGTGTTCTCGATCATCACTTATATAAAAGTGATTTTCTTTAATAACATGTTGATTGTTCTTGGTGCTTTCTATGTTATCAAGACTCTATTGAGAATGTCTATATAAAACGTGGACAAATATCGTGACATGATCAGAATGATAATATTCGCTCTATATTTATTTTTGTGCAGCGAATGTGTAATTCTCTGCAAAATCAATTATAGACAAAATTGTCCCTAGTGGAAACACTTCACGGGATTGTTTGAATTGTATATCTTTCCATCGATCTCTATGTGAATGCTTAGTGTATTTACATATTTCTTCCTCAAACTTCTTCAAAAAATCTATCACACAGATTTTATCTACCTTCAAATCAATCCTTTTGGAAATACATTTGAATAATGTGGAGCCGTGTTGTTGATATATTCATATCGCTTCCAATTGACACTTATATTAAAAAATGATTGATCATTCATATCAATATGATACTTTGAATGAAACAAACTTAGATTTCCACAACGATCACATTTATTTCCACCAACACATTTTTTTGTTGTAAAATAAATCATCATCTTCTCTTTCACATAGAATTTCAGATATAAAAACACAGAATGTGGAAGGAGGAGGTGAACCTGGCCATAAAGTTTTACCAAAATCCAAAAATGTGTCGTAATACAACTCAAATTCCACATGATAGAGACAACAACAAGTGTCATGAACAGTCATGGGTCTAACAAACCATGTTTTTTGTTGCACAAATGTATTGATGGAAATTTTAACTTCTTTGTGCTCTTCTTCAAACTTATTGAACAACTCTATTTGTGTCATTGGAAAGATATGTTTTGGATGTTCTTCATATTGTTTCCGTGCTATTCTTTGTCACAACACATCCCTTGTATGTGGTGAAACACGATATTCTTCCAACCAACAATTACGGGCCAATTCTTTAACATTTTCTGCAAGTCTATCTTTGTAGGGTTGTCTAGAGATCACTATCCAACAATCCAATTAATCATTTACATCTATTTGGAATCGAAATTTTCTATGTTTGTGCAATGTTTTTATTCATGTTCCCATCATTTTTGCCATGTGTCATGTCAAATAATATTTTATATTGCTAGATGAAATAACTGTTGTTTGTGTCGCTCTACGTGAAACACATACATCTTCTTTTCGAGATTTTACAAAATCTTTTAATACACTAGTTATATTGTTAAAGAAATTTTGTTTCACTTTTGTATCCTTTGTCGACTTTTGAATACCCAATAATGATGTAGCTTCTTTTAACTTTCTTGACATCATTATACAAAGTAAAAGTTGAGCTTGTACTGTTACTGATTCATCTTTGAAAAAAATATTATACATATTCTTAGTTCGATATCTTATATAATGCTTAGATTTTTTCTTCATTATCAACATTTTCTAATATTTCATCATCAATGTTGATAGATTCTCCTGCACATTTCAATTTAAAGTTTATATTAAAAAACATAACCCGAACAAAAATTCACTAAACTATATATACTTGAGTGTTCATCTTGTATTATGTAAATTTATGTACATACCTATAGGTGATTCGTCTTCTGCTTCAATTTTGGTTTCAATGTCTTCTACGTCAATTTCAGTTTCAATGCCTTCTGCTTCAATTTTGGTTTCAATGTCTTCTTCGACATTATGAGACAAATCTATTTATGTTTTTTGAAAAACATCAAATTGTAATTACAATCAATTATATTATTTACAATATTTTAAATTTTATATTCTATACTTTGAATTCTGTACTTTCTGAATACAGTCTCAATGTGTGTCGTGTGTTCGATCATCATATGTGCATGCATACCTGGTTGAACTTCTTCTTGTTGAAAATCTCTATTGACATTATCATCGTTTCTTTCTTCAATATTTGCACATTCTCGTTTCTTTATCCAATAATGCTCTTTCCTTTGTTCATTTTGGAGAGTATCATATCGAGTGCGATCAAATTTTCTCTTGCACAAACTTTTGTTTCCCATGACTTTTATAGTTATCTGTAAAAGATATGTTCAACAAAAAATTCACCTTGAAAAAATGCTCAACATTTATCTTTAAACATATAAATTGTTATTCCAATAAAAACTTGAACAAACATCAATTACCTTATTCAACAAAAACCAAAAATATGATTCAAAACTTTGTTTAGGTTCTTTAGAAAACCATCATGTATCGATATCGATCCTCCGATTAAGCCTATGGAATAGAGGGAAGAAATAAAGAAAGAAAATAATACAGCTGCAATCAGTAATAGAAATGCTTTGAAATCTCTATCCCTGAGCTCATATATGTCCGTCCATCGGATGAATTGTGTTAAATGTGTTCGACCGAAACTGTATTTATATGTTTTGGCGCGAAATGAAACGATACGACATGTCTTTTCATTTTTTTCGACCGACGGAATTCGCTCAACACGCTTTCGAACGAAAACCTTGAAAATTGTTCTCTTTTGAAGGTGTCCGTTAAAAATTAGTCTTTCAGATGAAATAATATTGTTTTGGCCAAAAAATTATTTCAGTTGAAAACATGAAATTGGGACTGAAAACAAAAACCAGAGAATTTCCCCAAGCTTACCTGAACTTCAGAGGTTGCAGAATCCTGCAAATACAGAAAATTTGGTTTCGAAAATGACACCAACATTTCCAAAATTGAATCTACATTCAATTCCTATAATTTGTTTTCATTTTCATTTTCATTATTTTTATCTAATTTGTTTTTTTTTTTAAATCATTGCATAATATTTTCAGCAAACATTATGATTCAGTGAAATGAAATATCGGTATCTCTAAAAATATACAGTGAAAAATTTAGAATTTTTTTTTATTCATAATCCTTAAACTGTTCTTTTCAAAAGGGTATATTTAGATTTTACTTTTAAGTAAAAATTAAGATAGATACAACACGTAGAAAAACATGTGTTTAAAATTTGCAACGTTTTCAGCTTGGTCAACTTCAATTTTTTTTAGAAATTATAATATTCATCCGTTAGATTCAAAATTATAGTCATAATAAAATAGAGTCTCTATAGATTGTTGCAACATATTTCGTTTCTTAAAAACATAAGATTAATAATAGATATATTGTTGTGGGAAAACATAACTCATTATCATTCCTTTCATGTTTAAGGAACATACTGTTAAACAATTGTCAAATTGACATATCAAATCTTGATAATAAAAAAATGAAAAATAGTCATTGGAAAGCTAACAAAATTCTTCACAATTTTTTTTTTTACTGTAAAGTGAAATTATAAATAAAAAAAAATACTTTTGTATGTCGGAAGTTGAAGAAATTGTGAAAATACAGTTTTTTTCCTCATAAAACAAGAAAAAGTGTTACCCATCTTCATGATTTCACCCTTTTCCATTTGGGCATTTTTTTTACATTTTTTCGAGTCCCAAACTTCGAGGGCCATTTTGAGGTATTGAATGCCCCAAAGGAATATCAGATGAAAAAATTACGCCCTTGGGAAGTTGACATATCAACCATCCCCATTGGGGTCTGCAAACCTTTCAGCGTTTCATCTTTCGAGGTTAGGGTTTTTTATTTTCTTTATGTTAGAAAGGCCTTTGGAGCCTCATTGTAAACATATTCTTCTTGCGAATGAGTGTAGCCATCACATCTCTTATCATACATAATATGCCACCATTCGAGGGAGTTCATTCACTCTGTAATTTTACAGTTTCTGTACATTTCTTTCATTAATAAAAATTGTGCATTGTTGTATCTCTGTGTTTCTGGAAATATAGATTTGTATTTACTTATTATATTCCAGCCTTCATTTCATTCCCAAAATAATCTGGATCATCAAGCCTGAGGTTGAGGATCTTTGTTTACACAAGTCATCTTTGAGCCCAAAGTTTTGTAATGACCGTTATTTTACCTACACTAGTGCATGTATACTGAGACATGTATCTACTTTGATGATTCATTGCCATCTTATGATTTCTTAGTCTTTGTTGACATGTGAGTTATGATGGTTTTGATGCATATATCTATATGTAATTTTTATGATGAGGCTTAAAGACTTTTCTTGGTTATGTATGAACAAATATATTTCTAATTCTCATGATGTTGGGCTATAATTTATCTCTTATTTAATTGCTTATTTGTGAATTTCAAATTAGCTCAATACTACTTAATCGTTGATTAATAAGTAAGTTGTTTATTCAAAATGAATTATATAATGTTGAATAAATTAAATATATGTACTATCAAATCGTGAATAACGTTGTTCTAGGTTTAAAATTTATCAAAGACACTCAAATACATAGTAAGAAAGGGACACTAGGAGTTTTCACTCAATAAAATCTTGAAGGGGAAATCATATTCAATCAATCCATTTCCATGTATGTTTGTATTATACAATTTGGATTCCTTTATATAGAGTAGATGACCGTAACAATTAAGTCATAATTAGATATTTGATTCAACCATATCCATGACTATCTCTCATAATATCTCTATGAATCTCTCCATTGATATTCACCCCTAATTTCTCTCTTTTGTACTCATCATTGTTTCATACATAAACTTTTATGCATGGTCTACTTCATTAAAAATTTACAATGTAATTGATCGAGATTGGATCAGTATATTATTTGAAATCTATTTCAATGCTTTACGGGTGGAAAAATTGGAGGAATCAACTCATAGAGCCATTTTAGCAATTGGTCCAAATTTGGAAATTTGGGTCCAAAAAACCATCTAAAATATTTTGGAGCCATTTTAAGGAATCAAACGACACTTTCCACACCATATATATTCTAAACACCAATACATTTCCAATCGTGCAAGAATCACTTCAATAAGAGTTCGTATGTGAAATTTATGCCTCACACACGCTGACCTACCCTATTGATCACCATGGTCAAAGTGGATGCCACACCATCCCTTGTTACTTAAACATGTGGGGCAAGCCAAGTAGTGTATTTTTAAGAACACTCTAGAAGGTCCAAACCCGATCTCTAATTCAGGGTTGAGGAAGTCAATTCCCTAACCCTAGATGGCTATCAGGTTATGTTCAATATGGAGCCATTAGGAGGAGTAGGGTTTGCATTCTATGTTACTATATTTTGTTCCATAGGAGAGTAGAACAAATAGGAGTGGAAAATTAGATAGAATAATAGAGGGGGTTAATGTTCTATAACAACCTAATAGGCCACAAGTCCTCAATAACTCCATAGATAATGCCTTCTCCTTTGTACTTGCATTATTTCCATAAAAGAGAAAAGACAACATAGTAGCCTCACATTCTCGCTTTGTTTTCTCCCTCAATGGTTTCCTAGAGAAAATATTTGTGTTATTTTTTGGATGGTGTTTGATTGTATTTTACTGTTCTCTATTTTCTTCATTTTATCTATTTCATGCATAAGCAGAAAATTAGTAACTAAAGATTCTAGAATCTAAAGGAATTTAACCTTCATAGGTAGATTTCAATTTTATTTGTCAAATCTATTGTGATGAATTATTCCATTGGAATATCCATAACAGTTTACATATCATATTGGTATCAAAGAAAGTTTTACTTTGGGTA
This sequence comes from Picea engelmannii, assembly GCA_009831015.1. NCBI lineage: Eukaryota > Viridiplantae > Streptophyta > Pinopsida > Pinales > Pinaceae > Picea > Picea engelmannii. The sequence goes on from ML791293.1 coordinate 73,305, forward strand.
TTGTGGGATACATGAATAAAATTAAAGAGAAGTCAGAGAAACCCTAGCCATGGTAGACGGTTCTGTTCATAAAAACCCTCAGCATCCAACAAAAGAGAGATTTGAGAGGTTGGAAACAAAGGTCACCGATAACAACCACAATATGAGCCTCCTCATGAAGGCTTTAGAAATAAATCTTGGACTGTTCAAAGATGATGGAGTCTCTGACTCAGAGATAAGATTGAAGGGGCAATTGGGAGATCAAGAAGACTCGGGAAAGGAGTCACATAAGGAACCCTAGAAAGAGAAGTCGAGTTTGAGTGCCATTAACCCTTCACAGTCTCTATTCAAGAATTAAGTGAAAGTGGATATAAATCCATAACAAGGTGAGATCGATGCACTAAAACCGAATCATTGGTTGCATCAACTAGAAGATTATTTTAGTGTTCACCATAATATATATGAAGAGAAAAATGTTTCATTTTCTATATTGAATTTCGAGGGACATGCTTTAACATGGTGGGAAATCCATAGAGAAACACTTAGGGTGGAGGGTGATATACCAGTAACTAGGTGGGAGGACTTCAAAACCCTCATCAAGTCCCAACTCTACCCTATTGGGTATGTAGACAACCAATGGATCCAATGACACTACTTCAGGAAGAGGTAGGGGAAGAGTGTATAGGAGTACACCACTGAGCTTAGAAATATGGATATCATGATTAGTATAGTATATTTTAACCTTGCACAATAATTTACTGCAAATATATTTTCAATAAAAGAATAGAAAAGATGCAATGGAAAATACAAACATTACACAGATATTTTTCCCTTGGAAACCCAAACCAAAAACTAGCATATTCTATATTCATTCACGTCATACACTGTTTACAATACAATAAACATATAAGATCTATTAGCATTGAGAGTCACCCTCATACTGTTAGAGGATAAGCCAAGTACCCATCAAAATGTAAAATATATGTTTGGTTTTGAATAGGTGGATCAACAAGATGGAGAAAGAAAGGGAGAGGGAAGAAAATTGTAGATCTGTAGGCTACACCAATGGGCAATGGAGTCATAAACATTCTAATCATTGAAGGCACTAAAGTTGCTCAACATAAAACAAGATTATATGATAATAGATGGAAGAATGAAGAAGGAAACATAAGATAGAATGTTCACTAAACATAGATCCTCTTGGTTTAATAAATCAACAAATACTTGAATAAAAAAATGACTAGTGGGCAAAATTACAATAGATCCTTTGCTACCTAGGAATCCATAAATTATTGGTAGCCTTTGATCCTCAAATCTGCAATATATTCAAATAAGAAGATATATATATATATATATATATAAAATTAAAATCTGAAAATCACAACTCTTCGTTTTTATTAACAACTTTAATCTCAAAATGTTCCTTAATTTACTTTGGCATTCTCATTTCAAAATATTGGCATTAAATTAGTTTATTTCAAAATTTGTCATGAAACATTTACTCTATCTTGAACATTTGTGAGTTAAATTATTTTATTTCAAAATTTACCATAAAAACATTTGCTATACACTATATTTATAGATCTCACATAACTTTTATGAACAAATTTAATAAATTGTAATTTAATTATATTTTAAATTTAATTAACTAAGACAAATTTACTTAATTATCCAATGTCCATTTACTTAGGTTTGCAAAAACAAAATTGTCTAATTTTATTTATTCATTTATTTTACTCTCATTCATAATAATTTTTTATTTTATTTTATACAATATTACTATTCATTTTTATTTTATAAATAGAATAATTAATTTTATTTTTATATTTTAAATTAAATTTGACTTTATATATATGTCTTAAACTTATTTTAATTTAATTTTAATTTTTCTATTTTAAATTAAATTTGACTTTATATTTTTTATTCAACTTATTTTTATTTATGTAATTTTAATTTAATTTTTTATAATTATTCTTTTCATTTAATTTTTTTTTCAATTAATTTTTTTTTATAGCTGTACTACATTACATTAACTTTGATTTGTCTTTGATGTGAGAGGTTTTGATTTTTTATAATTAATTTTTTTCATTTAATTTTTTTGACTTTGATTTGTCATTGATGTGAGAGGCGGGAGAGTTTTTTATAATTATTTTTTTCATTTAATTTTTTTGTTTCAATTAATTTTTTTGACTTTGATTTGTCTTTGATGTGAGAGGTGAGAGGGGTGGTATTAGTTAGGTAGTATTTGAAAACATGTCAACCAGTTGACAGGTTTTCAGCAAAAGTCAACACTAAGATGCCTTCAGCATAAAAAAAAAAAGAATTAAAATCTGAAAATCACAGCTCTCATGAGTTTCCAATAGCAGTAATGATTACAATCATAAAATGCCCTCAGGCTTACAAATGAATACACACAGGGAAACTGCCTGCTCCTACTCTCTCTAGCCTCTCTTGGCTCATGAATCCAACCCCTCTCCAATATATCCCTCCTTAATTAAATAGAAAAATCATCAAAATATCCTTAGGAGGTCGAATCCCATCTCTTTCATTGGATTCTAGGCCTTGGAGATAGGTGGCAATAGTCAAAAGAGAAAAAAATCCAACAAACTGCTAATTTTCAGGAAATTGTTCGAAGTCTTTAATGAATTGTTTCCAACTCACTGCATGAGGTCTTAATGGAGCTAAAACTTAGGTGAATATGTCCCTTGACATCTAATTGATCCATAAGAAGTCATTTGAACCCTCCTTGGTAGTTGGCAACTTCCCAACAAGGAGAATATCCAATTAGCTATACAAAACAAAGAATTTGCAACACATTTCGTAGTGCACTGGTGTTTTAATTGTTTCTCTCAAATTACAAACTGGGTCAGGCTGAAATTTGGTTAGCAAGTCAACAGGGATATCATATTCCTCCACAAAAAATTTAAAAGAAACCCACTGCGTCGTTTTGGTTTTATGATCAAATTTGTAACAGTAGTTGCTACAGGAAATTTTGTAGCATCCTCCTATAAAACTACTCTGCAGATTTCGTAGCGCCTTTTCTGTGTCTGGCTAGGTGATTCTGTTGCACCTTCAGTAGAGAAACTATAGAACAATCTGTGTAGATTATTTCGTAGCCCCAGGCGCTACAAAATCTCAGTGTTTTTCCGTGTTATGCAATGAATCCTCAAAAACACAAAAAATCTTAATAGATGGACTATGAGCCTGTAAATGCCTCAAGTAGGTGAAAATATAATATTTCCCTGAACACTTTAAAATGCAAGGATGATCACATTCAAAATTTATATTCTTTTAGCCATTTCATCATCATTTGCAAGGTCATCACCATTTTAATAAGCAAGGCTCTTAAACTTTTCAATGTAGAGAGACTTTAGATTTGAAATAACCATTGAAACTGTAAAGGGAAAGAGATGATGCAAGTTATATGATCATAGGATAACAATGTTGAGTTTAATGTACATGTTCGCAATGCCAAATAGGGGATTTGCAACATAATTCATAGTAGATTCTGTAGCATAAACAACAAGGGCCAAGAAAGAGATAGGCGCAATGGATTTGACATCAATATTGACTCAATTGTAGTAAATGAAGCTAAAAAATACTATATCTATCCGAGAATTGGTGAGAGCAAAGGTAAAAGGGGCAGGTTGGTAATGTGGATCCTCAATTTGCAATGCCCAGGAGGGGAAACACAAGAACAACCTTAATTTGATCTTCAACAGAGCTCTAAAAACCCAAGGTGTTTCTGGACACCATGGATTAACAATAGATATGATTCAGATTGTATAGACCCAAATGCAACAACTCTAATCTCCAATTCCCCTCTGCCAGCCAATCTACAACAGATTCCATAGCGCCTGTCCGAACTTAGGAGTTTCTGCAGTGCCAAACTAGGAGCAAATTTGAAATATTTGAGAAAACAATTAGACAACCTTAAATGACTAAATCCTAAATTATTTCCTTTAAATCATGAATGCTGAGAAAAATGAGATCGACTGACACAAGCCTCATGTGATAACATTGGCTCCACAGGGGATGGCATGCTCCCTGTGAGCTGCCAAGAACAAGCAACTTCAGTTTCTTATCCTAGGTCTATGGGATCATTATTCAAATACTAAAAGAAAATTGAAAACTAAAATGCTTTCACACGAGCTTATTTATATACAATACCTTACTCTAACCGAATTTACAATTTCCCAGGTGAAAAAAAACTTCCACCATAGCCACTCAAACTATTTGGTAACATCCTTTTCTTCTCTGCAGATGATCCATAAAATGTAATGGAAGTATGACAGTAGAATTAAAACATGTTTTGGAACACTAACAATACCTCCAAATGATGATAATATGATTAAATTGGCAGGCTCGAATGCTTTTGGAAAGTTCAACTCCATATATAACCCCACAAGGTCATAAAATTTATAATAAGGCATGCTAAGCTGGTAAAACGTTACCTCCTTTATTTCACCATTGCTCACATGTTGTTTGATGTTCTTAGCATGTACAAGTGGATAAAGGATTAATGCAGGCTTGTTAATCCTAGGTGATATCTGCTCATTTATAAGTGTTGGACATGAGATAAGCTGCACATTTAGCTCTTCCTTTTCTCCTCCATGGCTCTCCCAAGGATTAGATTCATAATTATCATATACAGGAACCATGCTATGAGGTTCCAGAGAAGCTATGAAAACATTATGCTCATCATCATCTTTGTTGGGATATTCATCCAAAATTGGATGGTCTTGGTCAGTATTTGAAACAACTTCTTCATCATAAGTAGGGCTTCTAAGAGAAGCAAACAAAGTCTTCCTTCAATTCTGAAAAGCTAGGAAAAAACATAGAGGAATCTTCCCTATTTTTTTTAACTAACTTATCATTTATCTCAGCTTCATAGTCAGGATAAATATCTATTGTATTTTTATGGTAAGAACTATCATTTGAATCTACATCCAGTACAGAAGAACAATAAGAAGAAAGCGTCGATCCTTCACTGATTTCCTTGACTAGGTTATATTCTTCAACTTCACCATCAAGAGAGCAACTTAATGCAGCTTGAACGCTTTTGTCATATTCCTCACAACAATCATGAAAAATAAACTCAGAGGAGTAATACCTTTTACAATGCAAATTGAAATCAACATGGAATTATCTTAGTGAAGAAATGCTAGAAGGTTCAAGAGACTGATACCAAATATGAACATCTCCTTGAAGAGAGTACATAAAAAACTTCATACATATGTCTGCATGTTGGATGTCAAGCTACTGAATCAAGGCATGAAATTATAGAACATGCTCAATAGGGCTGTCACCCTCACCTTCATAAAAGCTTGGTAGCAGATCTTGCCATTCATCAATTTGAGGCACAAGATGTGGATAACCATCTATGGATGAGAAATTGAGTGGGGAAAACCTTCTAGATAGGATAGCCTCCATAGCCATTTAATTTTTCTCATTCTAGTGGAGTCACCTATAGATTCTGAACAATGGAGTCTCCATGGTGAATGTGCACTCTTGAAAGTGTCCAACTTCAGTCACCATATAAAGTTGGAGCTGTGCAATGTCATTCTTCCCAGGGAAATTTTCAATCTGCTCAAATTTGTCCCCGACAATGGTGCTAAAAATGTTATCACTGTGAGTCACCCTCATAATTCTAGAGGATAAGCCCAGTGCCCATCAAAATGTAAAATATAAGTTTGGTTTTGAATAGGTGGATCAAAAAAATGGAGAAAGAAAGGGAGAGGGTAGAAAAATGTAGATCAGTAGGCTACACCAATGGGAAACAAAGTCATAAACATTCTACTCATTGAAGGCACTAAATGTGCTCAACAAAAAACAATATTATATGTTGATAGATGGAAGAATGAAGAAGGAAAACATAAGATAGAATGTTCACTAAATAATGACCCTCTTAGTTTAATAAATCAACAAATAATGGAATAAAACAATGACTAATGGGAGAAATTACAACAGATCCTCTACTGCTTAGGGATCCATAAATCATTGGAAGCCTTTGATCCTCAAATATGCAATATATTCAAATAAGAAGATATATAAAACAAAATAATTAGAATCTGAAAATCACAGATCTCATGAGTCTCCAATAGTAGTAATGATTACAATCATAAAATGCCCTTAGGATTACAAATGAACACACACAGAGAAACTGTCTACTACTCTCTCTAGCCTCTCTTGGCTCATGAATCCAACCCCTCTCCAAGAGATCCCTCCTTCATTAAATATAAAAAGAATCAATATATATTTAGGAGGTCGAATCCCATCTCTTTCATTGGATTCTAGGCATTGGAGATAGGTGGCAACAGTAAAAAGAGACAAAAATCCAACAAACTACTAATTTTCAGGAAATTGTTGGAAGTCTTTAATGAATTGTTTCCAACTCACTGCATGAGGTCTTAATGGATCTAAAAAGTAGGTGTAGATTTCTCTTGACATCTAACTGATCCATGAGAAGTCATTCGAACCCTCCTTGATAGTTGGCAACCTCCCAACAAGGAGAATATCCAATTAGCTATGCAAAACAAAGAATTTGAAGCACATTTCACAACACAATGGTGTTATAATTGTTTCCATCAAATTACAAACTAGTTCAGGTTGAAATTTGGTTAGCAAGTCAATAGGGATATCATCTTCCTCCACAAAAATATTCAGAGAAACCCACTTCGTCGTTTTGGTTTTATGATCAAATTTGTAACAATAGCTGCTACACGAAATTCTGTAGCGAATTCCATAGTACCCTCCTATAAAACTGCTCTGCAGATTTCGTAGCAGCTTTTCAATGTCTATCTAGGTGATTATGTATCACCTTTGGTAGCACAACTGCAAAATAGTTTGTCTAGACGATTTCTTAGCGCCGGGCGCTACAAAATCTCTTTGTTTTTCTGTGTTATGCAATGAATCCTCAAAACAAAAAAAAATCGTAGTAGATGGACTATGAGCCTGTAAATGCCTCCAGTAGGTGAAAATATAATATTTCAATGAACACTTCAAAATGCAAGGATGATCACCTTCAAAATTTAGATTCTTTCAGCCACTTCATCATCATTTGGAAGGTCATCACCATTTTAATAAGAAAGGCTCTTAAACGTTTCAATGCAGACATACATTGGCTTTGAAATAACCATTGAAACTGTAGAGGGAAAGAGATGATACAGGTTGTATGATAAGAGGATAACAATGTTTAGTTTAATGTACAGGTTTGCAACGCCAAACAGGGGATTTGCAGCATAATTTGTAGTAGATTTTGTAGCGTAAACAACAAGGGGAAATAAAGAGATAGGCAAAATGGATTTGACATCAATATTGGATCAATTGAAGTAAAAGAAGCTGAAAATACTACAACTAGCCAAGAATTTGTGATAGAAAAGGTAAAAGGGGATAGGTTGGTAGTGTGGATCCTCAATTCGTAGCGCCTAGGAGGGGAAACATAAGAACAACCTTAATATGATCTTCAACAGATCTCTAAAATCTCAAGGTGTTTCTGGACACCATGGATTAACAATAGATATGCTTTAGATTATATAGAACCACCTGCAATCGCTCTTACCTCCAATTCCCCTTTTTCATCCAATCTACAACAGATTCTGCAGTGCCTGTCCAAACTTAGGAGTTTCTGCAGCGCCAAACTAGGAGAAAATTTGAAAACTTTGAGAAAACAAGTAGACAGCCTTAAACAACTAAATCCCAAATTATTTCTTTTAAATCATGGATGTTGAAAACAATGAGATTGGCTGACACAAGCCTCATAGGTGCAATAATGGAAGTGGTGACATGAGGGTAATGGTGGCATAAGGGTGATGGTGATGGTATATAATCTTGTGATGGGATGAAGAAATAAACCAAAGGTATGGGCCAACAAGAACCTTAACTTATTTGTGCTAAGAACTAAGAAAACCATAAGGAGGAGACCAAAAATAAAACATAAACAAGGCTAAGGATAAAAAATAAAAAATCTAAGGATGAATTGACCCATAGCAACTACATGTGATAACAGGATCCATCGACATCCAAAACCCTAATCAAATGAGCTGTATTAGTCAAAAACCCTAATTCCTTAACTGGAAATAGAAAACCATCGATGAAAAACCATGTGTCGAAAAACCACCCCCAAAATATAACACATATAGCACATATCCAACATTCTCCCACTTGTTGTTTTCTTTGCATACAGGGGGTTACAGGGTTACATAATCAACAACCCAGGGTAGCAAGGCCCATAGATCCTCTACACCAAGAGAACTTCTTAGTTCTCAAAGATTTTGTTAATGAATCCACAACATTCTTCAAAGTGTCCACCTTCATCAACAACACCTTCTTTTCTTCAACCATGTCTCTCACAAAGTGATATTGGACATAAATATGCTTTGTCTTTGAATGATAAGTTGGGTTCTTTGCTAGAAAAGTTGCAATCTAACTGTCAGAATATATCCTTACAACTTTTTGTACCAACCCAATACCTGAACACAATCTCTATAACCATATTGGTTCCTTGCTTTCATGAGTGGCTTCCATGGATTCAACTTCTGTAGTTGAAATTTCCACTACAGACTGTCTTTTTCTCATCCAACTAATGGCTCCTCAAAACATGTTAAACACATACCTTCTTGTATATATTCTACGGTCCATATCTCTAGTCCAGTCTGCATCCAAAAATCCATGTATGTCCAACACTCTGTCCAAACCTGGTCTTCCTTGGTAGAAAAATCTATAACTAGTAGTGCCACACAAATACTTGAAAACACTCTTTACTGTTGACCAATGCTCCTTTCCTATTTTTGACATATACCTTCTCAAAACTCCTATTGCATGTGCAATTTCTGGTCTAGTACAGACCATTGCATACATAAAACTTCCAACTGCACTCGCATATTGAACACGATACATGTCCTCCTCCTTTTCCCGTGTCTTGGGAAATTACTCCACAGATAGATTTACACCTATAGGAATAGGGAACTTAACCAGTTTATATTCCTACATATTAAACCTTTTCAATATTGTCTCAACATATTTTCTCTGATTTAACAGGAGTTTCCCATTTTTCCAATCTCTTTTAATTTCCATGCCCAAAATGAAATTTGCAGCACCAAGATCCTTCATGTCAAATTTAGAGGAAAACTTAGTTTTCACGTCTTGGTTAATCTCCTTGTTGTTTCCTATCAACAACATGTCATCCAAATACAAGACCAAATAAATCAAATGATCACCAATTCATTTAAAATACACACAATGATCCTCTTTGCTTCTTGTGAAGCCAAGTCCCAACATATAAGTATCAAATTTTCAATACCACAACCTTGGTGATTGATTTAAACCATACATGGACTTTTTTAGCTTGCAAACCAGCTCCTTCTTTCCCTTCACAACATATCCTTCTGGTTGCTTCATATAAACTTCTTCTTCCAGATCCCCATGTAGGAATGTTTTCTTCACATCCATATGATCTAATTCAAAATCAAACACAACAACAATAGATAACAAAAATCTAATAGAATTTAACTTGGCAACATGAGAGAAACTGCCACGAAAATAAATTCCCTCAACCTCGGAATAACCCTTTTCTACTAACCAAGCTTTGTATTTCTCCACTTTGCCTTCTACATTCAGTGTCTTTTTAAATACCCATTTGTTGCCAATGGGATTTCTTCCAGTCTGCAACTCCACTAGATCCCAAGCCTCATTCTTATCCAAGGTTGTCATTTCTTCAACCATGTCCTTTTTCTAGAGTTTTCCATCCTTTGAATCCACTTCCTCCCAAACAGTTCGAGGATCATCATCAGTAATAGACAGATCAAAATTTGAACGTAAATCATATGGAGTATACCTTTCCAATAGCCTTTTTTCCCACACTGATATCCTCAAGACTGGAGTATGAGGATCTTCTTCTTCTGATTCTTGTTCTTCTATAGAGTCTGATTCATCATCCTTTGGCTCAATCTCTATTTTATCTGGTTGTTCCTTACTTGGTAGGACTTCCTATTTGACAACATCCTTCATTTCTCTAAATACCACATCTCGTCTATACACAACCTTCTTAGTTTCTGGGTTCCAAATATTATAAACTTTGAGACCATCTTTATACCCAATAAAGATACACCTTTTAGCCTTCTTATCTAGCTTACTCATGTTTTCCTTTGGAACATGAACATATGCGTCACAACAAAATACCTTGATATGTGTGAGAGAAGGTTTCTTTTGAGTCCATACCTCTTGTTGGTTCTTGTTATCCAATGCTAATGAGGGTGATATGTTGAAGAGGTAACATGCAATACCCACTACCTCTGCCCATAATTATTTCCCTAACCCGACACTACTGAGCATGCACCTTTCTTTTTCCATCAACGTCTTATTCATACTTTATGCAAATCCATTCTACTAAGGTGTATATGGATTGGTATTCTTCCTTTATATACCACACTTCTTAAATAATTCTTCAAATTCATTCTCGTAGAACTCTCCACCATTATCTATCCTCAACACCTTAATTCGTTTCTCTATTTGATTCTCAACAGGAACGTTAAACTCTTTAAACTGTCAAAGACTTCATATTTCTTCCTGACGAAATATATCCAAGTATTCCTTGAGAATTCATCTATAAATGATAAATAATACACATATTTTCCCAATAATGGAACTGACACAGGTCCAAATGCATCATTGTGCAGTAGCTGTAAAATTCCTTTTTCCCTCGTTGCACCAAAAGGGAATCTTACCCGATTCTTCTTCCAATATACACAATGTTCATGTTAGCACTCAGAAATGTCTTTGGGATATATCAAAGAAAAATCTGAGGTAACTATTTCAACCAACTTTATATTGTATTCTAACCTATACAACCAGAGAGGGCTCTCTCATATGTCTAATGAGTGGTAATAACTTAAGGGTTTCATCAATAAAGGCACAAAGGTCAAATTATACAATAGGATAGGTTTTTTCTTGGTTTTAAAATGGCTTTTAGGATGAACAAGGGAAAGGTACCATTGGGCAATGGAGTCAAGGCATGAATTTCAATGTTTTTACAGTCAACAACTAATTGGTTTCTTTTTGCAGATTTGAGGAAAAATAGGCACTATGCTCAACAAATAAATGATATGAGATGAGAGATGGAAAGGAGAATAAACCCCACTACACTACAAACATCAATCAGTGTATGAATCTACAGTTCATCTTTAGAAGAAACAACACAAATATTAATTACTAAACAGAGAATCAAACGAAGATAAATCTGTAAAAGTAACCATTAACACATAACAAGCATCACTAATGTGAAAGGAGCATCAAACATAGATGAATTTCTACCACTTACTCTAAGAAAATGATCGCATAAAAACATAATCATCGAAATGATATACATGAAACACATACTGAACATAAACACTGTGATGAATCTCCAATTTCAGAAAGAGGAAACTTATGCATTAACTTCAAATAAATAAACAAGTCTTGATCCCCCCAAGGGTACACCCCCTCTATAATCTTGTACCATGAAATATATATCACTATAGGTCCTTTCCAGCTCACAATTTCTAACTCCAACCCCTTTCCCAAAATAGAAATAGTGACAAACAAAAAATGACATGTTTTAATTGATTTCCTGCTTTTTAGGAGGCAAAATTCTAAAAAATAGGATTCAAAATGTCACTTGTAATTATCAAACTGTAATAGTTGTGTACAATATGAGAACAATTTTTGTAGGTAAGATCGTTATAAATAAAAACCTCTCTCTGTTTCTTGAAATTCATCTCCATATCGTTGGAATACGTGTCACAAAAACATGTCTCAGACAAGAAATCATGAAAACTGAAAAATAGGGCTCAAAGATTCCTTCTAATCTCCCAAAATATAAAATGCTTTTCAAAATTTGAGAGATTTTTTTATTACTTGGTTTGTCCTCGACAAAACAGTTTCGGGGATTTTCAAAATTCCTCTCTAGTTGGTCAGAAAGTGATATTGAAGTTGACCACTAAACCAATCATTTGCGCAGAACGCCCTTTAGCCTATGCGCAGGAAAATTCTCTGCGTGACAACATCCTCTACACGACAAAAATATCTGCGCAGAAAAATCCTCTCCGCAGTAAAATCCTCTATGTGACAACATCCTCTGTGTGACAAAACCCTCTGTGCGAAAAAATCCCCTAGGCGACAAAACCCTCTGCATGGAAAAATCCCCCGCGCGACAAAACTCTCTGCACAGAAAAATACTCTGCATGAAAAAATACTATGCACGAAAACATCCTATTCACGACAAAACTCTTTGCGCGACAAAATCTTTTGCGCGAGCGCGCAACAAATGAAAGAAACAAAATACTTTGCGCAACGAGTATGCTTTTGAAGTTTGCAATGATACCAATGCCATGGAGTTTCATGATTGTTCCTTCTCTAACCTCATGAAAGGTGATGATGAGCCATAATACCTTTTGACATGATATTACCCTAACCTATGACTCATCTAGGAATGCCTTGATTTTCCCAATATCATGTCATGACTTTGAAAACTTTGGACAAACCTCTAACTCTAGCTATGAAAATTGTGGTGCTAACAACTGGCTCCAATGGGGATGCTATACTCTTTGTGAGGTATAAAAGAATAGTAGGCTTATCCATTAGGCTGTTCCCAAGCCAGATACTATGATTTGCAACCTGTAATCCGTTTCACCACCAACTTATTTTGCAACTGAACTAGACCCAAACTGAAAATACAAACTGAAAAATGATGAAAGAAATGCTCGCCATGCTGAGCTTATTCAAAATTCTATCTACACTAAGCTAATATTTGAGCTATTTGATTAGGTGCAATAAAAAATCCAGTGAAACCATGCAAGTTTCTTGTCCACGGGTTGAATTCCTTGCATATCTTTGATCAATATTGAAAGGGAAACCCCTCTCAATGGAAACTCATCAAATTCAATATTGACAAAATTTAAAAACTTAGGTCCATTCATTGTTTCCAAACATGTTGCAAAAGGATCTTGAAAAGAAAGAAAACTGATTTCAGGATATTGCACAAGACTGTCATCTTGTATCATCCCTCCAACTACATTTCTACTTCCATAAATCTCAAACTGATGGCTATCATGAAAGGGCTGAAGATATGTATTAAATTTCTGCAATGAAACCCATGATGGCAAGAAGGACATGGCTGATTTGGACAACATTGCATCATCATCTACATTTTCAGATTATTCTTCGACCAATGGCTGTAATTTTGAACTGATAAAACCTTCCATATAACAAGAAATAGGGTCATCGAACACATGAGAAGATTGTTGCAATTTCTTGTCAAATTGTTCCAGTGAATCAGGGTGATTTTGCATCAACACACCTTCCTCTGCTTCAGTGATGATCTTAAAATTTTCTTTCAACAATTTAAATGAAGAAAATCATAAAGGTAAATAATTTCCTTCAGCTGATTCAGTACTTTCTTCATATTCTTCTTTGTAACTGTGATATCTAGGATGATTTCTCTCATTATACCACTGAAAAGGAAACTTTTCTGATAGAGAACATGCATCTGATTGTTCTAGGAATTCAACATCATAATAATCACCATATTCATCATATATAGGTAAATCAACAACATCTGCAATGTCATCTAACAGGAAAAAGATTGGGACATCAACCTGCTCTTCAACAAGATGATTTGCAAATTCATTTTCTTGACTGTCTACAAATGAATACATAAAACAATAAGCCCCATTCTTATCATGGGATGGATAAAAAGCTAAATTAGAACCTTCTTTTTCAATAAGTGGAATATAATCCTTTGCAAAATCATTATCATTTAAAACTTCAAGAGAACATATGATATTATTAACCCTTTGCTCAAGATTCAAATCAATTGTTTTTTGTTCATATTCACTATCATGTTCTTTAGCATCCAACCCCTCATTTCGAATCTCTTTCATGATTGAATATTGTGTTGAATCTCCTGAGCATCATTAAACATTTTCCGTAAGGACTTAGATCTTATTTCCATCAGAAGAAAACACAAATGTGGATGAAAGGATGTTGCATAATGGAGCATGGCAACAACTTCAGTGGGTTGAATTTCTTCAGGCAAATTGTAATAAATACTGGAAAACCTCCTACTGAATGTAGAAATAGTTTCATTGCTTTGCCTTTTCATGGCATAGAACTCTGTAAGATGTAGATCCAAAGATTTCGTCTAGCCCCAAAATTTCAAAAAGACATTCTTCAATTCCTCCCATGAGCTAATTGTCTCTGGATGCAAGTGTTTAAACCAGTCTTTGGTATCCCCTTTCAAGGATTGAGAGAAGGCCCTCATACAAACATAGTTATGATTAATCTTAAACAAATCTATAAAATGTTCAAAATCTTGGATGTGTTTTTCAGCTGAGATGGTATTAGGTTCTCCATCAAACACAGGTAGGTACTTATAGTGCTTTGGAGGAAAATTATGAAGGATGTGAGGCAATTTTAAAGGTCTATATCTATGTTGAAACTTGGAGGGTGTTGGATCAAGTACAAGAGGTGAGATATCAGCCTTGATTTCATGAGGATCATCAACTTGGCTATGGTCATCACATGGCTCAGATAGAAGATTTTGAGCAAAATCAATGATACAATGAGGAGATAAATGTACAACTTTAAGAGGAGGATATACAAGTGAAAGATTCTCATGATCATAATTTGAATGTAGCAGGTAAAGAAAAATTTGTTTAACATGTTCAGGTTAGGAAAAAAGGTAATTAATAACAAAAAATATTATGTCTTGGAAAAAAATAAACATTAGATACTTGTTTTCTGCCATGATGTCCTTTCATACCTCTGTCAATGGATCTCATCCTCCATTGGAGTCTCTGAATCAAATTTGAAGCTTGATTGGAGTCGCCAAGTGGAAATGTACATCCTTCTTGTGTCTAACCTCTGTCCACCATCAGAAATCAAGTCTAAACTTTGTCGTTTCTCCTAGGGAAAATGCAACTTGTGTTTCCCAGCAATGACACAAAAATGTTAGCACTCATAAATTTCTTTGGGCTGTATCAAAGAAAACCCCGAGGTAATTGTTTCAACCAACTTTAGATTGTATTCTAACCTATACATCCAGAGAGGGCTCTCTCATATGTCTAATTAATGGTAATAACTCAAGGGTTTCATTGATAAATGCACAAAGGTTAGATTATGCAGTAATACAGGTTTGTTATTGTTTTAAAATGGTTTGTAGGAAGAACAAGGGAAAGGTACCATTGGGAAATGGATTCAAGGCCTGAATTTCAATGTTTTTATAGTCAACAACTGGTTGGTTTCTTTCTGTAGATTCGAGGCAAAATAGGTGTTATACTCAACAAATAAATGATATGAGATGAGAGATGGAATGGAGAAGAAATCCCACTACACTACAAGCATCAATAAATGGATGAATCTCCAGTGCATATTTAGAAGAAACGAGACAAATTAATTACTAAATAGAGCATCAAATGAAGATAAATTTTGTAGAAGTACCCATTAACACATAACAAGCATCATCAGTGTGAAAGGAGCATAAAACATAGATGAATTTCTACCACTTACTCTTAGACAATGCTAGTAGAAAAACATAATCATGGAAATGATACACAAGAAACACATACTGAACATAAACACCATGATGAATCTCCAATTTCAGAAAGAGGAAACTTCAACATTAACTTCAAAGAAATAAACAAGTATTGATCCCCCCAAGGGTCCACCCCCTCTCTTATATTGTACCATGAAATATATATCACTATAGGTCCTTTCCATCTCACCATTTTGAACTTCAACCCCTTTCCCAAAATAAAAACAATTAAAAATAGAAAATGACACGTTTTCACTGATTTCCTCCTTTTGAGGAGGCGAAATTCTGAACAATAGGCTTCAAAACGCCACTTGTAGTTCTCAAACTGTAATAGATGTGTAACATTTGAGAATGGTTTTTGTATCTAATATTGTTCTAAAGAAAATCCTCTCTCTATTTATTAAAGTTCGTCTCCAACTGGTCGGAATACGTGTCACAAAAACATGTGTCAGACAGGAAATCATGAAAACTGAAAAATAAGGCTCAAATATTCCTTCGAATCTCCCAAAATATGAAAAATAATTCAAATCTGAGAGATTTGTTTATTACTTGGTTTGTCCTCGACAAAAACCTCTCAGGGATTTTAAAAATTCCTCTCTAGTTGGTCAAAAAGTGATCTTGAAGTTGACCACTAAAGTAGTCATTTACATAGTGCGCCATGTAGCCCAGGAAAATCCTCTGCGCGACAAAAATATCTATGTGGTAAAATCCTCTACGTGAAAAAATCCTCTACACGATAAAATCCTCTATGCGACAACATCCGATGCGCCACAAAACTCTCTACGTGGAAAAACCCTCTGCACGACAAAATCCCCTGCGCAACAAAACCCTCTGTGCGACAAAATCCCCTGTGCGGAAAAAGTCTTCGCATGAAAAAATATTCTGCACGAAAAAATCCTTTGTGTGACAACATCCTCTGTGCAACAAAACTCTCTGCTTGGAAAAATCCTCTGCACGAGCGTGCAAGAAATGAAAGCAACAAGAGCCTTTGCACAATGAACTTGCACAACAAGTATGCTTTTGAAGTTTGCAACGATACCAATGGCATGGAGTGTCATGATTGTTTCTTATCTAACCTCATGAAAGGTGATGACGAACCATAATACCTTTTGACATGATATTCACCCTAACCTATGAATCATCTAGGAATGCCTTACTTTTCCCAAGATCATGTCATGAATTTGAAAACTTTGGACAAACCGCTAACTCTAGCTATGAAAATCATGGTGCTAACAACTAGCTCCAATGGGGATGATATCCTCCCTGTGAGGTAGAGAATAATAGTAGACCAGGTGCCTTATCCATTAAGATTTTCCCAAGCCATATACTGTGATCTGCAACCTATAATTTGTTTCGCCACCAACTTATTCTGCAACTGAACTACACCCAAACTGAAAATACAAACTAAAAAATGATGAAAGAAATGCTCGCCATGCTGAGATTATTCAAACTTCTACCTACAATAAGCTAATCTCTGATCTATTTGATTAGGTGAAATCAAAAATCCAGTGCAACCATGCAAGTGTCTTGTCCACGGTTTAAATTCCTTGCGTATCTTTGATCATTATTTAAAGGGAAAACCATGTCAATGGTAACTCATCAGATTCAATATTGACCAAATTTAAAAACTTAGGTCCATTCATTGTTTCCAAACATGCTGCAAAAGGATATTGAAAAGAAAGAAAACTAATTTAAGGAGATTGCACAAGAGTGTCATCTTGTATCATCCCTCCAACTACATTTCTTCTTCCATAAATCTCAAACTAATGGATGTCATGAAAGGGATGAAGATATGTATTAAATTGTTGCAATGAAACCCCTAATGGAAAGAAGGACATGGTGGATTTGGAAACAAATCATCATCATCTACATTTTCAGATTCATATTCAACCAATGGCTGCAATTTTGAACTAATAAAACCTTCCATATAACAAGCAATAGGGTCATCGAACACATGAGAAGATTGTTGCAATTTCTTGTCAATTTGTTCCAGTGAATTAGTGTGATTTTTCATCAGTACACCTTCCTCTGCTTCAGTAATGATCTTAAAATTTTCTTTCAACAATTTAAATGAAGAAAAGCATAAAGGTAAAGAATTTCCTTCAGTCGATTCGGTACTTTCTTCATATTCTTATTTGTAACTATGATATGTAGGTTGATTGCTCTCATTATACGGCTGAAAAGGAACATTTTCTTATAGAGAACATGCAGTTGGTTGTTCTAGGAAGTCAACATCATAATCATCATCATATTCATAATATAGAGGAAAATCAAAAACATTTGCAATGTCATCTAACAAGAAAAATCTTGGGACATCAACCTGATCTTCAACAAGCTGATTTGCAAATTCATTTTCTTGACTGTCTACAAATGAATACATAAAACAATCATCCCTATGCTTATCATGGGATGGATCAGAAGGTAAATTATCACCTTATTTTTCAATAAGTGGAATATAATCCTTTGCAAAATCATTAGCATTTAGAACTTCAAGAGAACATATGATATTATTAACCCTCTGCTCAAGATTCAAATCAACTATTTTTTGTTCATATTCACTGTCATGTTATTTTTCACCCAACTCCTCATTTGAAATCTCTTTACATGCTTGAATATTGTGTTCAATCTCTTGAGCATCATTAAACATTTGTTGTAAGGACTTAGATCTTATTTCCATCAGAAGGAAAGACAAATATGTATGAAAGGATGTTGCATAATGGAGCATGGCAGCAACTTCGGTGGGCTTAATTTCTTCGGGAAACTTGTAATAAATACTGCAAAACCTCTTACAAAAAGTAGAAATAGTTTCACTGCTCTGCCTTTTCATGGCATAGAACTCTGTAAGATGTAGATCCAAAGATTTCCTCTTTCCCCAAAATTTCAAAAAGACATTCTTCAATTCCTCCCATGAGCTAATTGTCTCTGGATGCAAGTGTTTAAACTAGTCTTTGGTATCCCCTTTCAAGGATTGAGAGAATTCCCTCATACAAACATTGTCGTGATCAATCCCAATTAAATCTATAAAATGTTCAAAATCCTAGATGTGTTTTTCAACTGTGATGGTATTAGGTTCTCCATCAAACATAGGTTGGTACTTATAGTGCTTTGGAGGAAAATTATGAAGGATGTGAGGTAATTTTAAAGGTCTGTATCTCCCCTGAATCTTGGAGGGTGTTGGATCAAGTACATGAGGTCAGATATCAGCCTTGATTTCATGAGGCTCGTCAACTTGGCTATGGTCATCACATGGCTCAGATGGAAGATTTTGATCAAAATCAGTGATACAATCAGATATATGTACAACTTTAAGAGGAGGATATACAAGTGCAAGATTCTCATGATCATAATTTGAATGAAGCTAGTAAATAAAAATTTGTTTAGCATGTTCAATAAATGACAAGAGGTAATTAATAACAAAAAGTATTATGTCTTGGAAGAAACTAAACTTTAGGTACTTGTTTTCTCCCATGATGTCCTTTCATACCTCTGTCAATGGATCGCATCCTCTAGTATTGTCTCTGAATCGCATTTGAATCTTGTTTGGAGTCGATAGGTGGAAACGTACATCCTTCTTGTGTATGACCTCTATCCACCATCAGAAATCAAGTCTAAACCTTGTCGTTTCTCCCAGGGAAAATGCAACTTTCGTTCCTCGACAACGACGCCAAAATGTTAGCACTCAGAAATTTCTTTGGGTTGTATCAAAGAAAACACCGAGGTAACTATTTCAACCAACTTTAGATTGCATTCTGGCATATACAACCAGAGATGGCTCTCTCAGATGTTTAATGAATGATAATAACTCAAGCATTTCATTAATAAAGGCACGGAGGTTAGATTCTACAATATGACAAGTTTTTTTTGGTTTTAAAATGGTTGGTAGGATGAACAAGGGAAAGGTACCATGGGGCAATGGAGTCAAGGCCTAAATTTCAATGTTTTTACAGTCAACAGATGGTTGGTTTCTTTCTGCAGATTCAAAGAAAAATAGGTGTTATGCTCAACAAATAAATGATATGAGATGAGATATGGAAAGGAGAAGAAATCCCACTACACTACAGGCATCAATCAGTGGATGAATCTACAGTGCAACTTTAGAAGAAATGACACAAAGATTAATTACTAAATAGAGCATCAAATGAAGCTTTATGTAAAACTACCCATTAACACATAGAAAGCATCATCAGTGTGAAAGGAGCATAAAAATAGATGAATTCCTAACACTTACTCTCAGAAAATGCTAGCAGAAAAACATAATCATGGAAATTATATACAAGAAACACATACTGAACATAAACACCGTGATGAATCTCCAATTTCAGAAAGAGGAAATTTATGCATTAACTTCAAAGAAATAAACAAGTCTTGATGCCCCCAAGGGTCCACCCCCTATCTACTCTTGTACCATGAAATATATATAACTATAGGTCCTTTCCATCTCACCATTTCAACTTCCAACCCCTTTCCAAAAATAGAAGTAGTTACAAACAGAAAATGACACATTTTAACTAATTTCCTGCTTTTCAGGAGGCGAAATTCTGAAAAATAGGCTTCAAAACACCACTTGTAATTCTCAAAATGTAATATCTTTGTAACATCTAAGAACGTATTTTTTAGGTAAGCTCGTTCTAAATAAAAACCTCTCTTGATTTCTTGAAATTCGTCTCCATATGGTCGGAATACGTGTCACAAAAGCATGTCTCAGACATGAAATCATGAAAACTGAAAAATAGGGCTCAAATATTCCTTCGAATCTTCCAAAATATGAAATTGTTTTCAAATATGAGAGATATTTTTATTATTTTGTTTTTCCTCGACAAAAACTTCTCGGTGATTTTCAAAATTCCTCTTCAGTTGGTCAGAAAAGGATCTTGAAGTTGACCACTAAACTAGTCATTTGTGCAACACGCCCTGTATCCTGTGTGCAGGAAAGTCCTTTGTGTGACAACATCCTTTGTGCGACAAAACTCTCTACGAAGAAAAATCCATTGCACGACAAAATCCTCTGTGTGATAAAATCCTCTGCATGACAACATCCTCTGCACAACAAAACTCTCTACCTGACAAACCCCCTTGCGCGGCAAAATACCCTGCGCGACAAAACTCTCTACGCAGAAAAATCACCTGCACGACAAAACTCTCGATGCGGAAAAATCCTCTGCGCAAAAAAATCATCTGTGCAAAAAAGTCTTCTTTGCGGGTGTGCAACAAATGAAAGAAACAAAAGCCTTTATGCAATGAACTTGCACAACGAGTATGCTTTTGAAGTTTTCAATGATACCAATGACATGGAGTGTCGTGATTTTTCCTTCTCTAACCTCATGAAATGTGATGATGAACCATAATACCTTTTGACACGATATTCACCCTAACCTATGACTCATCTAGGAATGCCTTGATTTTCCCAAGCTCATGTCATGACTTTGAAAACTTTGGACAAACCTCTAACTCTAGCTATGAAAATCATTGTGCTAATAGTTCACATAAATCAAAATCCATAGAGAAGTGAGACATAAATTCAACCATACCTTCACCATGTATTAGTCAAAGACCCTTCTCTCTGATATGCCCCGATCTTTGGTGCCACAACATAACCTTTTCTCCAAAGACTGTAGGAATTTTTTCTTCTTCTGCTCCAATATCAGGAACAATGGAACTATTACACCCATTACTAATAGTTCTTCCTTGTATATTATAAAGAGTTCCAATCTGAACTCCCTTCAACAACACCATTTCTCCTTCAACCATCCTTCAAGCTTCTTTTTCAAATATGTTTTTTACCCTTTGGATTGTCCATTTTGCTTACAAAAATCAAATTTCTGGCCAATCTTGGGATGTGTAGAAGACTAAACAATTTTCTAATCCTTCCATATATGAGTCTCAACTTGAATTTTCCTCTTCCTATTATTCTGGCTGTCGATTCATCACCTAGGAAAACATTACCTCCATCATACCTTTCATATTCATAGAACCACTCCCTGTGGGGAGTCATATGAAAGGATGCACCTGATTCAACCAACCATGCCTCATGGTATTTATGTCTGCTTGAAGAAGCCAAGTACACATCCTCCTTCTTCCTTGGAGTTATTTTCTTCTGTAGAGGGATCACCTTCAGATCCTTTCACTTTCTCAACGATTTTGGCTCTACATTGCTTCTTGAAGTTCCCTTCTTTTCCACATCTCCAACATACCTTTACAAACTTTCTAGGAGATTAAGATCTACCCTTATACTTAGATATCCCACTTGAGGACTTAGATCTATTTCTATCCTAGGAGTGTCCTCTTACAAATAATGCATTTGTGCTTTGTCCTTCCATGTTCTTCTGTCGCATCTCCTCCAACAAAAAGGATGAGACCACATCATTGAAACTCAAGGTAGTTGTATTACTACCTATGTCCACAACCAGACTATCCCACGAGTCTGGTAAAGAGAACAATAAACTAATACACTTATCTTCATCTGAAATTTTAATCTCAATAGTTAATAATTGACTTACCATGGTATTGAATGCCTTCATATGCTCTGTCACTGAGTCTCCATCTCTCATCCTCAGGTTATATATCTTCTTCCACAGGAACAATTTATTTACCATGGACTTAGATTGATAGAATTTCCCTAACTCCTTGGTTGTAGCTTCCCCTGACACATTCAATAATACTGAATCTGAGAGACACAATCAGATTTTTCTCTTCTCCTTCCGATCCAAGTTTTTCTAGTCATCTGCTGACATTCCTGTAGGTGCAGTACCTAGATCCACCGCGATTGACTGATATTTTTCTACCAACAAATATTCCATATTGATCTTCCACAACTCAAAAATTTCCCCATTAAATTTCTCGATCTCTACTTTCAAATTGCTCGCCATATATTTTCACTTGAGAAATCAATACCGTAGATCTCCCCCTATAACAAGGATTATCATAGTCACGATCCAAACCCCTGACCACAAAGGCGTCCCTATGAAGCCAATAATTTCTATGATACAAAATTTATATTTTAACCTTGTACAATAATTTACTGCAAACAAATTTTCAATAAAACAACATAAAATATACAATGGCAACTACACACAATACACATAGTTTTTTCCCCTGGAAACCCAAACCGAAACCCAACATATTCTATATTCATTCATGTCATACATTATTTACAATACAATATACATATAGGATCCAATGGCATAAAAAAACCTAATCCAATGACCTAGATTAGTCAACAACCCTAATTCCTTAACCAAAAATAGAAAACCATTGGCGAAAAAACCATGTGCCAAAAAGCTGCCCAAAAATGGACAGGAAAACCAGTAAAAAATTTTTTTTAAGGGCGTTTCCCCCCAACCCCCATACATAGGGTCTCCCCCACCCCATTTCAAACCCCCCTGTGACCCCCTGGGAAGGGGGCTCTACACCCCCCTCTTACCCCGCTATGCTCCCACCGCAATGTAGAAACTAGTTCTAGTCTTGCAAATAATATAACACATATCCAACAAGTATCTCTATAAAGAACCCATATGTAATCAAGTATTTGGGAGGTTTACGTAGGCATATACGTAAGTAAATGATGCTCTTTAATCCAAGGATAGTTGATGAGGCATGTGTACAGGCACAATATCTAGAAAACATAGGCCACAAAAAAGGGAAACCAAGTGAATCCAAGCAGATAGAGCATGAGGAAGCTTCCATGGAGGTGAAGAAGAAGTGGGAAGGGGTGAAGGATAAGAATATGAAAACCACAACACATCAATCACTAGTACAAAATGAGAGATAAGTGACAAAAAAATGACCTAAATCCACATATAAATGACCACTTTTGATTTGGCGATCACTAGTGGTTAATTTCCGGTATCTTATCATGCGACCAAAAATGTGGTCATATTTAGTTTGGTCATTTATAACTTGTCTTGTGGTCCAAATCTCAAGCTTGATTAGATTGATGGCTTGTATTGTATTTCACTGGTGTTAGTAGCTTGATGGTTGGTAGATGGAGAGTGGAGCGGAATAAAAACATCCTTGCTACTTGTCACTTCCTGATTGATTTCACTACCTCAAGTGGTGTGGATCAAAACCACCATTGGCCCTCGAAGAAATACAAATATAATCAAATAACTCATTTTATTACTATTTTCAAAGCTTGGAAAGTTGACTCTCCTGCCAATTCTCCCGCCTGTTTTGGCTAATAGTCATTTTCAAATGGAATTGTGCTTCGCCAACTCAATCCTGAGTCATTTACTGTAACATTGTAACCACCAGGTACTTCTAAAACATTCTTTGTTATTATGGAATCAACTCGAAATTTGGTTTTTCTGTGTAAAAACTTAGACAAAAAGGAGGAGTCCATAGTTGATAAGGACGGGGGTATTTTTGATCCAATTTTATTTGTCGGTAGCATCTTAGAGTCTAAAAACAAGTTAGTTGCATTAGAAATTGAAAATTATGATGTTCTTAGTAGTGCTAGGGATTCAATTTCGTGTTTTTGTCAAGAAAAAACATGTCATTTCCCTGAGTTAGTTGGTGTGCAACTAACTATTCACATACATAGAGAGTAATTGTTTCTTCTGATGGGTCAAAAATCCTATGCTGATTCAATTCCGATGTCATTAGAGATTCATTAGGTTTATTCCATCCTTTTCCCCAAAATTCGGTGTCATTCAATGAGGTAGAATAGACTAGGGTTTTATAGAGAATGTAGTTTAGAGACAAAAAATGAGTTTCTTTCCAAAATATTGAAACTTGGTCAATCTATTGAAGGTCTATCATTGCCTTGTGATGTAAATATTTTCCAAGAAAGTGTACAATTGGTATTTTACCTTTTAAGTCAGATTTTGGGCCTTGATAATGATAAGTTTTTCATTGAAGTCGTGTTAGGGTTTTTGATGAAGTCAAGTCAGTTAGAGTCAGTCCCAGTTTGCATTAATTTTGATGAATTCCTAGCTGAAGTAATCCATGCTTAGCTAGTGAGTTTACACACTCTCAGACATTTCTGGTAACATACCTATCTCTTGAACATGTTCATATACTACTTTCAAATGGATTATCAGTATCTCGATCCAATATTCTTCTCAGACCATTCAGTCATATCAGTTGAGGAAGATAAGATTAATATGATTGATTTCATTAGCAAAATCATGTCAAGGATGTACAAAGTGATTTTCAATATAGAATTTCCAAGGGTTTCATAGGAGATGAAAACCAATCTACATTTCACTCCAGAAAACAAAACAAGAAACTAGTTTTTGTACAATGATTATACAATCATCAGGGTTTATGGTTTCAGTGAAGCACCTTACATTCTGCCAACATTTTTGACTCCTAGAATATTTTCCCTTGAGTTCATTAGACAAATAATTGACTCTGAGACATAACACTTTCTTAAATTCCCCTTCAATATGTGACCTTTTTTCACTAAAGGTAAATCAAATCTACCCATAGTAGAGAAGTTATTGAATGTCATGAATTTCCAAAAAGAAGAGAAGATTAGATATGATCCTCAGCAAATAATATCATAGAGAAGACAAAAGAATAAAAATGCATCGTATGAGCATACAATAGTAGAAGGTTTAGATAAAATGGTCAACTTGGAAAATTTTGATCAAGACCAACAAATGGCATAAATGTTTAATGAAGTTCAAGATTCACAGATTGATACAGCCCAAGAAAATCCTCCTACATTGGAAATTCAAACTCTAGGAAAAACTGATAATGTGAACAAAAGATCCATATTAGAGGTAGATGACATGGAAATTGATGAACCATTTTCCAGTAAAAGGAGTAAAATTGAAAGGGAGAAAGTTGTGGTCATCCTGGAAGAAGATGAACCCACAAAATGAGGAAATGTTGGAATTGTTGAAGAGGAACAAATTTTGTCAAATACATAACAGAGAATACTAGAGTCTGACGTTCAAATACAACAATATTTATCTTCAAATGCTCAAAACTCCCAGTTTAAATCTAAGAAAGAGTTGATTACACAATATGCACAAAAAAAGTGATTATTTGAAGAGGGTCAACAATTATTTTCAAAAGTTAGGAAACTGTCTCAAAATAAAGTTTCATTGGTTACGTATAAATATGCAGACATTAATACCTTGAATATAGCAGTTACAAAAGAACACAATGTCACTGAGATGAAAATGAAGGCGGATCAAATTAATGCACCAGATAAGATTCATTTGCGTAAACAAACCAATGAAATGATTTATGGTGACCTTTTACAATCTGCTTTGAATATTGCAAGGATGGAAAGAAAGGTGACAAACTTGGAAGGGAAACTAAAGCAGGAAAAGGCATCAAATAGAGCATGGCATGTACAAATTAAAAGGATAGAATCATATATCATGGATATAGGGGCAGATCCTGGCAATATGTAGCCTATTAAAAAATTTCTTGAGGAAAAAGAAAACATAATCTAGGTGATGAAGAAAAAATTAAATATCCCTAGAAATGAGAATGTGCAAACCATAGAACTAACGACCTTAAAACATGAAAAATATTCTCTACAACAAGAATTGATGAACTATAAAGAAAAATTCCTACAATTAGAGAATGAAAAGAAAGAGTGGCAGAAAGAAAGAGATGAATTGTTGTTGAGATATGTATCT
The DNA here is from genome assembly GCA_009831015.1 of Picea engelmannii. NCBI lineage: Eukaryota > Viridiplantae > Streptophyta > Pinopsida > Pinales > Pinaceae > Picea > Picea engelmannii. Next base: position 99,450 of record ML791293.1, read on the forward strand.
GCAAGCTCTAGTTATGGTAAATATGTATCTACTAAAAATATGGTAAAATCTATGTCCCAAGTTAAGCTAAACGATGTAGAAATTGAATAACTGAAACAAGAAAATCAGAAACTTAAACCAGAGGCAACTCAAAGAAGTGAAAAGAGTAATCAAATCCAAAAAGAGAACAATTGTTTGCAGGAAAAGGTTGCCAAGTTGAAGTCAAGGATAAAGGGAAAATTTCCATTGCAAGGGGAAAGAATCTTCTCTGGGATTCCTTAGCAGTCGATATCACCAAGTTTAGACATTACTTAATTTTTTTTGATGACAGTAGTACTGTAATAAGAAAAACCCTTCATAGATGTGTAATTGTAAATGAAACACCACTGAAAAGACCTTTGGAGTGGGATCAAAATTCAATTAATATCCTAAATGCAATCTCTAATACATATTTTCAAACTATTGGAGTCAAATATATGACTATTTTCATATTTTTCTCTAAGAAAATAATTGGAAAACATAACCATATGAGGAATGTGCGGTCAAAAGAAGAGAAAACGGAACAAAATGTACAAAGCTTCAAGGATTTATTACACAGTTGTTTAAAAGGGGTTTGACTTCTTTTTGGAATAACAATGGCAAGTTGGTTTCACAAGAGCAATATAATGTTTTGTTGACCCAGGATCGAATTGATCATTCTAAATTTGAAGACCTAGAAAAAGGGTTAAAAGGAAATACAATTGTGGACAAGTTAACAAATGACTTCGAGATTCTAAGTTAATTCAGGACAATTAAATTAGGTCTTCCTCCTATTTCATATGCATCCTGTATATAATTAGAGGTTCTTATCAAGGAAATGGTTAATTACGATATTCCCTCTGAAAGTAAGTGGAAGGAAGTTGAGAGACTAGGGAGATCAAAGTATAAATTACCAGCTGCTAATCAGTCTTGATGACTCATCCATGTGGTAAAATATGATTCGAGAGGAAATCAGGTTAAGAATATCTTTTAGTAAAATCAAATTTAAATAAATATATACATCATTTATGAAGGGATTTTCCAGTTGTATAAATGTCTCTCGAGTTTGTGATTTTCTATTGTGTATGTTTATCTTTATCTCAATTTCCCATTTGAATGTATGATATTCCAGTATTTAATTAAAAGGAAATGATTCATAATTCATCTTTTATTCTCTGAGTTCATAGCAGTTAAATAATTCCACTTTTTCCTCTAAAATTAATACAAAATTCATCCATGTTAGATGATTTGTGTTAATGGAATGTTAATCCTCAAATCCTCAACCATACTATAACGAGTTTAGTCGCTGGAAAACATTGTCTATATTTCTTCTTTCATTGATTAGTTCAACCACCAGTTATTGATCACTTTGGTTAATATTTCAGTTTCTTGACTCCATGCCCAATGGTCATTTCCTCAACCCAACCAACCACACTATAAAACCCATCCTTATCTAAAGATCTAGCCATTGTGACTAAATTTTATTGAGGGAGACCCCTCTGGTTGGAATGCCAGTTTCCAGCCTAAAGATTTGTTTGAAAGGGTTACATTGGCAATTTCCCCTTACATCCAAGAAAATTAACGAGTGATAGCAGTAGGCATGACAAAAAAAACATTTCTAATCGCAACACAAACAACATTAAATGAAATGAACCAGTTAATAGATGCATTAAAACATGTCCTTATATCTCAGGTCACATGCCCTTAAAGAAAAAAGGTATGAAAACTATGCAAAGTAATTTTAAATGGTCCGAAGAGTATGTAAAGTAAGTTTAAATGGTCTGAAGACTGTGTAATGTGAAAAAAAAAATACAACTAATTCATAAAACATGACCGTCTAGATCGATGATTTTATCAAATACTTCTTCGACCATCGAATGAAATTCCTTTCTGTCTCCTTCAAACTTTCAAATCCATCAATTGTATATTCATAGGCAACGATGATTTTACTTGTGACATTAATGACAAGTATATTGTCCTCTTCACGACCAAGTGCTGCTCTGTGGATCTTAGCAAGTGACTGAATTCGTCTAGTGCCGACAATATCAATGTCATATGGATATAGTATGTTAACGTTATCACTTACCTGTAATACTTCACAATCTGCTAGAGTTAATGGGATATATATATATATATATATATATATATATATATATATATATATATATATATTCCAAAAACATGCATAATTATTGATATAATGAAATAAAATGCACTCACTGAGTCAATATTTGAAATACGTCCAGCAGGAGTTTTATACATTGATCGAGAATGATTAGGCACACCAATGTTGGGAGATCCTTTAATTTCATCCTACATGTGATTACATCATGCATAAATCAAATATAACATTATAAGGACATAATAATGTAGTAGAAAAATAGTAAATATAACACTTAAACACTAAAAAATAGACCTAAACCAATAAAATCATATTATGAAATCAATTGAAGAAATTTTTGTAGAGGAATGATAATTCTATTAATCCTTCAAATCTAGATGAAGTTTGTGTTCAGGCCACTCATTTGGAAGCAAGAGGAAGGAATGAAACTCATTAGGGTAACAAGAAGCCTTTCAGTCATGGAGACAAAGGAAAGAGGAAGTTCAAGGGCAATGGAAAAAAAAAATTTGTTGTTAAGAAAGAGGGAGAAAAATTCACATGCAAACATTGTTCAAAAGATGGCCATGATGAAGACCATTGTTGGAAACTTCATCCTGAAAGAAGACCCAAAAGGTTTGGCAACAAAGGGAAGTCAAAGACTACTGCAACCATACA